>JAWWEU010000158.1:35301843-35367922 GCA_035583155.1 Acropternis orthonyx | reverse complement strand
TGAAAAAGAGAGAGAAAGGTGATCTCTCTGAGGTGCAGGGTTGGTAGATGAAAGAAAAATTCCAAGATTTTAAATCCGTAACAATCCATATTTTAAAGCACCATTATGGTCATCAGCAAAATCTTTTTCATAAACAGCATTAGAGTGCTAAGGACCCAATGATCCAGTGGACACTGGTATGTTATATTTTTCAGGAGTGCAGTGGAGCTGAGCTGATCCTGCCAACTTCCTCTACGTTTTCTGGGACCATGAAAGAACTGGCAACCCTGCCTTTTAGCACTGGCTTATTTTTAGCTTGTTCCTGTAAACTATTAATCAAATCCCAAGATTAGAGAATAAATTGTAAGGCACTTCTAAGAAGGAGTTAAAATTAGTAGCATTTAAGGCACTGAGAGTTTTTATTTGCTATTGTACTTGCATCAGTTGCACACTTGCACACACTTTTAATATTTGAATGCTAGCAGAGGAACATAAAGACTAAAGATTGAAAAACCAGTTAAGTAACATATCCCCCTTTCAAAAAATCTTTTCACTGAAGGCAATTAATGTATATTTCTGTACAAATAATGGCCTAAAATTGTAAATATATTTTGAAATTATTTTATATTTTATGCTTTTGGTATTAATTTTACTTAAATACTTACCACAGACAAGAGCCATTTAAAATGCATTGGCATTTTTAATTACTACATAGCTCCCCTTATTTTGTAAGGTTCATGCAATAAAATTTTTCTCACTTTTTACCTAACATTTTTGTTTCCATTAAGATGACTGATTTTGCACAACTGCATTTATGATCTATTGTTGTTTGACTAAGAAAAACCTTTCATGTGCTTTCAGGAGGAGCTAGAGTCTTCTCCTTATGGCACTGAATTATTATTAACCTGCACAGAGCATGGACTGAAACATTAATAAAGCAATGAGTGCTTTAATGTTGATGGTTTGGGATTTTACCAGGCAATAATGGTCATTTTGTTGCAATTAAGATAAAAAGATACTAAACAAGTGAAAAACCCCAAACCAAAAAACTGTACATAAACTAATTTATGTTGGGGTTTTTTTGAGATAATTACTTGCATGTGTGAATACATAGAAGTAAGAACAGTAGTCTCTCCCCTTATTCTCTCCCCCACACCAGTGAACCAGTGTTCAAAATCTTGACCTTAAGAGGGGAGACAGTGGGATATTAGAGAGCCTGATTTTATGGAAGCAATACAATATAGAGCATCTCTATGGTACTTTACTGATGATTTCAAGAAATAAGTTGCAAATCAGAAGATATCTATTGTATATGAAACCTCACTTGATGGTATCTTGGACCTATTAATTTGTTTTTATTTCTGAGTTGGATTTTAAATTTGCAACATTATTAGGCTCATGTGTTTCGGTCCCATATTAAATGTTTTGTGTATAAGCAGCATGGAAGAAATGTTTATATGATCATCATGCATTTGCTAGTGTTTTTGGTTTCACTTCACTAAGGACATTAGTGTATACATGTGTAGTTTTATGTGATAGCATGTAGTGTTTAAAGTTTTGCACTTTCAATAGTTATTGATAGTACACTTTTCCTTCACACTTACCCAACTTTTTCCGGTAAGTTGTCCCTCTTAGATGCAAATGCATGTGCTCTGTCTTGAATTCGCTTTGTCACACAAGGATGCATGCACAGGATGGGATGCAGTTTAGATTTAGAGTTAGATTTATTATGTTGATCAGATATGTCCCTATATTTTGTTTAATATGTAAACCTTTACTGTTTAAATGGCTCACTTTATGAACTTCTGTTAATGTTTTCTTTCTCAGATAGTTAAATAATTTTTCAAAATTAAAGACAATAACATGCATTCATGTATTTAGCGATGATAAAGTCCAATATAAAAGTAATAGCTTTACTGTATTTTCCTGTTTTTAAATTATACACATACATAGGAAAAGATCATTAATCTTTAAATTCTCAGGTGGTATTTTCTTACACATTTGCTTTATGTTTTTAGGTAAAATATGCATTTTTAGTAGATACTTATTTACAAAAGCATAGTTTAGTGTTTTTTTTTCATGTGCAATTTTGATCCATATTAACTGACTTGTAGTACTCTCTCTATATACTCTCTCTAAAAGTAGTCTTCAGTAATTACAAAACTCAATTAGATACTGGTTTATGCTTTCAAGGTAATAGATCATTTTACTTGGCGGCGAGGGTGCAACTATTGCATCAGTCAGTTTCCATTCTGCAAAATAACTTACAAAAGCCAGATATTGCAGGACAAATCATAAAATTAGAAGTTACATTTTAATTAAAGGCATATATAAAAGTTATAGTTTGAATAGTATTCATTCTGCAGAATAAATTGTATCCAATCCAGTAGAGCAATTAAATGATGGTAAAGCCGGCTTACTGTCTGCATAGTCTCAGATCACTTCAAAAATTAGGTTAAAAGTTTTAATCCTCAAGGGTATATGCTGTATGCTTATTTATAAAGTGAATGGACTATAGATTTGAAGCCACTTGAAGAAACTTGCTATTAAGTGAGTCCCACTGGAGACTTTCAGAAGTTGTTACACTGATTAAAGCAGAAAAACCATTGTTTCCTTTAGAGGCAGAGAATTAAACACAGAAGTCATTCTGGCAATATTAATATTGTTTTAATACGCTATTGTTGATAACATGCTACTGTTTTATTACATGACTGAAGGAAAATGTAGAAAATCAAAGCATAAAGGGAGTGGTGAAATATTCCTATAGCCAAGGTCACATAGTGACAGTAGAACTACTATTCTATAGAAGAGGGAGAACAGCTATGGAAGACCTGTGCAATAAAATTGCTAAATATCTCTCAAGGAAGAGGAAGACACAGTAATGATGATTTTGTGGAGTAGGCCTCTTTTCAGTTCCCTCCCGGTACACTGCCACTCCTCTTGTCTGTCCTTCTGAACCAATCTGTATTTTCTGTGCAGATTCTTTAATGTTGCTGAAGAACTTGTTGAATTCTAGCAGCAAACCAGAGATTTAAAGACCCTGCTTTGTAAAGCTGCAAAGCAAGACTTGAAGTTTTGAAATTGAAATAAACTTTACAAAGACAAAAAAAAAAAAAAAAAAAAGGCAATTTGTAATTTCAGGTACTCCTATGTAGAAAATTTAAATAAACCTCTGTTGCTTTTAAGGCTGCCTGGACATTATAAAACTTTCCAGAAGCCTCTCTTCTGTCACTGTGGCATCATAGAATATTGTGAGTTGGAAGGGGACCCCCAGGGATAATTGAAGTCCAGCTCCTGACCCTGCACAGTACCTCAAGTATCACACCATGTGCCTGAGTGTATCATCCAAACACTTTTTGAACTCTGTCAGGCTTGGTGCTGTGACCACTTCCCTGGGGAGCCTGTTCCAGTGAACAACCACCCTCTGGGTGAAGAACCTTTCCCTAATATCCAACCTAAACCTCCCCTTACCAACTTCAGGCCATTCCCTCAAGTCCTGTCACTGGTCACCACAGAGAAGAGATCAGTGCCTGCTCCTCCTCTTCCCCTCACAAGGAAGTTGCAGACTGCAATGAGGTCTCCCCTCAGTCTCCTCTTCTCCGGGCTGAACAGACCGAGTGACTTCAGCCACTCCTGATACTCCTTCCCCTCAAGGCCCTTCACCATCTTGGCTGGCCTCCTTTGGACACTCAGAGCTTAATATCTTCCTTATATTGCGGTGCCCCAAACTGCCAACAATATCCAAGGTGAGGCTGCACCAGTGCAGAGCAGAGCGGGACCATCCCCTCCCTCGACCGGAATCCAGCACTTGTCTTTGCTCAGCTTCATATAGTTGATTGCCCAGCCCTCTGATTTGTCAAGATGTCTCTGCAGGGCCTCCCTGCCTGTGAGGGAACCAACAGCTCCTCGCAATTTAGTACCATCAGCAAACTAAGTTGTATATCTATGAGTCCAGCATCCAACTTGTTTACAAACATGTTGAAGAGCACAGGGCCTAAGATGGAGCCCTATGGAACCCCACCAGTGACAGGTTGCCAGTCTTATGTCACCCCATTCACTATTACCCTTTGTGCCTGACCCATGACCCAACTGTTCACCCATTGCATGATGTGTTTATCCAGCTGTGGGCTGGACATTTTTCTGGAAGGATGTTGTGAGGGAGTATCAAAACCTTTACTGAAATTCAAAAAGACTGCATCAACTGTTCTCCCTTGATACACTCAGTGGATTCCTTTGTAATCAAAGGAAGCTAGACTTAACAAGCAGGACTTTCCCCTCATGAAGCCATTGTGGCTGTGACTGATGACTGTGTTGTCCTTCAGGTGTTTTGCAGTATCTCCCAGAGTAATCTTCATAATTTCACAAGTCAGTGAAGTGAGACTAGGCCTGTGGTTTTCAGTGTCATTCTTCTTGCCCTTTTTGAAAACTTGGACAACGCTTGCCAGCTTCCAGTCAACTGAGACCTCTCCAGGTTCACAAGACTGTTCAAAAGTCATTGAAGGAGGCCTCATGATGACATCAGCCAGCTTTTTGAGTATTCTTGGATGAATCCTGTCCCTTAGGCTTTATAGGGATCCAGCTGGAACAGCAAATCCTGCACAAGTTCAGGGTTGTCTAGGAGTCTATCATTCTTACATACATGGACGCTCTAACTCGGAGCACTGGGATCCCCCTAGTCTATTACAGGTGTGGAAGACAGAGGCAAAGAAAGCATTAAACACTTTGCCTTTTCTCTGTCCCTGTTTGTGAGATGACTATCCTCATCCTGTAATGGGCCGATGTTACTTCTGCACTGCCTTTTGCTATTCATGTATTTGAAAAAAAACCTCTTTATATTGCCCCCCACAGTACTGGCCACTTTCATTTGGCTGTGCCATTACCTTGATTCTATTTTTTTTTTCTTTTTTTGATACTGTATGGCTCAGTAACTCACTTTAAAATCATCACTGTATGATTGCTATGGCATGTTTTTTTTAATTGATTCCATAGTTTAATGTGAAGAAGACTTTTACCTGTAATTATTGATAGCTTGACAATTACTTATATCCATTTTCTTTTTATGATAGTTGTTAAAAGTCATGGTCACTTAATAAACAACGAGAGAAAATGAATGCAATAATAGTGAAAAATTCTACAGAGATAAATAAATTCAGAGAAATCAAAAGTTTAACTTGTGAACCCAACGCAGCATAAGTTTTGCATTTCTGTAATTGGGAAAAGCAGCACAAAAATATTTGGTATATGATCTCTGAGTAATGAATCCAATTTTCATTAATTATACCTGAGATTAAAATTAAATTATATTGTGAGAAATTTTCTGTATGTTTCACTGGAAATAATAGTTTATGCTAATTTGGTATTCTGGAGTGGTGACATGGGTCTGAAAGTGTCCTGCCTTCTTGGGCTGACTCATTGTGCTCTCATCGGTTAAATCTTTGGCATCTTGAAGTTATATTTACCTTGGCCAATGAAAATTACTGAGAAAGTATTTTGACTTGATAGCAGTATACTAATGGTCTTTGGAAGCTCTGTGATTAGCTAGTGTGTAAAGTCATGTTAAAAATACATTTTAATACTAAAGGCCTAAATAATCAACACATTATTTCTCATTTTTTTGAAAGTTACCTGATAAGTTGAATGTTAGCTTTTTTATCTAGGTGTATAGTTCTGTCTTACCTTTCCACCTTTGGACTTCCAGGGAAAATACTCAGTTTACATGTTTGATTCATCACTTATTTTGAGCTAAATTACTTCAATGTCTGGCTCTGATATTTGCAGAAATGAAGATATGAGTTGACGCAATGTTATCTTAATCACAGTGATATAACACCAAAGTGATAGATAAAGGAAACAAGAATAAACAGTATTTCTGTCACTTAATTTTAAAATTTGATCTAGGTTTATTTGGGATAAACCGTGAGGCTTGCACTTGATCCATTCCCTCAGAATTCTCATGTACGAACTAGAATACCTTTAGTCTTTACCCACTGGTTGTTAGTGTTTTCTTGGATCTTGCTGTAGTCATTTAATCCTATGTAAAAGCAAGACTGAAATTACCACATGATAGCCTAAATATCTTCTGCTTCAGGAGTTACTAGAGAAATAATATAGGATCCTTGTTATAAAGTGAACTGTCTTAGGTTTTTAAAAACTAAAATATTGTGACATTTGCCATTTGCTTTTTGTTTGTTGCTATCTGAACCAGTGATGAGACTTACAGCTCCTCTCTGTTGAGTTATTGTGGGCCTTTTGCCAGAAGGAATAGAAACCAAACCAACAAAACTAAGCTTTCTTGCACTTCTTTTCATCCAAATATAACTATACAACTCAAGTCTGTTTTATTTTGGCTTTGAGTCTGTGATGTGGGTTTTTTTCAGGAAGCTCTATTTTGTCTGCCACACTTGGTCAGCTGCTTGACACTTGTGGAGAAAAAAATATTACTAGAGATAAGTAGCTTAAAACCATTTCAAAAATTTTTTCAAAAAGCTTGGATGCTAGGCAAATGACCTTGAGTTTGACTGTACGGTGTAAAGTCTGTATATGTTGTAGAGACTTAAGTCATTAGGGTACACATGCTTACACTTACTTTTGTGAAAAGATAGACTTCTGCATTTCATAATAAAGAAGTTATTGGTACCTAGTTTTAGTGAATTGAAGTAAGAAGTATGATGGCTTTCAGTGTGTGAAATGCTGATATATTAGCTTGTGGTGTGACCTTAGAGGCCAAAGCATGAATCCTTTTATTTTATATTTGCTTTTAACTCTTCCCAAGTGTAAATGCTCTTGGCTTTCCAACTAGGGTGTCCATGAATGTGTCACTTGCACCACAAATTTACATTTTTTTTTGTTAAAACTGGCCATGCCTTCTGTATAGCAGAGGATGCCTTTTCTCCAGTTAAACTTCATTGTCTTGAGAGAATGAAATTACTCTGTTTTCTTGCTTTGGAAGAGCTACTGTGTTTATATTTCACAGTGTGAAACACTGGGTGTGTGGTAACCTGTGGCCAGGTAATAATAATATTTAGTCAAATTTTCACAGTACAATTAACTTCTGAGTGTCTTTAGAACAATCTAAATAAATATGTTTTTCATAGGAATATTGCTTTCCTATTGAACTATCAGTAGACTTGATAAAAGCTCATCTGCACTATGCATTCGTGTTTCTAAGTGGTTGTATGTTGCTTTTAACATATCTCAACAGGGAAGATTTCAAGCTGCACAAAACAGCTTACGTTAAACAAAAGGCCAGTTTCAATGATGTCTCTCTAGCACTTAAATAAAGGTGTCTTGAAGCACCTTTGTGGCTTTTATATATCAGAAGTATGTCAAATAGTACAATATCTGTACCTTCAAAAGCTTGTGTGATTAAAATTTAGTTTTTTCTTGCCTCAAAAATTAGTTTAGTGTTGAAAAAGCAATCTGTTTTACAGGTATATTTTTTCCTAAGGTTTAAAAAAATTTTGCTTTCAAAATCAGAAGTTATTGCTGCTTACAAATGAAAAGGCTCATTCAAAATGCTGTTTTTATTTCCTGAATTAAAAATATTGACAAGGTTGTCCTTCAGAGAGTTGTAATACAGTATTTAATTATCAACTCTAGATTCCTTTAATAGCCTCTGTAAAAAGATCATAATTATCTTACATATAATCATTGGCTGATACACTTAGCAGCCCATCTATGATTCATTCTTTGCAGTTACTCACACTTTGTAGCCTCGAAACATAAAGAACTCCATGCTTTTATTGACAATTAAGTGTTGTTAATGGTTAAAGGTATTCTAAATTTTCCCATTCTACATGGACAATGCCCTTCAATATAGACAGGAACAACATCTTCTAGGCTGTGTGAGCATTCAGTCTCAAATAACCAAATGGTTGTTTGGTACTTCAGCTTTCCCTTGACTGTCCAAATTAAAAACAAGCAGCTGGATGTTATACATGGGTACCAAATTGTGATAACTGGAAAGTTATTTAAATGCCAGATAAGCCAATTAAGAAAATACAAGTACTTTTCAGTACTTTCTTTTCAAGAAAGAATTTTAGATGGCATTTAATAATATATACTAATTAAGTCTTCAGAGCATTTGAAGTGTGAGCTACTTCAGTCTGAACTCCAACAAGATCAACTTTGATCTGCTAATAATAGACTGATGATCCAAATTCACAATGTAATAGAATATTGAACTTGCTTTTAGTAGGCAGAAGTTGACTTCTTAGTTACTTCTTAGTTTTTGCGGCTAACAAAAATAATGGAAGAGCAAAAACTTTTGTTTTATTGTGATGTATATGTAGTAAAGTTGTAAAAAAAAAAAAATACGCAAAGTCAAAGGTATGTTAAGTAAGATACAATAACTAAAAGCTGAAACTCCCACAGTTTAAATTTAGATAAAATAACCACGTGCTGCTTATTTTAGGTTAGCGGTGTTCATTTGCTTTTAATGCTAGTATCTTTGTGTGGATTGCAATAATTTAACATCGACTTATCCTTGTGCAGTGGGTACACTTTAAAGTGTTTTGGGTTTTGTTTGTGGTTTTTTTTTTAATATATGGGTTTTACTTATTTTAAGATGTTGGAAAAAATCCAGTGGTCACTTTGAATAGGGTAAGGCATATTGCGCAATATGCTATTTTATTTTTTTTTATGAAAAAACTGTGTGTTTTTTAATAATATTTTTTTCCAATACCTTTCCCATGTATAACAAAATGGTATAAATTACCAATATGTCAAACCAAAATATTGCAGTAACAAATCAAAGCAGAATTTTTATAAAATCTTTTTAGATGAACTAAAATGTTGCCTTCTTGCCCCTTTAGATGTTTACAAGCATGAGTAATAAATGTATTTTGCATGCTTTTCTGTGTTACTGTCTTTTCCTATTAATGATACTTTTGAAGTGTAATAAAATTATATTTTAGCTCATCATATTTCTATCATCTTCCAGCCATATTAAAACTGTTTTCTGTGTTGAAATTGTCATTTTTGATACTTTTGAGCTTGAGATACTTGAAGTTGTCTAAATGCTTATCAACTTTTGATAAACTCTATATATTCAGTTTTTGTTAAAATTAATTTTTCAAAATTCATTTAACTTCTCTACCATTAAGTAAAGCTAAATGTCAGTTGCCGCAGTTGAAACTATGTAATTTTCAGGTATCTGAGTTGAATATGTCTTTGAAACTTCAGACAAGAAAGTTCAATAGTTTTCCCCTTATCACCTCACCTTAACAGCACCCTCCAATCAAAACTAACTGAATAATAGGCTCTTGCCAGAATCCACCAGAGAGGATGGCTTCCAGGGTTATTGAATGTGAATTGTAAACAGTTTCTTATCTGTTTAGTAGTGTATAAGTAGACACTATTTAGCAGTAGAAACCAAACCACGACCAAAAAATTCCAACCAAAACAACGAAACCAACAAATAGTTGGTTTCTGGATCCTTATGTTAATCAGGAGGGGTTTGTATGGCCTTGTATTTGTTAAGGCTTGTTTATTTCCTAAACCCTGTAGTCTTATGTGGCAATAGGATGAGTTTAGTTGAGTTCTAGCTCTGAGTTGTGACCCTTTTATAGAGCTTTTTTTCATTTACTCTTAGTTGTGAGTTTAGTAAGGATGCTTGGTATGTACTTTACCAAGCTGTCACTATTTTACTGAGAGGCACAGCAGGACTGTGTCACCAAGCCCTAACTTAGACAAGGATCTCCTTATGAGGTTTTAAAGTTATTACCATTACCACTCTGACAATCTGTATCTTAACTTGGATTTGGGGCTGGGCAGCATCTCTATTTACTTTACATTTGCAACTACTTCAGTTAGATTTTGGTTTATTCTCTGACTTTATTCATCACTGTGCATGCTTGCATGTATTTTCTCTCTCTGAAATATGTTACTGAGTGCAGTCTTGTTCTGTCCCAAAGCAGGAGATGAAAGCTTTGTGGTCTAACAATGAATAGGCGTAATAAATATTGCAAAGTTCAGTCTTGTGTAATCATGAGATCTACTTTACGGATGCATGTTAGTTCCAGATTTTGTTATTGGAATAGCTTTTAAACTGAAATGCAAGCCCTTTTTACTGTGAAAAGTAACTGTAGTTTGACTGGCATGTCGCAGTAGAAGAAAAGAGCAACTTTTGTTTTAGTTTCAGTCTCCAGCTGAATGTCTCATTTGCCAGTGTTTAGAATGCATTATTGTGGAGCCGAATAAGAGTGTTAGTGTTTGCTTTCCTCCAGAGGTTCAATATACACTGTGGTGATAACAAGCTTAAAAATATATAATCACTGGTATTTCCAACTCTATACAGAAGACTACCGTGCAGTATAATAGCACAGGGAAACTTGCTACGAATATGTCTTTAAGAACATGTTTTTGAAACACTGTTATAAATCTAGTTTTGCAACATGCCATGTCTTAATTAGGATATCTTGTTATATAGCATGGCAAAATAAAACTGCCTTTTAAATAAAGTTTTGTTTTCTAAGGTGGATTGCAAATGAACATGCTAGTTATATATCCTGTATTCTGGAAGAATAGGATAGTTCTTTTTCATGTATCGTTACTTTTTGCTTTCAAAACACTGAGCAGATGTTTGAAGACTCCCTTCTACTGTAGGAGTTTCTGCTTTTAGCTAGAGATGATAACTATTTTTTTTAATTTAGTTTTAGTTAATTGTACAGTTTAGACAATTTAATTATGTATTTAAAAGGTTTACTGAGCAGCCTTTCCAAAAGCATGTGAAATTGCATGCATATGTTCATGCTTATGTATATATAGAAGTAGGAGTTCCTTTGCAAGCTTTTGAATATTTTCACACTTGCATCTATAGAATTTTGGGTGACTATTCAGAGAGTGAAGCATTTTCTGTTCAGTTGCATTTTAATTTTGAAGAATTTTTGTGCTGCAAATAAATCCACAATACTTTTTCTCCCTTTTTTCTATTCACATGTGTAATAGGCACCATACTAAATAATTTGTAATATATGTGGACTTGGTTTTCTATAATTTCTTCTGTTTCCATCTTATTAGTTGAGAAATGGGAGATAGTGCACAACTGTTCTTCTTTATTGGTGAAGTATAAAGCAAACATAGGAAGAAAATCAGCATGATTAAAAAGAAAAAAGTTTGAAATATATTTGTATTTTATAGTGAACTGTACTTCCTCTCAAAAAAATTGAGTGCACTTGAACTACCACTACTGCATGACTGAATATTTGCATTCTGTTATTTACTAAATTTCAGTTCATCAGTCTTACTCCTGGGGGCAACACTTTGGACATGAAGTCATTAGTGCAATACTCATGCTGAGGAGTTCATCTGAAATATAACTTTAGGAATATAAATGTATAGGTTGTCAGGTCTGTTTTGATAGGTTAATTAACCTAAGTTTGTGAGTTTGAGAAAGCTCATTGAGCACAGTTCTAACAGAAGAGCAGTTATACACAACATCCTGTTACTTTCTTCATTTTGAGCTCTTGATCTGCTTCTTCCTTCTGTTCTTCATGACCTATGTGTGTTCTTAAGGAATGAACAATTTATGTTCATGTCCACTGTTTTTGTGTTAATTTTTCCAGGTGAAAGAGATTCTTACTGGGAATTTTAGAATTAAACAAACAAGCAAACAAAAAACCCAACAAAAAACCTACCCATATTAAATTGAAATCCTCAGTGTAGATATTGACCCTTTGTAGAGGCCTTAAGTGTGCTACTGTGAAGGTGGCCTAAAATTCAGGATTTCTGTTGTTTGTTTTGTTAAAAATCTTTTTTTTTTTTTTTTTTTTTAATGTTTAAAAACACCTTGCACTGAAATACCATATACTGGAGTACAAACAACACCAGTGTCTTTCTTAGAATGAAAATTTTGATAGTGAAATAATAAAAAGGGCTCTAGACTACATATTTCTTCCAGTCCTCCAAGTTTTCTCTTGATTTGAGATATAGTTACAAAGAGATATGCAGTCATATTTCCAAATATCTGATGCCAATTACAAAGATAAAGATATGTTCACTTCTACAAAACCATACTTAGTATATAAAAATTAAATCAAAGGAAATCACCTCTTTTAAACATTTTTCAGATTTGATATGTGCCGTGATATATTACAAGGTATTATTTCATACTGTGAAAGTATTATGATAAAACACAGGGTATATAATAAAAAAAAAAAAACAAAAAAACCCACATGCACTCCTTTGTATAAGAGTGGGAATTATGAGAATATACCAAAATTCTCAATATAATAATTCTGATTATATATATCTTTTTTCCTATGTATTCTTTTTAAGATATAAGAAATAGATTATTTTCAATTTTTTTTTGACAAAAATTGTTGTCTAATAAAAATAAGGCCATCAGTCTCTTGTAAAATGATAAGACTTAGAAGCAAATTCTCTATGTGACTGTGTGTAGAAGAAATACTTTTCGTGTTATCTGTTAGATCATATTAATGGTATTGGGAATAAATGAATGAATGAGTAGTGAAATGTTTTAATTCCTCTGCCAAATGGACTAGCTGTAATACAGTAGTATTTATTTGTTAAAATGTATATTTTGCATGCACTTAAAGATTTTTATTCCTTGGTATTTTACCTCAAATTTATATCCGTTGAAGAAAATATGTGAGAAAAATGTTGCAACCCCAGACACTTACTGCTGTCTTTCCTGATTATTTTGTCATCAAATTTCTCCAGAACTACTATATTAAATGGGATCTGAAACAAGCTTAAATGGTGTTAGATTTTCTTAAAAGTAATTGTATTTTTTTATAATGAGTAACCATTTTTGACATAGTACATCAATTCCATGCATTTAGTAACATATTGGACACTGGATAGTCAGTGTGCCATCCGTCTCAATCAACTCCATCGAGTCATTTTAAATTAAAGATAAATCTGAATTTTAAATATTAGGAATATACTTTAAATTTTCTGCTGAGGAAGCATAGATATTGAGAATTTCTGCATTAAGCTTGATTACTATATATTTTCAATGGATTTACAGAAGACCTGATGTAAAAGGTGAAGAAATGTATGGAACTTGTGATCATAGTAATTATTTTTATTTTTTTTGCTGAATATAGAGAAGGCAGTGGTAGTAATACTAAACTATTACTATATACCCTAAATGCATATGTAATATTTAACTTACACCTAACCTGAATTATTATGTATGTGTCATCATACCTAAAACAAAAATGTGCGTATTTTCTTCTTTTGAGATGGCTTTTGTCTTTACTGTCAACACCAGAACTGTCCAAAAGCTGCTGCTGGAAGTGAAGAAATTGCCAGTCTTAGAACTTGATCTGTTCCTTTAAGTGCAGCAATCTACATGTTTCACTTTAGCTACATGCTTTGCTGAAAAATAAATACAGCCACACCATTTTATCTGTTTTCTTGATGCACAAATTATAGTTTTTCTGAATATTTTCCTTGTCTCATGACTAGCTCACTTTGTATTGCAGTTAAAGCAGTAGCTTTTTGCTTTTGTATTTTTTTACTTTTTTTTTTTAAATTTATTTAATGTTTGGACAGTTTCCATCTTGTGCAACATTTTGAAATTTGAAGACACAATCTAATGAAGTTACTGATTGCTTATTTGAAGATTTACGGAAACATAACATACACACATATATGTGTAAAAAAGTTTGTGACTCACTTTTGACTATTTTCTGCTTTTTTATTCTTGGATTGCTTTAATGAGGAGTATTTGGATTTGTTTATACTCTGAAATACACCCTGTGCTTTCATTCATAAGTCTAGTTGGAACATAACTAGTACTGAGTGGAAAATTCTTTTTGTTAACATTCTATAGGTTTTGTATTATTCCCCTTAAATATTTGATTGTCCATACAGTAACCGATAGTATACAGTGGTTTTCTTCATTAGCCAAAAAACTTAACCTTGTAACAATAAAATATCTGTATTTTGCTTTCCTGCAAAATTGTATTAAAATTATGTTTAACAACCACTTTATTTTTTTGTGCTTATGTATTACAAAAATAAACTAAAATCGAAAGTCCTTGAACCGAATCAAAAGTTCCAAAGCACATAGTTAAACACTGTGAAGATTTGCAGTATAAGTATTCTTTAGAATAAGTCTAGTGTTTAATTATTGCATAAGATTCAAGATCACAGGTACAAATCTAAAAGTTGTTGTGATTTCTATTTCCCAGTTTTGTCAGGGATATTTTGTAGAACTTCTGCTATTAAAGGATCATCTTCCATTGTGGAATGTAATTTTACCTTTTAGTCCACCTATGGAAGCTCTGTCTAAACTTGTTTTAATTTCTCTTAATTTACTTTGATATAAATCTTCTACATAATTTTTTCAATGGATGAACAATTAATAAGATGAACAAATCAAATGCCTTTGGTGGCATTAATCTAGTTCAAGAATGCATAGGACAATAAAAGAGTGTCCACTTCTTTGTGGCAATAATATTGTAGGTATACTGCTTGAAAACAAAGGTGGCATGTTTTTTCCTAACAACTGAAGACAGAATTAGAGTTCTTCTGGTATTCACTAGTTTTCAAAATGAGCTACAAAGCATATAAGTTCATATGTCCTTAGCTCTTTTAGATTTGAGAGAACTAGCGCAAATCAAATATGCTTGTTAGAGAAGAGACAGCGTATGAGATCTTGTAGTCATTACATAGGCAAAAAAAGCAGATGCTTCTAGTTTCAGAAATCTGCAGAGCAGTGACATGGCATTCCATTCAATTTTTTACCAGATATCACAGACTGGAAATGTGAGCTTTGGCTGATACTGCTGGGAAGGAGAGTGCGGCAGGCAGCTGTAATTCCCATCCTGTAAAGGTACTGATGCTTAAAGTCTCTGTAGTCCAAATTGGTACACCAAAATACTAAAATGTTGAATTTGGACCTTAGATCTATTTTTCAAAGTTCATTTTCTGCCAGCTATTCCTAGGTGTTTTGTGAATACATTTACAGATTTTTGCTTTTTAGATACGAGTAAGGAGAACCTACGCCTTATTTTGGAGTTACTTGCAGATTGCTTCCTGAAACACTGTGTGTGGAATGCAGTTCTAGTGTTTTCCTAGAGTTTGACTTGAAAAATAGATTTCTAAAGTCCATGATATTCAATTGTTTTAAATTAGGCCAACGTTTTATTACATGTATTTATAAGTTTGGTTGCTCTAAAATTGAGTTTTGGAGAATTGACTTTTCTGCCCCAGGAAATGTAGCTGAATTTTGAGTCTCACTGACTCTTAAAACAAAACACAAACAAACAAACAAAAAGAAGGTTTTAGTGTGATTCTTAAAAGTGCAATGTTTCTGAAAGATATTTCAGTGCAGGGCGAGTTGCAGACAGTTGTTCCAGTCTACTCATTGACCATATCTTACGAGCATCATTTTTGTCTGCAGTGCAAAAACTAAATTCATTTGTGGAATAAGATTTTTTTGGTGGTGTGTCCTTAAGGAATCATAAAGCCTAGAGAGTAACTGACATTAACATGACTCCATGTACTGTAAAACCCATTCCGTTTTATATATTTTCAGGGAGTGTGGAGTGGCACAGGAAGGAAATGGCATATCGCTGGAAAGTTGCTCTAATTCAGCACAGGATTCTTGTGAGAAATTGCTTCTAATATTACATCATCCTATTCTGTTTTTCACAGTTGACAGTCTAATTTCTTCATTTTTATGCCACTTTTGTTCATATCAGTAACCACATTAAAATACATTTAGCAGATTAAGTAGATCAGTGTTAGCAGTGCACATTTGATAGCGTGACAGTTTAGGCCTATGTATTTTGCCATATTGCATTATATGAAGGCTTATGGGTTTGTTAATAAAATTATTTTTCCTATTTAATAAGTCTTTCTATTTTTTAAAGTTACGTTTCACTGGCTAACATGAGATTCAACAAACAAAACCAAATCTTAGCTGCATCCACTGTAATGAAAGTTTCTGACAATAATACATTCAACACTTTAATAGGGAAAAAACAGTGCCCTTGCAAAAAAACCCCAAACAAACAAAAAAAACCAAAATTAAAAACCCCCTGAAAACACAAAACAGAAAAGGAATGGAAAAAGGCAATTGAATAGTTACTTGAATTATCTAACAAGATTTTTTAATTTCTATTTGATTTTCTTTTGTTTCAGCTTGCCACCTTTATCTAATTTATGGTTGCTTTTCCAACACTGTAGCTCAAAGCAAAATACTCTTATTTCTCCTATTTTGTAATGTCAAAGAGCCCAAAAGATTTTTCTTTTTTTAATTTTTATAGATATTGACTTAAGGTCAGGAGTGACACTATCAAAATTCTTATTTTCAGCTATAATAGTAATAGCAGTCTCATTCTGTAAGACTACCCAAAGTGTGAAAAGTTATTATTAGGTTTTCATCATAGATTTGGAAAAATATATACATAGCAAAACCATTATCTTCTAATTAGGGAACTATTTTATACTCCTGTTTTGGGAATTTTTTAGGTAGTTAGCATTTGTAGATGATTCGTTAATGAAGATGAGCATGAAAAACTGTGGCCAGCTTCATAAAGTTATATTAAATTCTCTCTGCCAAATCATAAATGCAATAGTAGATGGAAGATATCAATCCATTTTTTTCTCCTACCTGCCCAGAAATAGTCTTTTTCTATATGTTATTTTGTGTTTGGGAAGCATAAGCCTGTAGTTTTTCTGCAATTTAACCGCATTTAGTACAAAGCAATCCCATATACCTAGTTGGGTATATGGTGTATAGCAATACTGAGTTAGTTGTATCTTCCTTTTATTTGAAGCTCATTCATACCAACTTTTGTTCTATTAGTTAGTGATTTCCTCTTGTTAAAACTGTATGACTCTACTATTTTGTTCCCTTCCTCTGTTCTTCCTAAACCACATACATATTTTTTCACACTCATTTCAGCTACTGAGTACGGCTCTGTAGTCACGATCAACTACAAGAAACTGTCATCCATTTGTGACTTTGTCTTCATCTATCTCATTATTTGGTAGGTTGCCTGCCATTGTCTCACTTTAGTCTGTGTGCCAGACATTTGCTTCCTAATATTCTTTATTGATATACATGGTCTTACAAACAGATTTGGTCAGGAGTGTATTTTTTTGTTTCTTTTGCAATGATGCACATACCTATTTTTCCTGTCTGTGAATCCTAGGACATCTTGTCGTGACTGTGCTCATCTTATAAATACTCTACTTAGAACTTAAGTAATTTGAAAACTGATCTCAGCTCTCTTAACAGGCACTTCCCTCTTATTCATTTTTTTTGGTTACTGTGGACAACCTACCCTTTCTTTTCAAGACATTTGTATGTCAATTTGCACAACCTATGGCATTCCAGATTGCATGCATCTAAATTTTGCTCTTTGTTTGTAAAAACCTTCAAATGCTTGTTCTTCTTTACAGGTTACCAAAGTCTTATCTAGGTCCTTAACTTTCATTTCTTCAAAAAAACGCTTTCAAAGTCATTTGACTAAGAACTTTCTCTGATCATACCACTTGAATTTAATTGCTTTCTAATTCTATATCTTGTCTAATACAAAATATTGTCCCTGCTCATCAGTTTTCTATACTTGAACTCCTTTTCCTGGAAGGAATTTTACTGTATTGAATTTACAGACTTTATTAATGACTATAATTGCCCAAATTATGTGTATTCCTTTGCATGAAGAAAGCTCTTCTTAAAAACATTTGAGCTTTTATATTCCTTTCCACCCTTGTTCATTGAATCTGTCTTGACTGTGAAGTTACAAATGGCAAAGATTATAGCTGGACAGATGTTATACTTTATGGACTATGAGTTAGCACTTTCCCTTGCCTGATTTTCAAGAGTAATCTGCTCAAAAATAAGAACAAAAGGAAATTGAAATATCTGGATAGTTTCTGTCATTATGTATATGTATTCACTTTTGCTGATACTTTTACACTGATACTTTTCTGCTATTGCTTTAAACATTTTGTTCCATCTCTTTTTCTTCTAGAGTATAGGTCAACATGTTTCCATTAGTATCTGCTGCCATGATGTTCAGTTGTGAGGGAAGAGGAAAGAATCTTGATATGAATGTCAGCAGCTATTTATAAAATCAACATAAAGCTAGAATAAACTTCTTAAAAGTGAAGGATGAAATTATTAATGCAAAAAGTTACTTTTTTTACCATTTGCAGAATTCTTTTCCTGTTACTCTAATTATGTATAAGATTTAATAATAAGGATTACCTGATGTATGAACATTAAATATTGTTATATATGATTATGTAATAGACTGTTTAGGTGTACAGAAAACACATGGTATTTGAAAGGTGTTGCTGGTTACACACAAGAAGTATGCTACTCTTCTGAAAGTTATGCTTTGTGGACTTTGAGTTTTGTGCATTAATAACTGTCATGTAATTAAATTGTTAAAATAGCTGTTCAGCACAGAGCATCAGATGCTTACTTTTCTCTATAATAGATGAAAATTCTCAAATTCAAATGTTTTGATTTTAGTTTTGTTTAGTGTATAAATCACATTAATAATGAAGGTCTTTTTTACCTGTGGAAGTGAAATACTTCACATTTAGCGCAGAAACACATCTGTATCTGAATATCAGGTATATACATATAGTTGCTGTTTTGTGTTTTAATGCATTATGGTTTAGTTTGCAAGGACATGGTATTTTTGTTTTAGTTTTTATTATTATACATTCTTTAATATATTTCTAGAAACTTAGAAACTTGGAGTTTTCATAGTCTTGAATCGTTTCACTATACAGTAACCTCTTTTTCCTTCTGCTATGTGACTTATAATAGTTATTTTATGCTGATTTATTGTCATCCTTGAGAATACTTTCAAAGACGTCTTTGATTAGGTTGATCGGACTTAATGAATATGTATATGTATTGGAATAAATTGTAGGCTGCATTTAAAAATAAACTGTCCTGTGTGTATCACATTATAGTAGATTGCACTGAAAGAATAGGGCCATCTGTTCAAAATGTGAGATCAAGTAACTTATTTAAAAATACTGTAAAAATAATCAGTATAATTCAGAAATTAAATCATATTATTAACTTATGTGTTATTTGCAGAGGTAATTTTTCCTTGCCTTTTTTTTTTTTTTTTTTCCTTTTTGCCAATGCTGGTTAAAAATTGAAAGCTCTGTAAGATGAAAAGGTGAACTTCTAGAAGAACAGCCTAAACATTAGGGGGCAGATGTCTTTAATAAGAGTTAAATAAAGTGTGTCTATCTGCTCTGTGAACTTGTTGCTAGGTAATACTAGTTAGCATTTTTTGTTGAAATTACAGGATGGTACCCATAGAAATGTCTTAGAAGGAACATTCAGCTTTTAGATAGTACCTTAATAGTTTAAGAACTTTTCTAACAATCCATGTGGTGCAGTGTGTAAGGTGCTAATCATATACATTTAACTGGCAATCATTTTAGTTTAACTGAAAGAGCTCTTCTTCCTTTCTAATAGCTTTGTTCATCCCACTTCAAAATATTTGAAGTACTGAGGGAGGACTATGCTGACAGGTGGCATTGTGAAATGACTTTATCAGATTTCCATAGAGGCTCTGGTTTTTGAAGTTGGTTCTACCTGTCATTCCTGAAAACCAAGTATGACTTTAGAGACTCAATTTTTAGCAAGAAAGAAAGAAATAAAGAGAAAGAAAGAAGGAATCAATTCTAGCTAAATTAAGGGTCATATACAAATTATGGATTAACTAATTATAAATGGTACTTTTTAATTTACTAATTCTGCTCTGAACAATATTTCTGCCACTTTCAGTAAGGTTTAATTTGTTGATTTTTATTGAGCAAGTCTCTTCAGGATGGCCAGGCTAGAATGGTTTCTCAGCTTCCTATTGTGTCAGGACTGACAGAAATAAGATATGGCAAAAAGATTTTTTGCTAAGTTGCTTGTTAAAGGTCTAGAACACAGAAATTATACTTGCTCTGTGGACACAAGATTTTACTCCAGTGTGAAGTCTCACTGTGAATATGGTTTAAGCAGGTATGAAAGCTTGAAATGGAAAATGAAGATGCCAGTTGATCAGGAACAATTCCATAGTTGTAAAATGCGGTAATACCTAAAAATTATAAATATTTTGTATTCATAAATCTCCTAGTAGTTTATTATTATTTAATTAATAGAACATTATCAACTTTCTTTTAATTAAAGTATTTTTAGTGATTGCCATTTCTGAAGTTATCTTCATTTCTATTTCAAATCACTACAAAATTGGTAACATAAACAAATTTAGAAGGTATGTTTCACCCCAAAATTAGTGAACTTAGATTTTTACAATAAACATTTGTGAAATAACAGAAATGTTAATAAATATTTTCAGTTAATCATCCTATCCAAAGCTACATAACAAGAATTAAAACAGTGGAAAAATTATATTGTATTTATTTCATAAAAATCACATCCTTGAGGATAATGCCTGTTTCATAGGAATTTTGACAGGAATGAATATGTTTGTTAAGATTATGGAGCTTATATGTTCTTTATTGTAGCTAAGTTAATCAATGCAACAGGACCATAGAGAATGGACCAGTATGACCCAAAGAAACCTAGGGAGGTGTGTGTGAGAAGGAGAAAATTAATTAATAGATAAGAATGTTAACTACAGGAAAATGCTTTTGAAGAAGTTGGCAACATGAGCTTTATTGTTTTCAGCTCATGATTTAAACCTAAAATAAACTGCCTGATGATAAACATACAACAATTGCTAATATAAACCAGACTAATGTTTTTATCATTATGTAATGATGAACGGATGTACTTTGTAAAGATGGAAAAATCTGATACTAAAAGGTTCATAAGCTATTAGATATAGAAAATATAGAATCTACTAGTTTTCTACAGTCTATTGTATATCAAAGATTTGTTTTAGCTAGGAATTCCACTAGCAATCGGTATTTCCATGAAAAGTTTGATAAACTTTCTCAACTTTAAAATAGAAATGTTGTATTAGAGTGTTCTGTAATTGATGTGAAAATTGGGGGGATTATCTTTTTTTTTTTTTTTTTTGTGTGCTATTTTGGTAAATTAATAGATGTAAATAAAATAGAATAATTTAAATGTGGTCAGTAGTGCATTTGTATAACTTAATTTTTTGCAGGCTTTTTTTTGTTATGATACTCAAATTTTCTTTCAAAGACTGTACTTGATATAAACGTTATTGAAAAACTAATTCTAAGTATGTATAAATAACTCATTTATGGACTTCATATTTTTACTGTAACTCTTTAACAGGACATTGCTTTTACATTCAAGTGTTTACCTTTGTAGTCATTAAACTGAATATTTAATACATTTAAAAGCCTTTTTACACATTTGTTATTAGTTAACTTCAAGCAGTTATAGAATATTATGTTTTATGTACTCATGTTCTATGTGGTAGTATAGTTATGTTATGTTAGCCTGTCTGCTAACATAGCATCGATTTTTAAAACTTTTCATTGTTTCAGTAACAATTGCAGCCTTTTTTTGTTTTCTTTATGTATTAAAAGGATTTATATTTTACATTACATTGCCATAGGTAGAACTTTCTTCAAGTTCACGGTAGCTTCAAAAATTCTTGATAATCAACTGAAAAGAATCTGTCTGGACTGTGTAAGTGGAATGACACTTGGGTTCTCTGTATGCATACTTTATGTTCTCTGTCATCTGTTAAAGAGTTATATATCTTGATTCCTCAATTCTATCTTCTTGGGCAATGACTTAGAAGACATAATGTCTGTCCTGATCAATTTTGCAGTGACCTTTTACTGATCAATGAAATCTGATGTTTGGAATAATTATCCCTTAAATTACACTTCATATGTTGAGTAATGTTTTTAACACAAAGTGTGACAATGTGTAAAATACAAATTGTATTTCAATAATAGCTTGCTCAGACTGTATAATGATTGCTGCTTTCCTAAGCCATGGATGAGGAAAGACCTTCATGTTCAGGAAGGACAGTACCATGTGTTGAACTTGAATGTCTGTATTGCATATGTGTCAATAAAGGTGAATACATATGCAGATTGTGTTCTGCTGAAATCTCTGGTTAAGGTCTTCTGCATTAGTATGTTTTTGAAGATCTTAATCTTCAGAAATATACCCATTACAAGCCCATTTGTGACAAAGTGCAATGTATAGAAAGGTGACAGAAACTCTATTTAGTATGAGTACTTGCAAAAGAGATACCACATCCTTTAATTTATTTTTGGACCTTACTCCATGAAACTTCTTGTTCTTGTATTAGAAGACAGGATGAATCAGTCAATTTCCTGTGCCCTCATGATTTTGCAGATATCTGACATTTAGCTTGAGAAATTTCCAGATTTTGAGGAGTGTGAGCTTACATTAATTCTTGTATTAGAAGCCGTATAGCTTTAACTCCTCTTTTGAATCTTTTCCAGCTCTAATGGTTCATTCAGAGGTAAAGGGACCACAGCTGAATACAGTTGAATACAGCTGAAACATCAAACCTTTTATGTCAACATATGCTGTGTCATGCTCTTTTATGGTTTATATTCCTTTCTTAGAAATTCCTAACATTTGATTTTCTCTTTGTTAAGGTTGAGTCAACATTTTATGGATATCATAATCCAAAATTCCACACTTCAGTGGGTGAAATAATGGACATTTCTGAGCCCATTATTTTTGTGTGTGAAGTTAGAATTGTTTTACCTCCTTTGTACTTCACATTTGTGTACATGGAATGTCATTTGCTATTCTTTTACACAGTCACTTCATTCTGAGACCATTCCATGGTTCTTCATTATAACATATATCCTTATTGCCTAACAATCATCATCCCAATGACAGAATCTTGAGCACTGATGTCTTCTCCCATTTTCAGATGCCTGACCACCTATCCCTATGTAACACTACATGTGATCTCTCTCCATTGTGAGAAAGGATAGTTTAGTCTTTCCATCTTTAATTAATTTTAATTTTTCCATGTAAGGGCATTTCTGCTTATTCAGTAGCAGATTCTGTTTCCTAATAAACTTTTGGAAAGGACATTTTCAAAAACTGTCTAGAAAGGAGACATAAATCTACTATTACATCATTGAATCCTCAGATTTTAGAAAATAATTTAGAATATGTATTCAGAACTGTGTCATATATTCTTCATATATCTATCTTGTGGTCCAACTTTGTCTTGTAATCTGTGACCAGTGTGTTAACTACTACATAGTGTAAAAGTCCATAGTCAGAAATGGTTCATATTTTTATATATCTTACATGATTCTTACCTTGTTACTACAGTACAGATTATGTTCAGATCTAACTAAATTTCCTCAGAGTTTCTACACAGTAATCTTGCAGTCTTTCCTAGAATGATTCCTATAAGTATTGTATTTCTTTTTATGATCTCATCTTTCCTGGTAATTATTCTAGAGAAGCTACTTAAGAGGCAATATAGAAAACATAATTCTGTATAATGTCAAAGAAAACTTAACATTAAAATGTTTAACTTTTCTGTCTCAATACTGAAGCAAAGTACAGAAATGCTTCTAGACTATATCATAAAGCCCGTAAAACAAAAGCATTCTTTTTTGCACAACGGTAAATATTCTTTGTATAGTACCTCTATAGTTAATATAATGGCTTTTTAAAATACCTTTTGTTAGTCCAGCAGGACAATGATTTTTATTTTCACTGTTTTGAAGAACATTTATCCTGATTTTTTTAAAATTTTTTCTCCTTTTTTAAGTGCTATACGATTTACTAATATATGCTAATTAGAAAACTTGTTTGGCTTGTAGTTCCAATGTTTTTTATAGCTTTTTGTTATGTCACTGTAGTTGTAGCTTATTGAAACTAAGCATCTAGACTACTTTAAGTACTAAGGTTGTTTACCTTTTGTAATATTGTGTATATATGATGAATTCACCAAAATAAAACTTTGTATTTGGGCAATAGCATACAGTTTAGAATATTGTACTTTTTCTAACATACACCTGCCCTGTCAATGTTGCTTTATACTGTATTTCCGCATTGAGGAAATACTTCATTGACACTGACAACCAGGTTTGTTGACAGAGAAGTTACAATTTATGATCTGTAGTTGCCTTAAAAATAGCTTAGATTCCATGCATTACCTTGCGCTTTTTTACACTGTTTTGTCTTTGTTATCTAATTAAATGCCTTTGTACTGATATGTATGTCCTTCTTCACAGCCCTCTACTGAAAATCAGATGTCAAAACATTAAACATTAGCCCTGGATGACTTTCAACATTATATTTGCACAGCTGAAAAAAGATTGATAGCCTGAGTTCCTAGTAATAATCAGTTTCACTTTAACAGATCACATTGGCAGGATCTGTTATGATCTGTGATAATGTTATGTTCTATCAAAAAAAAATCTTTGCACTGTAGGTGAGGGAGAGGTCGTATCAGAATATGGCAAAAAAGACTGCTGCAGTACATTGATTTTCCTTCAGAAAAAGTGGAGATAGTAACACAACACAAACTAGATCCATGTAAGGACAAAGTTAAAAACAGTAAGTTAAAAAAAAAACTGTGGACCAAAATTATAATTTGGTTTGGGAGGGGCATCAGAAGTTCTCTAGTTCAAATTCCTTCTTCAGGCAGGGTCAGCGGTGCAGGCAGACCAGATTACTGATGACTTTTTCTTACTGTGCAGCTTCTCTGCAATCTGTTTCAATCTGTGCAAGACAGTCCTCATGATGAAAAAGTTTTTCCTTAAGTCTAATTTGAACCTTGCATTTCAATGATGCCCATGATCTGTTGTCCTCTCACCATACATCACTGGAAAGAGTGTATAACTGTATCTTCTTGGTGACTTTATAGGCATTATGGAGGTGTTTTTGGGTCCTTTTGAAGCTGCCTGTTCTCCAGTCTTGATGAAAGAGGCCAAGTTGCCTCAGCTTTGCCTTGTAATGTCAGGTAGTCCATAACCTTGACTGCCTTGGTGACACCCTGATGAAGTTCCTTTAGTTTATCAACATCTTAGTTGGACTGGAGGACCCAAACCTGGACTCAATACTCTAAAGCTAGTCTAACAGCTGCCAAATAAAGAGGGATGATCACTTTCATAACTCTCTTCCAGACCATTCCCTTTATCAGTATAGTTCATCTGAAGCACAGAATATTAAGCCAAAAATATTTTTTTGTTAATTCATAAATCTAAATTTTGCTGTTTCTAATACTTTAAAAATTACAGAATCAGGTGTCTACCTAAGATGCATGTCTGTGAATGTCTGTGAGGGAAGTGGCATCACAAATTGTTGGAAGGAAAATTCTGACTGTAAAATGAAAGAGAATACAGGGAAATTCAAAAACTTATCAGTTTTAATAAAACCTGTATATCCTGTTCAAGCAGTGTAGACAAAAATTTGACTGTATGCCTTGAATTTCTTGCAGTTGTTTCTTGTTAATTCAAATGAGTTCTTAGGTATTTGCAAAGTTGGTACTTGTTTATTGCCATATTAGGATGTACTGGTGAACTAGGATGAAACTATTGTAATGGATGTAAAAATTGAGTGACCTCTGAGTTATGTTCATAATAGCTGTGGCTGTACTTTCTCTGATTTTTTTAGTATGTGTATGCATTAAAGAAACAGGCCACTTTAATGCCAGCACCACTACTTCATCTCAAAGTTACTGCTATTACTGGTATTTCTAGTCCTTGATCCAAGTGTCAGCTCATGGGTTTGTTTGGATCTTGTGTGCAGATAATTCTCAGTAATTCTCTACATGCAAAAACCTTTAATGCTTTTACGTTTTCTCATCTGCAAATATTTGTCTTTTGGGTATTGTTAGTAATCTATAGAAGAAGCACTTAGTGTGGTGGCTTCTTTTCTAAATGGAGGTTATGGTTCTGAAAATGAGTATTACTCAGAATTGGTGATTAGCACTGGCCTAACAAAAAGTGTTAACATAGTGGTAGAGGCAGCATATTAATACATTAGAGGAATGTTTGAGCATTTTATATAGACATTCTCCAGTAGTCATAGTTGTATGAATCAGGAAAATTATAATTGTTTTGTGGGAGAGGATGAAGTATCCACAATTCTCATTTAGGAAGAAATTTTAGTCCTGATTTTAGTTGTTTTGATGATTAACAGGAATTTGATTTTTACTATAATTTTTAGTTTTGTGCAGTTCCACAATTTTCTTAAAAATTTCATTTCATCTTTTAATATCTGTCCAGATACAGTAGATGATCACTAATTTTTTCATGTCAACAAAAAAATTCCTATTTCATTTATTATATCCAAAGGATGTGTTCAGACTTCAGATGTTAATAGAAGCAAATGCCAGTGGTGCAGGAGAAATACTGCAATCCTAAGAAAGGAAAGGTTATGAATGGGAACATAATGGTGATAATTTAAAAGCATTTTTGGGAAGAAAGGAAAGGCTTTTCTGTGCCTTCAAATTCATTTTTAAATCGAATTATTTTAATTTTTTGATAGCATGGTTTTCAGAAGTCTTAATTTTCATACCTGATGGCATTCCAAAAGTGGGAAAGGAAGCCTATATTCCTAAGAGCTAAGATGCAATGACAGTCATGGGGGAGGGAATTAATCCATTATGGAGATTTTGTGGATCATTTATTACAGTGTTGAATGCCCATTTTAAGAGTTAAAAAAACCTCAAAACTGCTTAGTTTATTGGGGAATCTGAAATATACAGAATTGTCATTTTTGCTTGGGAATAGTAGTAGTGATCCCTAGTGAAAATTCCCAGAAAAAGAGTTAAAATAGTCAAGGCCACAGAACTATAATCTCATTGCTGTATGTATTATTTCATAAAGGCATAACCTGAATATGTGAACCTTCAAAAAAGGATTCACATGTGAAGAAAAATAATAGATTTATGAGGGGATGGGGAGAAAAACTTTGTGTCTTTGGCTATGTCTCTGCAAATTTGAGTGCCCAGGTGTGTCCTTGGGCACTGAAGCATGCTTCTGGAACTGGTAGCTTTTCCTGGGACAGAGCCTTCTGTTCCATCCTCAACAACCCTTGAACAATTTATGGCATGGCTCAGCCGTAGGGACATTCCAAGGATTTTATCCAGTAGCCAATTTGAATGTGACAAATCCTCTCCTTCCTGGCTGGGGTTCCCAGCACAAGAAGGACATAGACTTATTGAAGAAAGTCCAGAGCAGGGCCAGAAAGATGATTAGAGAGCTGAACACCTCTCCTGTAAAGAAAGGCTGGGAGAATTGGGGTTGTTCAACATGGGGAAGAGTAATTGTGCCCTTTCAGTACCTAAAGGGGGCTACAAGAATGCTGGAGAGGGACTTCTTGCAAGAGCATGTAGTGTCAGGACAAGGGGGAATGGTTTCAAACTGAAAGAGAGTAGGTTTAGATTGGATATTAAGAAGAAATTCTTTACTGTGGGGGTGGTGAGGCACTGGCACAGGTTGCCCAGAGAAGTGATTGATGCCCCATCCCTGGAAGTGTTCAAGGTCAGATTGGAGGGGCTTTGTGAAACATGTCCTTGCCCATGGCAGGTGGTTTGGAACTAGATGATCTTTAAGGTCCTTTCCAACCCAAACCATTCTATGATACTTCTTCATCTTGCTTTTTTGACTGAGAACAAGTAACTTACAGAAGGTTGGTCCTTGCTAGACAACCTTGCTGACCAGAAATTGTTGTAATTGAGGCTATGGCCTTCATATGTTGAGTCCTTATTCTCTCATCAGATTTATGGGTGGTACATATGCTAGAAAAAAAATTCTCACCTTAAGTAGTTGTTTCCATGACTAATAGAATATTTGTGGTCATTTGGTCTTTAATGGAGGAACCTGTCAGGTGTGATGCTGAATAAGTCCATGATAGGTTTGGGAACTTTATTGTTCCAGACCTCATGAACGTTTTTATAGTTTGGTTCCTAATGTTGTTAGCAGCCTTGAAAGGTGCTGTAAATGATGAGGTGCACTGTCTGAATTCTCAAGAGGCCAGTAGTGTTCCTCAATTGTATGAAAACTTGTTCTGATGTCCATATAAGTTCTACCTGTTTGTTTTAATGTAGTCCAAGTAATAATGTTTACCAGAGTCCATCACAAACTGAAATAAAATCTTTGTAAACTGAAGTTACACCATCCTAAATCTTTTTCTATGGTGGAAATATTCTAGGTTTATTTCTTTGTGGTTATTTAAGTTCTCACCTGGGATCCAGTAAGTCTTAAATAATAACTTATTTATCTTGCTCACCGCTACATAAGATCCTTTTCAAGGTTTATGCTTCAAGTAACACTTTTGATTTTCCATGTATTTTGGAAAATTACCGAAGCACTTTAAAAAAAAAAGTCTTGCTTTGTTAGAATAACTTTTGTAATTGGGCAAAATGAAGTTTCTCCTCTTTATAGTCACTTTCTAGGTGCTTCATAGACAGTAACTTTTTGTGCCTTTCAGAAACATCGATTCAGGGAAGCTAAATCTATTTTCATGTACACTAGACTTGAGCACTGATAGCACTACACATTCTGTTGTTGCCGCTTCTCTCTAAAGGCAAAATGAGTAAGGCACACTACTTTCAATTTTTTGAGGGCTCTTTTGTTGAAAACAAGCTGAAGCAAATCCTTTGTCAGAACATATAGTGGGTATGCCGGCATCAGGTGTGTCTTCTGTATTCCCAACATTATAAAAACCAGCTAAACAAGATGCAGAATGTCTCCAATCTGCTTGTCCTTTAAGAGAAACTTCAAATAATTTGCTATGCTACTTGCGACAGCTTCTGAATTTTCCAGTAAATGTCATACTGCAATGATATCTGTAATCTCAATACTAATTTCCAGACCTTGTCTTTACTGGAGATATAACAATCTTGGTAACGTTAACCTTATTTGTTTCAGTGTAATCTATGATCCTCATTTTTCCCAATGACTTGATAAGCATCAGATTCTGAAGCTGAAGAATCAGAGCATGTAATCTTCTAAACATGAGCCCTCCAATACTAAAAATAATATAGATGTAATTTAAAGCTATACTATATATATCACTACTAACGGGAGTTGCTTTGGGACATTCAATGATTTCTCTCTAGGTAAGTTGGATTTTCCATTAAGAAAAAAACAAACCAAAAAATAAAAAAAAGACTGGTTCATTTTGGTGGCATTATGGCTTCTAAAGTGTGGTCAGGGCAAAAGAGATTTTTCAGGACTGAATAAAAAGCTGTCACAGTATTTTTCAGTTCTGTAAAAATATTTTAACCCTTGCTTAGTTTTGAATGCCATGATTCTCCATATATGAACCTTTCACAATAAATAAATAAAATGCAATATATGTGTATCTTGGCTAGTGTTATATAGTCTCTCTCTCTCTCTTTTTTTTTTTTTTTTTTTTTTTTTTTGGTTTAAAAATTCCTCTGATGATAATATTGTCTAAATAATATTTTTTAAACATTTCCTCCTACCTGCTTTTGAAGAGTAGAGTGTGGAGGATTGTTTTATACTCTTCCCTAAATTAATCTTTATACTCAGAATCACACTAGTCTATTCTAGTCTAAACCTCTAGTAGGTGAACAAGAAGAGACATACCACCCCATGAGTCTATGTGCTGTGGCAGATATGTTCTGTAAGCTAAAGCATTATTATTCTAAGAAAACATTTACTCCCCTAAATGCTTTCTCCTGCCAGTATTCACTTTTTTAGTGTGGAAAGCTATATAGAACTTGTGCTGGGTCTCTAATGTGTTGTGTAATAAGAATACTGAATGAGGAGAGTTATATTGTATGATCTGTTTTATCCTGAAACCTAAATATTGATCTAGACATCTTTTAATTTCGGTGTCTTGTGAATACATATCACATTCTTGTTTCCAACCAAGAAATGGCTGGTTTACACATTGTGCTGTTTTTGTTCCTGTTCTAGGTGGTGAAATAAGTGTAAGTCAGGACAACAACTTCTGACAGATTGCAAGATAGGCCATTAGACTACTTTACTGGTCTGCATTTATGTGTGTAATAATATCCAGAAAGAAATTCAGGAGATCAAGCTCTAGAACATTATCTTTTACCCAATGTTCTTTTGCCTAATTTTCACTGCTGTTTACATATCTGCTTGCTAATGTTTTACTGATGAGGTTTCTCTTAATATATTTATCATTTGTCAGAAAAATATTCAAATATAGAATCTCTTTCTACTTCAACTCCTCAAGGATATGAGCAGCTGAAATACAGTAGCACGTAGTTCTGAATAAGTATCTCGGCTGCTTTCCAGTAGCTTGTGACCAGCACATCTGTGTTTTGTAACTGTTATTCCACTATCGCTTATGGTTTAAGAATCCACATGTAACTGTCTACCTGCTTGTCCTAATTTCTTCATGTTTCTTCCTGTCCCATTGAGTAGGTTACGTAGGTCATACATTCAGCTAAGCAGATTCCATGTAATCCTGTTCTTTCTAAAGAAAAGTCAGGTCTGTGATTTTCTTTACCAGCTCTTGAGGACAAAAGGCATACAAGTGTAGGATATGTGTGTTGTAAATCCATGTTTCATTCTCATCATCAGTAACACAGTTATGCAGATGTGTGTCTGAACTTTACAAATATTTTTCCCTGTTGCTAGTAACTTACTCTTTGTCTGTGTAGTACATTAAGGAATCCTTGGGTTCTACAACAGGATGCTTTGGCATAATTCAACTGTTTTTTTAGAAAAAGGGATGATGATAACCAAGGTGTACACAAGTTGAATATTAAGGAGTTCCTTAAGTTCCTGTGTTCACATTTTCCTTATTGATAATTTGTTTATTGTCCTATTGCAAAATGGTGTTGCAAATGAAGACGTCGCTATTGCCAAGTTATAAATGAGTTATCACCCTCCCCAACTGATTATTTGCTACTCTGAGATGTTGCCATCACTCATTTCCTGTACTCATCTTCTCTATTTATATTTAAGATACTAAGGCACTGAACTGCCCAAGTATTGCTTAGTTCTGATTTCTTATGGTTAGTTGTATCAAGAAAACTGCCACTTTCAGATTATTTTTGGTATATATTTTCATTACTAAGGTAGCTATATCTAGACAGAGTCCTGGTGAAACCAGGGCTCTAAATTTTTTGTTTCTCAGCAACTGGTATAAGAAAATCCCAGTGGGGTTGTAGATCTGGTGTTTATTGTAAACTACTACTTTAATTTAAAGAAATTTTACTTTGAGATGTTGTCTTGAAATTAAGCATACAGCTTTAATTGTAGTGAGGACAGAAATCTTATGCAGGATTTTTAACTTGAAGAATATGTTCTGCTCATGTATGATTGTTCTTTCTTTGCCTTAGGAAAGACAACATTCCTCCATGGTTTGTAATAAAATGTTTGTGAGTGAGAAACTACTATTTCCAATAGAGGATGATGTTTTCTTATAAACAAAATTCAGTGCAAAACTAAAACAAATTGTGTAGTGGAAAACACTAACATTGACTTTAGTGACAATAGTCGGAGTCATAATATTAAAACAGTTTGTTCATATCACTGTGTGATTGCAGTATCGATTTGGTTTTTTTTCAATAGCTATATTGTCAGCATTGTTGGAGATTAACTATGAAAGGTTAATTGTGTAATTCATTCTGTTTTCTTAACATTATTTCCTACTTTGTAACAGAGCAGTGTAGATTGTTAGTGAGTTTGAACTCTGCCACTTAGGTTATATTAGACTGACCTTAAGGTTCTTATTGTCTGCTTTTCTGTCTTCTGGCTGCAGTGATTATATGGGAACACAATCTCATCAAAGAGAATACTTAAAGAGGAAGTTTCTCTAAAACATCTGTATATTTGATAATAATTCTATTTCAGATAACATAGTTGGCATTACATTTTTAGAAAGATAAATTAAAAAAAATACCTAAAGATGACAAAAACCTAGAGAAATGCTTCTAGTAGAATTTTTCTCCAAGTTTGTTTGCTTCCCTTTTTCTGAATTATCTTGCTATAAAGACAGAATTGTCTGTTCTTTGATAATAAAATTAAATGTATTTTTCTGTGTTGAAGATAGACTGCAAATTACTTTGAAAGATAAAGTAACATGAACTCATGTTTTCCATTATAGCTACTGTCTGTGAAAAATATTTATTTTTTTACAGCTTTGATTATATTCTTAAAAATAATTGTGGGAAATTCTGTGTCTACAGCTTTTAGAAGAACTTCAACTAGAATGTATTGGTTTAATTTATAAAAAACAAACTTTGACTGCCTTTTATGTATAGTCATTTAATATAATGTTTCATATTTTATGAAAAAATATAAATGCTTTTAGATCTATGTTCGTAGCTTTCTTGTAGGTCAAAGTACTTGACATAAGCCAAAACCTGTTAAACTTTGTTTCTGTTTATGGTATAAATTAAAACTCTCTGGAGTGTGGTTTGACCTAAGTCTGATTTATTGCTTTACTTGGCCCTGCATCAAGCTGGTTGTGGTTTTCCATTCTTGTTTCCAGTAGAGTCTTCATGTGTTTTGATTTCAAATCCTTGAACAGCAGCTTTATCTGGATAGTAAACACTTTCTCAGGTAGTTTTTCACTACAGCGTACAGACACCAGGCTATTTTTTTAAAAAAATTGTGGTCAGATTTAACTGAGATGTATCTATGCATGCACAATGATGCATGTGTGTATTATAATTTAGAATTTGACTTTATATGCTATAGTAGCTTTTTATTTAGTGAAGACACTTTCCAGATCAAATCAATATAGGAAGAATCTGCAATTAGAATCATGGTCAAACTTCCTATAATCTTTCCTTTATTGATTAGAAAGTATAGGATGAAAGGAAGAGTGCACTCCTTTTTTGTTTCTTTTATATGAATTTCAACCCTGCCTATTAATTGATATTTCATTTATGATCAGTATTAAAATATGTAATCATTCACTGATTTCATTTTTTCACCTGATCTTATTGATACAGTATTTAAATGATTGTGAATGATATTTCCTCCTTCCAAAACTGGCAGACTTTGTAATTGGGAAAAGCTCTTGACTAATTTTGAAAAACTAAAAAAAGAAAGCTATTACCATTTTATACACATATTTGTGTGTATGTCTCTGTATGTGTATGTATGTCTTTGCAAGTGAGGGCAACCCTAGTAAGTATGATCATTCAGTAGGCTTTTCCAATTTTACACTTGTTTTGTATTTTTTTTACTAACAGGCAGTTTTATTGAACCTCTTAGACAAGATGTTTATCATGGGTATATATTATTAAACCAAAAATGAGAAAAGTATACAGATACCTCTAAGAGGGAAGGCTATCCTGGTGTATGAGCTGGTTTTATTTTACAGTAATCATTATTCATCCATTGTTTTGGTTGTAAAAGAAGCTGCAAGGGTTACCTGGGTTGCTTCACAGTGGGAATATTATGATATAAAGGTATCACACAAACACTTTCAGCACAAGTACACACAAAAAAATTTGTACTGCACTAAATTAAGAGGCATTTAATTTAAACTTAATCTCTTAGGACAGTGGTTGTGGGTTTTATATCTGGTTTTGTTATTAAGTGTAGTGATTAACAGTCCGTAGTTAGACATACTGTTTAATGCAGGGTCGACTGAACTCATTAGAAGAGTTCTGTTTTGGATTATGCCTTTAGCAGTGCTTATCCATCCAAACATCCCTCACGATTTAATTTATGCTGATGTTTGAGGCTTTGTTGACACAAATCAGTAACAAGAGGCTTTGAAGGAGGTGTGCTGTTCCTTGACCTGTTTTATGAAAATACCTTGTACTGCTTGTTCATGTAGTTCCAGTCCCAACTAGAGCAGGAAATCCCAAAAATGGCTGTGATAAAATCAGCTGCACTGAATTCTCTATTTAAATTGTAAGCAAAAATACAGGTTAATGATTGCGGAGTAGGTGGGAACAGGAGATACTAAGAGATGAGAAGATTAATTTAGACAGCTATTTAGACATAAATTAGCCATGACAGATGTCACAAAAGAACACAGTATCACATAGTAAAAATTATGGTAACACAGATATTTATACAAGTTAAGGTGTTAATTTTGTGTCTCTGAACTGTAAGTTCTTTAAAAACATAAAAGGACAAATTGGAAGGAATATACAGGTTCTTATGGGATAAGCAAATTAGTGAGTGTTCATGACTGGGAGTAAAAGGCAAAATAAAATAAATGGTGAAAATAATTCGTTCAGTCCAGTAAAGAAAAGGAAGGAAACTACCACAAAAGAATTAAACTCAAGAAGAGAAGATTGGGAAAGGGCTAAGAATAAGAAACTAAAGAAGTAGAGGCAGCATTTAAATAGATGTAATAGTGGCAGAATTTGAGAATAAAAGCTAAACAAAATGAGGCAGCTGATGCAGCAATATAGCAAGGGAATGCAGACTTTCAAAATTACTTTGATTGAATACAATAAGAAGAAAACATCTCAGGTTTGAGACGTTATGCAGAAATACTTAAATGTGAATGCATTCTGGATATGTGAGTTAAAGATATTTCAGAAATGTCCATTTGCCTAGAAGAATAGAAATAAAAAAGTTAAGAAAAAGTAGTTAAATTTTATTTTGGTTCAAATAATATCAGTGTACAGTTAATCAATTTATAACAAATTCATTTGGAACGTGACTGGTGCATTTTTGTTACGGAAAAATAATTCCAACAAGCTGAAAGCCCCATTACAGGGACTTTCTTACCTGACTTATTGAAAAACATAAATGATTTTCATTAGAATGAACTTAGTCTTTTCTTTCTTTTTATTTCATAGTTTTTGCTTTTTTATTCCTCCCTTCCCTGTTCCCCCCAGATACTACACTTACATTTAAAAGGCGATTGCAAGTGATGGGCATTTTTTGAAGGATTCACCTTTCAATTAATTAACCAAGCAGCTCATTCTGAAATTGCAATTAAAAAAAAAAAAAAAAAAAGGGCAACATTGAAATTAGCAACCTGCTGTAAGTGATCCTGCTTGAGCAGGGGTTTGGGCAAGGTGATTGCCAGAGGTACTTTGTAACTACAGCCTTTCTGTGGTTCTGGGAAATACATGCATGATGCGAGAAACAAAATGCTATAATATAAATAGAAACAGATGTAGGAAGAGCATCTGATTACAGCACAGTGCTTAGCGGTTACACAGTAATTACAAGTCCTTTAGTCCTGTAGTCCTGTGTATTTTGAATTTTTTTTTTTTTTTTTTTTTTTTTTTTTTTTTTTTTTTTTTGTATTTTTTCCACCTTGGAGATGCTGCTTGCACACCTTTCCACACCCCCACACCCCCTCCCTTCAAACTGAGTCAAATCAAGTTTAGTGGAAGGACTCATCTGAATAACGTGTAGTCATGTAAGTAAATATTTGAAAGACTGATGACATTAATTAGTTATTGTAGCCTTGCCAGTATTTTTTCTTCACTGCTGGAAGCAGTGGCATTTTTTTCTAATTTTTATCACAGTTTTGTGCTTGTTGTTTCCATGGTAATTTTTTTTTTCTTGCACTGTGCTTCAAAGGAACCAGAGAGATTTTGTGAGTTTTTTTTTTTTTTGTTATCATTTATTTAATTGTGTGAAAACCTAACTGAATATACTGTTTTTTGTAAAAATTCTCAAATAATTCTCACAAGTGTTAGTGCAAATGTAGCTTTTAACTATTAAGACATTATAATTTTGTCTTCCTACCATTTTAGCAATCGTCCAGTTTTTATTCTTTCTTTTACATTCAACATATTTTAGAAAATTTGTCTTTATGTACTTATTCTGCAATATTCCTAAACTGCATCCTATAGTATCAGAATAACTTAGAGCTGTTGAAGACAATCTGCAAATGCTTGCAATCATCTCTAATAATCTGATTTCCCTACAAGTAAGGCTAAGTGCGATATCAAGCATGCCCAATAACTTAGAATTTATTATTTTTTTTCTGGAGATCTAAAAAGCTAATATTCCACCTAGTGTTAAGAATCAAACATGCTCTGTTAAAATTGCATATTCCTAGTGCATCACTGGAATATGCCCGCAAACCAGAAGAGTTCTTCTGTGCTATTACAAGAGCTTTCTTGAACAGTTACATTTTCTCTTTTCAAGTAAGATTTTTAATGATGCAGTATGGATTAGATTCATTCCACCCCAGGAATAAATAGAGTAACAAATAATCTTTATAGCTTTCTTCTCTTTCAGGTAGGTGAGACATTGAGTGAGTTCAAGTGGGGCTGGTAATAGTAATTAACACTTCATCCTTCTGTAGAGAGAAACATAAAGAACATGTAAATTAAACAACTGAAACTGCAGGGTTTGCCCCTAGAGGCTTAATGGTGGGGTTTCATGGTCCTCTGACATTAATTTAAATGTCACTGCCAAAAAGGTAGTCTTGCCCTAAGCCATGCATTTCAGTCCTTTCTTTGCATCAGCAGTAGCATCTGTCCAGCTTTGCAGCAGGTCTCATCAGCTCACTCATCCATTTGAAAATGAATTTTTTTTTATTTTTAAGGACATTAGGAGAATTAGTTTGCAAGCTGATCACAAAGCTTATTTAATTCATTTTGCAGGCAAAGGAATACTTGTGCTAGTGTAAAAGATGTAGGCAAAACACCTCGTAGGGCAGGGGAAAGAAGGTGTGTTCCCCACTTAAATGTGTGGGTTACTGTCTCACTCTCCCTAACTGTTCCTCTCTGTCTCCTGGGAAATACTTTATTCTCAGAACTATTTAACTCCATATTGTCATCTTCCATGTTGTTCCACACACCACCTCCCACTCCACCTCTGATTGCATCCCTGTAAGCTGTAGAAGGTACACTTCAAGCTTTTAGTCTTATTTTTTTATTATTATTTTTAGAACAGAAAATAATATATTTAAATAGTTAGTAGTTTAAATAGAGGCAACATACACCTGGAGGCAGAAAAATGTTAGAAAAAAAACCAAGTAGAAAGTGAACCTACCTCCTTATTAACTGTGAAGGTACAGGATGGAATTCTTTTTTTGCTTGTTTTTCTTTCCAGTACAATCATTTCAAATGCAGATGGTTCTGGGTCTGAAAAGAAGCAATTGCCCTCTTCGACCACAAGGAAACAGAGTATAGCAGACAGGCAAAATTCTCTCCTGTTCCCATAATTGTTTCAGGAAAATGTAATATGCCAAACATGCATTAAACCAAAAATTTCTGCAATGTGTCATTGGGGAGGAATTATACGAACACACATAACAGAAGATACAGAAGCAACACCCGCTGGAGGGTACTTTTTAATTCAGGTGGGCAGCATGAAAGTTGAAATATTTTAAAATTTTACAGATGCAGCAGCATGATTAAGCTCATAAGGTGCAAAACTTGCAGTTGGAAGCCTGAATTCACACATTTTGCTGCTATGCATATAGTGCAGTTGCCCTGTGTTCTATTAGGAGATAAAAGGGAGTGGGACTAGAATAAGGAAAGTTGTGCATTTGTTAGTGGGAGTCATAGTTAAAATTTAGTGCATGATATTTCAGAAATTCTGAAAAGCCCAGCTTTTTGTAACAGGAGTTGACTTCTGGTTTTGAATTTGTTATTTAATTAGCGTGACAAACATTTGCAATTGCAGCCAATGATTAAAATAGCCTGCTACATGAGCGTGTAAAAACTGCTGTAAGAAATTCTAACTTGTATTTTAATTGCATAAAATTTATGTTGTATTAAAATCATTTTTGCAACAGCTAATTATTAAAAAAATATTAGAGCTTATGGAGTGAATCCATAGATGTGAGAGTTAATGGCAATATTTATGATTTTGGTTTTGCTTTAATTTTCCTCTTGCCTTATAATTACCTAGGATTAATTCCAGTAGGAATTGACTGTATATAGTCAGGAAAACACACAATTGCCTTGTTTACCAGTATGTAACAAAACTGTGTGGCAACATCTGCTTCTAAAGTTTATTTCTGATCATCCTGACTTTTAACTGCTTGACCTTGGCCCAGGGAAAGGGGAAATCTAGGCAGGAAACTAGAACAAAGGACCTTAGAGTGACCTAAAATAAAATTCTATTTGAGTACGTGTTGAAGGAGGGAATAATTTGCTGTATGGGGTTTTGGTTTTTTTGGTTTTTTGTTTGTTTGTTTTTTGTTTGTTTGGTTTTTTTTCATTTGTTGGTGTTTTGAATGAATTAGTCTGTGTGACTTTTAAGTTAGATTGCCCAGACTATTTGTGTTGAGAATTTTTTCATCTGTCATACTGTATACTTGCCATTTGGATTAAATATCCGTTTCTTTTATAATACACTTGTGTAGGTTACCATACTCACCACTTTTAAAAATTTCCTAAAGGAAGATACGTCAGAAGCTGAATTTGTTTAGAGCTGCTGCATTATCGATAGTGTAGTAGGGCACTCGTGTGCTGTGGGAATCCTCTCGAGGAGAAGCAGAATTGCTGTGCAGGTGGTGGGAAAAGATTAGTGCTTCATGTGCACAAACAGGAAACAGGGTATCAAAAGCGGGAAACATGTCCTGAGCTGTGATAAACGTAATTGCTGCTTCTAGAACTGCTGAGCTCCCACTTACAGGAGTTACCATTAGGATGATGTCGCATGTCTGTGGGCTGTGTGCTGAAAGAAAATGTGACAAAACAACTGTGTTCATGAAGATGGTTGCACGGTTGTTGACATGTGAAAGACTAGACAGTTTATTGTTGAAATATCACATTTGTATTTTTTTAATATAGAACAAAATAATGGAAGTATCTTGAAGGTACTGAGTACATAGGGACTTCTTGCACTTGTACTGGGAGGTGTAGGTTCTGCCCCACTGGTTTATACAAAAATCATCCTATCCTCATACAGTTCTGATGGTAGTGTGCCTTTTTATTTGGAAAAATAATATGTTATGCTTTGGAATGAAAAATATTTCTATACTGAAATATTTTTTCATTTATTCAGTGTAAAAAACTGGCAATATGAAATTTCAGTTCTGTTCTATACCACAAGATAGTTGCCATAATCCATTACTCTGTTTTTTTATGGGCCTCAGTCTAAGGTAGATTTAACCAACTCCTACTTCTGTTAAAAAATTTCCATGCAGTACTGGAATGGGAAGGGGTGTTGGGCAGTACTGAGGATATAGCTGTGAGGAAAAGCCAGGGCTTTCTCGGGGAAGGTAGTTGATTCATTCTTTTCCTTTTCCTGTATAATCAACAGAAATGTTAGGAGAGCAGTTTTGAATTGTGACAGAAAGGCTTTTAGAAATTGAGTTCTGAATTGTGCTGCTCACTAATTATCAAACCCTCCACGTATTTGGTAGGTTTTAACTTATTAGTTCCATATTTCGGTTTTTATTGTCAAGAAAGATATCTGCCTATGCAGAGATGATTACATATTTGTGGTGTCTCAATTTTAGATGCAGTTTGATAATTATCATCATGGAAGTCAGTCCTCAATTAGTAGATACCTGATAAATTTGAAGAAATGAACAGAAAGCTCATTAGTTGAGGACGTTTTTCACATTTGGTGAAGTTGCATGGAGAAGTATGAATAGCAATAAAATCTGAATGATGGAATCTAAAATTACAGATTAGGCATTCATTTGTTTTATACTTTCAGGTAACTTTGCCTCGAAAATTTAACAACAATGTAGTTGTAAAACTGTCTATTGCTTGAAAAATACTGATCCTCTCATAGTAGAATCTTCAAATGCTTTAAATAGATAAATGAATCCCTAAATTATGTTTTAATCTCTGAAAATAGAGTAGTGTGAGGATTATTAGGCCACTTAAATCATTAAGAGCAGTGTTGTCAGATCTTGAGTGCTTTAGAGGTCAGGCCTGCTCTTCAGTACACATAGATTTGGCTAGGATAGGAGCAAATTGGTATGCAGTTCTTACTCATAAACAAGAGGGTGTTTTATGCAATTTCAGGAAATCTGCTTGGTATGATAATGGTAAGCATTCAGTTTTACTTTGCTGGCAGCTACTAATGACTACAATTTCAATAGACTCTAAGAGGGAGGACTCCTTTTTTTAATTATGACTGGAGCAATTTTTGCAGTAAGACTTAACACTGCCTGTTAAAAGGTGCTGCTTTTAGTTGCTTATAGTTTTTCTGAGTGACCATATATAAATTTCAGAAATGTCTGCCACCTATATATAGAGGGAAAGCCATATGGGGAGTGGCTGAGGTCACTTGACTTATTCAGCCTGGAGAAGAGGAGGTTGAGGGGAGAAGTCACTGCAGTTAAAACTTCCTTAGGAGGGAAAGTGGAGGGGCCAGGCACTGATCTCTCCTCTCTGGTGACCAGTGACAGGACCCAAGGGAATAGCATGAGATCATGTCAGGGAAGATTTAGATTAGTTATCAGGGAAAAGTTCTTCATCCAGAGGGTCATTGGGCACTGGAACTGGGTCCTCAGGGAAAAGTGGTCACAGCACCAAGCCTGACAGAGTTCAAAAAGCATTTGGACAATGCTCTCAGGCACATGGTGTGACTCTTGGGGTGGCCCTGTGCAGGGCCAGGAGCTGGACTTTGATGGTTGCTTCCAGGATATTCAGGATGTTCTATGATTCTGTGTTTGGTCTTATGTTTATCAGCAGTGATTAAAAAATTGGAAAAGTCTAATAAACACTTCTATAACCTTTCTTCTGAATATCTAACATGAACAAATCTAATTGAATTCTAGGCACCTGCATTTCCTCTCTGAGGATGACTGTTGATATTGATTAAAAACATTCTTGCAACTTAGTATGTTTATTTGACAGGAGTAATGAGCCTGCCTGAGTTGATATATTAACGCAAACACATTGCTAGTTGGCCTCAACCTACGCCTAAGTGACCTAATTCAGGTCCATGCCAATGTACAACATTCCAGTGCAGTGACTGTATAGTGGGAAAAGAATCCTGTAGGTGTCTGACTGAACTCTTACAATTCAATGATCTTCCCAAATTACATAATGCGAATCATCAAGATTCCATACACCGAGGATTTTCATCACATAGCTTCACTAGTGAAGAATGTATTTTCTTCATGCTCTTAATTGCTATGTTTATGTAGTTAAACCTTTGCTTTGGATACTGGGCAATCTTAATGATGTTTAGTTGTTCTTCATGCAAGCCATCAAGCTATATGTTTATTACTTTATCATAAGAATATTCACCTTCAGAAATATACTTCTCAATTATCCTCAAAAACTGGATAATTAACACCTTAATTAGACCCTTAAGAGGAATTTTCCTTTCACTGTACATAGAGTATACAGTGTGTCTTTTGAAAAGTTCCTTTACTTTGTTGCAGCCATGTTATAGAGAGGGTGAAAAAACAGTATAGCTCTTGAGTAAGACACGTTTCCATTTTAATTACATTTTTAGGAGCAGGAGCTTGAAACTTAGCAGATATGTACGTGTAGAAAATGTATTTTTGTTTTCCTTGTTAATATTTGCCAGGTGTCAATTTGATAAAAAGCTACATTAACATATGATTGTCAGAAGGATATTGCTTTGGGTACAAAGTTATTGCATCTTTCTGTGATCACACAGAATCATGGAATAGTTGAGGTTGAAAAGGACATCTGGAGATTATTTAGTCTAAGGCTGCTACTCAAAAAGTTATTCTCAGAATAACATTGTATTGAGTTTTAAATATATCTGTTCATGATGACTGCAAAACCTTTATGAGTAGCCAGTTCCTGTGCACTATCACCCTTACACTGTAGAAGCTTTTTTCTTATGTTTGAATAGAATTTCCTGTTTCAATTTGTGCCCATTGCCTCTTTCAGTGAATACAACTGAAAGAGTCTGGGTTTGTCTTTTTTTTCCTCCCACCCGTTAGTTACATGTAGCTCAAGATGCCATGAGGTTTTCTTGCTGCAAGGGTGTATTTCTACCTCAGGAACAGTTCTGTGTCTACCAGACCTGTTCTAGAAAGCTGGTTTCCAAGTTATTCATTCCCAGCTTGTACCAGTGCATGGGTTCATTTCTCCCCAGGTCCATCCGTTTGCAATGCATTAAACTTCCGTTTCCTTTTTTCTCTGTTAATGAAGGTAGAACAATCCTGTGTTGATCCCTGGATTCATGCACCATGTGTTACTGCCCTCTGGCTGGACTTGAACCTAGCAGTTCAGCTACTTCTTTTCCGGTTCAGATGTTCTGTCCTAAAACTACCTGAACTAAAAAGACCATTCACTAGAAGCAGCTTTATTTTAGCCTTGCTTTCTGTGGCCCCTTCACCCTCCTATTATATCAATTAATCCAGTAGTATAAAAAAATTTTCCCTTAGCCTACCTGCATCCTTAGACCAGTACAGCTACAGCAAAATAGTTTCCCCATCAGTGTCTGTTCATGGCTGACAGGAGTCTATGGTTTTGGCTACAGAACTAAGGATTGGGGAGATTATTTGTCTCCTCTCTGACCTTAGATCCTCACAATTACATCGAGGTGGTATAGGGAAGGGGGAAACTGAATTCATAAAGCTTATCTGGAGAAGGCAATGTTCAGAGTAAGCTGGAGATCCTGAGACTGCAATGGGAGATGCAAGATTGCAGGGGATGAAACGAATTCTGTTATGTGAGAGGAGCAGGATGTGAGAACAAGACAGTGTGAAACTACACTATGCACTTCCCAGATTCCAGTGCTGAAATACTAAGTTACTACAATGGCAGTAAATTACGTTCATGGACAAAATGTGTATCTTACACACTCATATATATTAATTAATAATAGTCTACTACCTCTATTAGTAGTGGCTCTTTGAGCTAAAACAATAGATAACTATTCTGTGAAGCTAAAAAAATGAATTATCTTGATGGTAACCTGTTTGAGACAAGATGATGTGAATAGAATGACAGAATTAGAACAGAAATCTGAAAGGAAATATTATTGTGGAAACTAACATATTTCCATTTTTAACTAAGTTTTAATAGCCTCTCATGTTTGCAAAACCAGAGTATTTTCACTGAAATAGCATTAACTGTGTTTGTCTTATCATTCTAAAGGAGTGTGTTACTTTATTAATAAAAGGGATTTGCATCTTCTTAATGGTACGTGTACTGAAAGTTCAGTAACTAACTTGAATTTTCTCAGGAAAATGGGCAAGAACAATAAAACCTGTTATGCCTGTTTAAAAGTTGTGTATGTACTGACATTAAAAAAACAAACAAACAAAAAAACCCAAACAACAACCAAAAAAAAAAAAAAAAAAAAAAAACCACGAAAAACCTTTAACTAACTTCTTGTCCTCAGTGAACAACTAATAACCATTTAACAACAAGAGTGAGCTTTCTTTTCTCTCCCTAATGAATTTATAGTTAGTTATATAGCTATCCAGCAACTCCCACTTGGTTGTGTGGTAAGTTGTTTATTGAATGAAGACACCAAAATATTAGAGAACTGGTTTTCATGTATTATATTAATATGGTTTCAGTATTTTGTTTTCATGGCAGTTCAAAATCCTATTTTAAATGTGCAAATATTGAAGTATTTTCACTGTGTCTTGAAAATAATTCAAAACATAACAATCACATAAAATAGCATGTATATAATATATTTTGCAAAGTCATTTGAACAGTTGAATAAACTCAAATTTAGACACTGGACTCATAATGAAAAATATGAGGAAGTCAAATATGGTGACCTGTTCCTGTACTTATCAGCTGCAGAAACAAAACAAAAGCAGGTGAGACAGTCACATGTTGCATACAGTTTAAACTTTTAACATAGCTGATTAGATGAGATTTCTTTTAATCTGCATTTGAATATGTATGACTAATGAATAAAATTGCTAAATATTTGAAAACTGATTGGTTGGGATTTTTTTTTTTTTTTTGAGGCTCCTTCTGCATTACTAAAATTACTTCTTGAAATTTTTAATTTCGTCGTGTCTTTACCCACTTTGCATGACATCACGGTAGTATGATCCTTCGCTATATTGAAAAATGGTTGATAAACTGGAGCAAGTGAAATGGCCCAAGCAAAGTACTCTTCTGCTGAGGCAACATGATTTTAGTCTTTTATAACTGACTTTGCAGGTGCTGGTTGGAGCTATCAGAGAACTTTCACCTGATGCGGCTTTGCCACGTGCTCAGCATCAGTTATAGAAAAGCAGCTTTTACACATTGATATATTTTGAGATTCTTTCAGCTATGATAACTTTCATATAGTCTTGAGAATTACGCCACGTGCCCCCCCCCCCGCTCCCCTGCCCCTGACAAATGACTGCTTTGAAGAACTTTAAACTTACTAATAGCTACTTGGGCTGAGAGGGATATTTTCTGTGTAGCCCAATTAATTGAGCTCAGTTTCATTTTAAACCTCAGTGCAACTTTGAACTACAACTTTCTGGTTTTGCCTTTAAATACTAAATTTCAGGTTTAAAATGTTTGGAGGTTTTTTTTGTTTTTTTTTTTTTTTTTTTTTAAAGTGCTTTTTATCTTAAATCAGGATTTAATGTTTTAGAAACATATATTGATCCTATGGACTCTATCTGATAAGAGTTTCAGAAGGTGAAATGTTAAAATTTTCTGATATAATATTCCCTTATTTTTTCACTTTATTCATTGCCATTGGAATTAAAACACTTCCCATGCATTATTTTCCATCATACAGTGACAGATACATACAAATTATTTATTAGATAATAGTGTTTCTGCTCTTGTTCTCTGCCCTGAGTAATACCAAGTACATCCCATTTAATATGACTGGATTCCTATCACTTAGAAAGTGTTCATGTAGACCATGCACTTAAGGAACTATAGAGCCAAATGATACCAGCTTCGTGATTTTGATCATGTTTTTCTTATATTTTTAGTGCAACATCTCTTTGGAACAAGGAGAAAAAGGCTGTTGGCCATGATGCTAAACAGAGCCTCCCCTAAAGAAACTGTGAATAATTGCACTCTAATCATAAAATCACTGCAGAAAAACACTTTACCAGAACACTAAAATTTGGGTGGATGTTAAATCAAACCAGTGATTGATAATGAATCCTTTGTTGATGTGGAAAAGAGTTCTAGTTTATATAGAAAGTAAATAAATTTCAACATATGTGAATTATATATTATTGGCAAAAATTCAGTGTGTTTGAGTTCAATATATATTTTTAGAATGCTGGTATGAGTCACTCTACAGTGTAGTCTGATGTTGAAGCTTAAAGGTCAGAAACAATTCAGAAGCCCACTGTTTAAAACCTAAGTCTTATTAATCCACAATTGTCATGAGTGTGCCCTGTTTTCAAAAACAATTTCAAGGTTGTCATCTCAGCTCCACTGAGACACCTGAAAATAATACTGCTTTGAATAGAACCATTTCTGTTAAAAGCTAAACAAACAAAACCAAACACCCCATATATAAGAGAGCAATAAGAAAATGCAATTTTCTGTTTGTTGCCACTTTTTACTATTTTGTAAATAAAACCATCACTGTTCCTTTAAAAAAGATATTAATACCATGATCCATTCAAGAAAACTAGGGCATGTATGAAATCTGCGTTCATTGCGAATCACTTGAGCATATTGCACTAATCAGATTGCATTTCTTTAATTTACAAATGTGATTTAAAACTACCTGGTTATTTGAATGCCAATAGATTGAGAACTATAGAATCATACTTCTGTGAATACAAAACTATTTTTAGATGTTTTTAGCCATTTTGTTTTCTTTGGTATCAGAGCTACTCAGATGTACTTCTGGGATATCAAAAATAACCATTACCATAAATTGGGACAAATACATTGCCATATCTGTTATTTTAAAACTAAATACCATTGTGGAAAGTTGTGGAGTTTGGTTTTGGTTTTGGGTTTTGTTTGTTTGTTTGTTTGTTTTTTGATAATGGAGAGTAAGAATGTCTGTAAGAGTCACTTATTGTTTATATGCTATAGATAATGTACAAAGTGAACAAAAGGCAGCACAACAGGAAACATATGCTGTAGTAGTTAGTTCACACCTGCTAACTGCTTTGAATAGGCTTGGAGATAATATCAGACAGGGAATGAATTCATTGTTTAAACCACTGAAACTCTTTTTTACAAAATCTGACCCCTTACAGTCCTTTCTTTGTCAGGGCATACTTAAATTCAATGTGCTTTGAAAAATGACTGTTCCTACGGGCATACTTCTGCTCTCTGTACAAGTGTAAGCATAATCTATATTCACTGGTCTTGATGTTGATTTCACAGCAACACTTTTGTGGTTCAAAGATTTAAAGACATTTCTCACTCTACAAAAATTACAGTTTCACATATATTTTTCAGTGTTAACTGAATAAATGAAGATACTAGAGTTAGTGCTTTCCAGAGATAAAGTAAGAATATAATGTAAAATTAAAATGGATTGAAATTCATGTATGCCTCATGTAGGGTTTCTTTATGCTTACCTTTTAAATGTTTGACGCTAACCACCTCTGGGAACAGGGTACCAGATTTCATAGACCAGTAATTTTAGCTGCTGTGGTAATTCTTTTATCTCTAGTGGTTACTCTGATTATATATGGATTTATAATGTTTCTTGTGTGTGAATGATCTGACAGAGATGTGCCCCAGGGGCTCCAAATCAGACCTCTGAAGGTGTTGCTGCCTACAACCATGGCAGTGGACTTTTCTGCCATCAGGACATATGATCTACTCGCAAATCGACTCCTGAACTACCACAGGTTTCAGCCCAGCATATTACAGCAAAGCACTACCAATTTTGGTTTATCCTGACATGTCAGGCTGAAAACTGAAGGTTCAGGAGTTCATTTCTAATCTGATCAGATGCTGCTGTTTCAGGGGCAGCAGCATCTGTCAGAAGGGGGTTGTGTGCAACTGGGGTAATAACTGATTTAGCTGTTTGTCCAGTTTTAGTCTCCTTCTACATGTCTGTCAGGACCTTCAATGTCTGCACCTGCAAACAGAATTACTGGATTTTTGCATTTTATTATTAATAATCTCATCAATGCTCTGATTTTTGCAGTAGTCTGCAAAATGTAAAGCTCTCCTAATGTCTCTTTTCATTCACTGCACTACTTTAAGTGGTAAATACAGATTATCACATCCACAGCATAACAATCCACTGCTAAGAGGCTGCCCAGAGCTGAGATATTGTCTGTACATAATCAGGACAAAAAAAACCCAACCAACCAACCAACCAAACAAACAAAAAAACCCACCACAACTGCTTTATGATGGTATATAAGATCTGGTTTTATTATATTTTTAAATGTAGCTCTAACTTCAGGTGTTCATTTTGTATTATAACAATCTCATGAAATCTTCATTCAAAACCAAATTTCTAATCTTAATTACTTTAGTGAAGTGGTTTTGGTCTTTTAATCTAGAAATGCTGATGTTTGTTAGGAGAGACTAGTACATAGAGATTAAGATATAATATTATGAATTGGTATGGCAAATAAACTGAAAAGCTAGCAATATAAACACATATTGTGTGTCATGGCTGAGAACAACAAACATAATATAAATAAAATTAATAGTATTGAATCCAAATAAGAGGGCTGTGAAAGTGTTCCTAGAGTCACAGTATATATATTTCATGCAAGTACACTTATGACAAGACAGTTAGCCAAAGTGAATTATTTTAAAACCAATTGTAACATAACCTGCTTTGAAATGCATTTTGGTAAGAATTATACGCAGTATCAATTGTACTATTTTTCAAAGACAAAAATTAAATAAGATTAATTACTGCTGGTTTTTAGTTCTTACTCTGGCTCTGCTTATAATATGTACCAGACAATGTGATTGTGTCACTTTAAAAATTAGTGTCCTTGTAGAAACACCTTTAAAAATAGTTCTGTAAAAAAAATGTGGTTTATTAAAAAAACCCAACCAAACAACTTAAAACAAACAAACAAATAAAAGCTTTGTTTAATGAGGTGTAAAAGTATTAGTAACATGTACAGAGGGTATAAATTTACAGTAAGACTTGGTAAGTGGATTTTGTTCCTGGCCTATTAAATTATAAATCTTGAGCTTCACATGGATGCTTACATTGCCTGGCAAAGTCAGTCGAATTTGAGGACTGCCAATAACTGGTGGAATCAGATTTTATATAGCTTTAATTTTTTTAAGTAATTTTATATTATAGGAAAAGCCAGAATTTTGTAAGTCAGCTTGCCTAATCCTCAATGATTAACTACAGCCAGCATGACAATTCTTTCTCTGAGCCATTGAAATCACTGTTGTGAGGAAAACTGAGCACATCAGTTACTGTACGAATGTAATTGCCCTTAAAATCCTGTCCCTAGCGTCTGAGGCACTTGGAGGACCAGAAGAGTAGAAATGCTGTATAAATTGATAATAGTTATTTTGTTGTTGCTCTGTTATAATATTCCACCCCCCTCACCCCTCCTGCCTGGTAATTATTTAAAAGATATTTTTTGAGCTTACTGCTTTTATATAAATGCACAAACATTCTTCTCACATTGGCAAGGAGGTTTAATAGCTAGTTTGTTGCCAATGCATTTATTCTTGCAAAAAACTTCAATATGTTTTTGTGGTAGTCTTAAAAATATTAACTATTATGCTTTTATTTTCTTAATTTTTAAGGATTTTTAGTAAGAATTGATAACTTATGATAATTTAAAAAAAAAAAAAAAAAAGAAGCTGATTGGAGAGAAGAGCTATTAATTGTCACCAACTACTGCCTAAATTGTCCAAATAGGTGTTTCAAAGGATAAGTGATCTGGAACAACATTTTTGGTATTAATTGTAAAATATTTTGTCTGAAATCATAAATCAGTATAGATAATTTCCTTTGCATAACTCCTTATATTTGACTTTGTTAAATGTGATTAAATGATATGTTGTGCATATAATCTGAAAGAATCAACACCATGTAAATGTGGACTTTATTATAAAAGGTTCCAGGTAATTAATTTATTTCCTAAGATATTTTAGGAGACTTCTACCCTCTGAAGAGACATACTCTCAATGGAAAAAATCCCGTCTTTGTAGTGGTTTAGTAAACCGAGTCTAATGAGTCTAAATCAATAGCCGGTTTTTGAAATCTGTGCTTGTGCAGTCAGCCAGATTGCACGACACCTATGGTTAATCTCACCTGCTGCCATTGCCTGTTCCTTCTCACCTGCTGCTATCGCCTGCTGTTACTTACTTGACTTTCAACAGAAGCTAAGGTTAGTGGAACACAGTTAAGAAAAGCAAGTTTGATTGATAGATATTTAGTTAGATTCTTTAGCTAAACTTTTGCTTTATTTTGTAAAGTATGATCTTTATTTTTGAAGAAGCTGCTGGAATTTTCGGCTTCTAGGAGTTGGTTATGCTTGCATTTCTGTTAGCATGGGCTTTGGATTAATGAAATAAGGTACTTTATTATCAACAGTTTTCCTTTCTTTTTCTTCATTTTCTCTCTTGTGTTTTTAATTAATTTTTTTCTTCTGATTACAGGGCATAGTTGCAGAGCAGTGGGTAACAGAATAAATCCATAGATTTCTGTAGCCTCGCCACCTGCTGATAGAATTATCAGCTTGAAAATTAGCTGTGGAATTTGAAAATTTGGAGCAGGTTTTTATAAGTTTGAGATTTTAGGACATAGTTTTTGTAACTTGGCTCTCTCAAAGTCATGGGGATATGGTATTTGAAAATATCTGGTAATCTTTTCAGACAACATTTAAATAATGCTTTAGATATTGTTTTAATAGGGTAACAAAGCAGTTGTGTTGATACACCAGATACTGTACTTGTGAAGTTAAAATCAGGAGTGTTTCAGCTGTAAATTACTTTCTTGTCATTACATCAGCTTACTGCAGATATTAAGAAACTGTATGTGATAATACTGATAACATATATATTTAAGAATGTAGCAAATGGATTTTTATGTTTTTATCATACTGGAGTAAAAAGCTATGTTTATGCAGGGACTAATCTGGGAAGCAATTTTTTACAGTTTTTACTTGCCACACCCATAGCTCTGCTTTTGTGTCTGACAGTCTATTTGCTTCAATCTTTTCTATGCTTTTCTAAGCTGAGACTGCCTTTAAGTTGAATTTTGTGGTCAAGATTTAATTATCTTCATTATCTTTTCAACTATTTTCTTATTTGTGTTCTTTTTTCTTCACAGGAACATAAAACATGATTGAGTCAAGTACCTTATTGTCAATAACTATGAACTCTGCTTTTTATCTACCTTTATTTCAGTTTGAACTACAAAGTTATTAATTGCATTTTAATATTTCTCCCTATTGTTTATGCAACTAGGTCTGGGTTTTGTCTGTGTCAAAAGTTCTTAAAATACCTAGTTTGGGATTGTTTGATATATATATATACTTGAAGTATATAACACACAAATAGGTATTCTTACAAGTGCTGCTGAGGGAAAAACAAGTACTAATGGAGACTGCCATGAGGAGTTAATGGTAACCTAGACTGAGTGAGAAAGTCTAAGGATTCTTTACAGAAAAAAATAAATAAATTTTAGTCATACTTATGATGTCACTGATTTAGTTATAAGACTTGGAATAATATCTTGAAGTAGCTGGCAGATAATTAAATCTGAATTTTATTTTAATATGATTTTAATAATTAAAGTAGCAATCAATAGAGTATACTTTCAGAGAGATGATTGATTGAAGTATCCTTTAATTGCAGCCTTTAATTAGAATTGATGGCTTACCACCCTCATTCTTGTATATTATACTAATAATCACAAAATTGACTTGCTTCCATTTTAATTTTGATCCACTGAGGAGCTATGTGGGTCAAATTCATGTCCTTGTAAATGAAGGTGACTTCCTGGCAGAGATGATATGGCATTGCCTCTTATTTATAAGCACGAAAATATGTACATGTAAACTATACTTATTAGCGTAATTCTGTTTAATCATGTCCTATCCAATTATTTATTTTAGATGGAGTGAAGGAGCAGTGGCAGTTACTTGTCTGTTTACTTCTATATTTGCCCTTTCATTGTTATGTTAAATACTTCTTAGTCAAAGACAAACACAGTGGAGCTTTACAGTGGTAGTTGCAAGAATGCCTGGTGGTTGATACGGAAAGACTTGAGATACTAATATTGTCAAATATGCTTTATTGTTTGTGTGTTTTTTTCATCAATCTCTCTGAATGTTTTTTTTTTTTTCCTTATTAGGCCAGTCATGTTAAAGTATTTTAGACAGCAGATTTTTTTTTTTAACCTATAAAACATTTGTAGACATGTGTATGTATCTATACATATTTATATAAGAATATCTTCCTTCCCCATGGACAAAGGAATGCCTACATTCATCCTTTTTATTTTTGATTGCCCTACTTTCTTTTAAACATCCATTTGCTTTAATAAACCTCCAAGATCTAAAGAATTTAGTGAAAAATATTGATACTGAAAAAAAAAACCCAAACAAAAAACCAAACCAAACAACTGTCTGAATCTTTTGTGGTGGATTTGCAGCAAACTGTAATTCACTGTACTTTCCATATCCTTCAGGTGACCTGTTAGATGAGATACTGTAGCATTGATTAGAAAAGTTAGTGTTACCTTGCGTACTGTAAGAAATACTGTAAACACAAAAGTTTGTTCTGAATCCTTCCTTTCTTAGGCAAATGATATCTGGGGTTATACTGTATTATGATTAAAATACAGTTGAATTTTTTGTAAAATATCTCTGTCTTGTGTATTAAAAAAATACAGAAGAAATACTTTTCCCAAAGGAAAGCTGATTTCATTGATGATGTTTTTTAAATTCTAGAGGTTTATCCTGCTGTATTCTCTGTGGACTGCCTTTTTTTATCATGACCTTTTCAGCCATACCACTACTTAGTATGTATTTCTTAAACATTTCAATAGCAATGGACTTAGAAGATATTATTGAGATGAATGATATGGATGGGGAAGCTTTGATTATTTCAACTTACTCTTTCATGTTCATATGCGGACCCACAGAGCAGAGGACAATCTTTTTTGGTTGCTTTCTGATTGGTTATCACTTTGGAGATCTGAGATACACATTTCCTAGGAGCTTTTCATGACTTGCCTGGTAGGCAGGTCTGTATTAGATAGTTGAGTGGGGTTGAATTCATGGTTGGGAATAATGACCTCTAATCTCCACTAGCATGTGAAATTTCTGCATGTTACACTTGCTTGAGGGCGGTCTCATGGCGTAAAGGAGAGCACTCGGGACTCTGAATCCCAAGGGCCTGAGTTTGAGTCTCAGTAGGGACTGTCCCCATGGCAGTTAAATGCCTCCCTGCCATCCGATCCCATCAGATCTCGGATGCTCAGCAGGGTCAGCCCCGGTTAGTACTGGGCGCTGTAGACAGTCCCAAGGATTTCACTGTCACTGTCCAAGCTCACTTGGCCTTGGCAAATGGACCTTAGGACTTAAACGGTGGGGCCAGTTCTGCACACCCTCTGCCTCACCTGAAAAATCCACTGCGCAGGCTGGAAGGGAACACCCACGTGGCCACGTTCATGAAGTCTGGCCAATGCATACATACATACATACATACACTTGCTTGAATAGTCCTGCACTCTGATAAAAGTCAGGTGGTGTTTGACAATTTCTGGAATGAGCATCAGCATTGTAATCATGTACGTGCTACCACTATAACCACCTTGTAGTGACTGCTCAGAGAATTGTCTTGGAGGAGTTTCCTTTCAGGTGTTTGATTTAGAGTCAACTTGGAAAGCAATGCAATTCTAACAGGACAAAATTATTAGGGAAATAAAATTTTCATCAATGAACCTCTGGAGCAAACTGACTTACATAGATCAGTCTGCAGGATATGTGGCATTTAAAGTTTGTCATGTTAACATTAATAAAAATAACAATTTTTCAGAGTTTATGTAAATGTGATTCTACATACGTGTCAAGAAAAGACATGTATTTTAAGCTTATATTTCTTTTGAATACATGCCATACAAAACAGTCTTTAGTAATGTGAGTAATACCTACCTGCAAGTAATGCAACAAAATACCGTGTCATGCTAAAATTTTATTGGAGAGGTACATAATCTTTAATTAACTTATTCTGAACTGTCTGTGCCAGAGGCTGTGACATAACAAATGAGGAACTACAGCTCCTAATGCTATCTTCATAGTTGTAAATCTTTTATGCTGCCTTTACTTGGCTGATAGTGAGAAAGCAGTTCTCCTGGTGATTGCTCATCACTGTAAATAAATGCACAAAAAAAATGTGGCTTTTTGATTTTATTTCTCTCTGATTTTCACCACCATTGTGGAGAGCTTCTGATGAGTAAAAGAAAGAGAGGTTTGTAAGAAACATACAAAAGAGTAGAAATTCCTTTCCTACCCTACTTCAAAAATTCTCATCTACCTGAGTTTGTGGCATCTACAGCAACCCAAATCACATAGTTTCAGATGTTGCACTATTACGATACCATTTTTCTTAACCAACAGCTTACCCCACACTCCTTTCCCATCTTTTCACATTTATTTGCATTTTATGTCTGTCTGGTGCTACTGAAGGAAGTCCCCAGGGTGTCTGCAAGGAAAAGGTGAAACTGCATTTGAAAGGAACCTGTCTGCTTTGGAAAACTTTGTAATTTTTACTCTTAGTTCCTTGAGGATTATTGCTGCAGAGTTTCATGTCACTGACTAGATCTGTAGGGAAAGGAAACTAGAGCTACTTCTTTGTAGGAAAATCACAAAACCTGGGTGACTGTCTTTTGGGAGTCCTGCCCAGCTTTAGGAAAAAGGGCCTTTCAATATTTTTGTTTTAATTAAGAGAAAAATTTTGCAGAGTAAAGGAGGAGGAATGAAAGAGAAAAATAAGTTTCCTGTGTTACAGCTGTTGGATGTTTGTAAAGGACTAATATCTTGTTGATCCTTATACTGCCCATTGGAGAAGAAACTTTTCTTTCACATGGCTGTACTCAGGACAAAATATTAAGGAGCTACTAGGTGTTAAACAATACAGCTGGTACACACATAAGGAAACTTACTGTCAAGAAAGAGAGTCATGGCAATGTGATGTTATTTCTGTCAGCCACCTGAAAACACTACTTTTGTTAGTATCATCTGCTCGTCTTGACACTGCCTGGAGAGCTTGCAAACCTTTCTAAGGTGTTGCCACCTAATACAGTAGAACTTTGGACTTTATCCACAGAAATTTAGCTTTCACACTATTTCAGGGAGTTTCTGGACTCCATCATGATCAGCCCTTTGCACCCTGGATTACTGTCCTAATCCTAGAGTATCCAATTTGTAAGTTGTAGCACAGGTATGCAGCCTTCCTGTCATGTCAGTTAAAAAAATACATTTCATCGAATGATAGAATTGGTCAGGTTGGAAGGGAGCACAGTAGGTCATCCTAGGGCACATGGCATGTGACTGCATCCAGACAGTTCTTGAATGTCTCCAGTGAGGGAGAATTCACAACCTCTCTGTTCCAGTTCACTGTCAATCGCCCAGTAAAGTTCTTCCTCGTGTTCAGGTGGAATTTCCTGTGCATCAGTTTCTGCCCCTTGACTATTGTTCTGTTGGTTGGCACCACCAAGACGAGTCTGTCTCCATCCTCTTGAAACCTTCCTTTCAGATACTTATATACATTGATGAGGTCCCCTCTCAGCCACCTCTTCTCGAGGCTGAAAACACCCAACTCCCTCAGCCTTTCCTGGTAAGAGAGATTCTCCAGATACTTGATCAGCGTTGACCCTTTCATATGTTGGTATCTGTAGATGTCAACAGATATATGTAGAATTCATATGTTGATAAATTTTCTGCTTTGTTTATAACTTTATTTATTTAGGACATTGTTAAGACCAAAGAGTAACACTATAATTATTTGATTAAATGATAGAAGTTTCATTTAAATAAATTGTGCTAGCAGTGTTGAATTGCACCTGGACAAATGTAGAATAAAATTTATAATGCCAACTTCAAAGGACTCTTGAGTGGGTCATGGTTGATGATATGTTGTAATTATGTATGTGAGGAGCAAACATTATAATAATAATCAAATACTGATATATAATCTGCAATGCTAACATGTTGCAAGCTCAGGTGGAGCGCTATGTAAAATCACTTTGGTTTGATTTTAAACCTGGAAGAAAGTTAACAAGTGAAAATAATTCTTATAAAAATAGCACTGATTCTCTTATAATTTAATAATTTTAAAAGTTCAGAAAGTGGCTTTCCAAATTTAATTTTAAAACTTCTGTAGCTGTGATGATTGCCTGTAAACGAACAGCTGCATCTTCATTGCCACCAGCTGAAATTAAGGTCCCAAAGTCCCATAGGTTTTGAATTCCATAGCACGTTAGCAAGAAACTTACAAATATAGAAAGGCTCATGCTCTAAAACTGAGCACAATGCATGTAATATTCATGATTACTAAGGCAAATGAAATGCAACCCTATACCAAACACTGCAGTGAAAAACACTGTAGAAATTAAAAAGTACCAAATAACAAGACATATCATAATCACTGTGGTATGTTTTTTGCTTAGCTTGTTTTCAAAAACTTAAATTTTAGATGAAAATATATTCCTTTACCTCATCTGTACATCTCATAATTTACATATTCAAGTTAAAATAGCCCCAGTTTTTTAAGCTGTTCTTTTTTTTTGCCTGTTTTTTGTTCAGCGTGGTATTCACTCCCTTTTTTTATTTCCTTTTTACTTGCATAAACACCTCTGTTATTACTTTTTTTCCTATCATTTCAATCATTTAATCCTATCTAGAATGCTACAATCTGCAGTGTTTTCTTAGGAGTGGTACAAAAAGCTGGCAATAATGCAGGGATTGGAGGGTATGATTATTGTCTCATAATTCTTCATCTTCGAATATAACTGTCATGAATGCAATTCAGAGTGATCTTGATATCAGAATGTAAGTATCACAATACAAAGGAATCCCTCCAAGTATTCTGAGCAGCAAATGGAAATTCAATAGAAGTAAATATCCATTTTCTACACTTGGCACTTGATGTAGTTGCTCAGTATTTGCTTACAAGTCAAAAAGTTTAAAGTTCCTCCTTTAAGGAGGAATTAGAGTTGCAAGAATGCCTTTACAGACAGGTGGTTTGTTTCATAAGCACCATTTTTTACTATAAGAAAGGTTTACGTACTTCATTGAAAGGCAAAATTCAAAATGTACTAGTCCTAGTTTATAAAAAACATACAAAGAGATATAATAGTTGAATTTCAATTTTTTAATAAATATAGTCATATACCATTGCTTCTGAATGTTCACTGAGCTTTTGAATAAGACACTTTATTTTTTTGGTCAGTTACCTTGCCTGATGTTTTTGTGAAACAATGTTGGACCTGTTATGAACATGATAAAAAGGTGAACTTCTCTCAGATAATAAAATTCTTACATGCATTTTAAAGTTAAGCATCTGTGATTGGAGAATGATGCTATGAAGGCATCAGCTTATGCCTATATTTGCTGTCCCCAGACAACTCTGTGTAAAGCTTCCATCAGAGGCTGCATCTTTCTACCTTAGACACAAAGATGCAAATCTGTAGGGAAATAGGCTTTATTAATTCCAGCTTCGTGAAATTGCTTGGATTTTTTTGATGTTATTTTTATTGTGATTCTAATAGTACCTCTTCTTAAGAGAATTTTTATTTAAAAAAAGATTCATTTGTATCATGAAGAAGTAAACAATCCATGGACTAGATTGGTTGTTTGTGAGAAGATTAAAAAATCTAATTTGACTGGTAAGTTCTTTTTCAAATGGGCAAAAAACATTTCTTTGACTTAAAGCAAAATCTCATGAATGATCAGAGAATAAGAATTCTACTGCATCTAGGGTTTTTTCCCCATTCTAGGGTGTATTAGTTTATTATTAAGTGATTATACATATTTTAAAATTCTCCATGTTTATTCAGTACTAAAAAAGATTTCAGAATTAATAGGAATTTAATTTCTATTTCAGGCTGGTTCTTAGTTTTGAGGAGAGAAACTTTAAATTAAATTTGGAAAAAAGCAGGTAGATTTTAAAACCTGACATAATTCTGGTGTACTTGGTCAATAGCAGTGTAAGGAACAGTCCCCTTACATCCTTTGTGCTGTGAAAACAGAGAATATGTTATTAATAAAGCTTCTGTCAGTTTATGGCTTGTTCTGAGTAGGTACATGTTAAAGTTTCAGAAAAGAATATTACTGTGTATAGCTGTAAAATATCTAAATCAATACAAGATATCAGTTTTCCCTTTGTTTACACTTGTTTCTGTTTGTGATTAGAAACTACTTACTGCAACTCTTTTTATTTCTAGACTAGACTGAATGCTTTATGCTAGGCTTTTGCCTTAAAGTAGTACACAACTCTTCATTTATAATTGCAGTTGAATTTGTTTCACTTTAGAGAGCCATTTTTAATGTTCTTCGCATGTACCCACTCCCAGAAATATGTGCTAGACATATTTGAAATAGCTATATCAAAAAGAGTCATAAAACATGGATATGCTTACAGGCAAACAGTTCTCTGATTAAAAATTTTTGATTGAAAAAGTTGAGCAGTGTTTATTTTGCAGTATGGTTATTTTGACTATGTTTAGGTCAAAACATATTACTGACTGGTAGGCATTCTGCCTCTAATTTATTTTATTGGTGCCAGTTCTTCTCCTGCCTTTCCTTTAGCTTTTGTTGTTTGTATTCAATTGTCCTGTTAGACAATTTTTCTCAACCTATAACATCGCTTTTGATGTTAAGTAGTGTTAAGAGTTATTAAAAGTTTTAATTGCCAGTTCTTTGGATGTACAAATTTTAAATTAACCTTCCCATTCAATTTGTTTTAATACAACGCCTTTCATATTGTGAAAATTTAACTACTTTTCTCTGTTTACAGATACTTCAAATGTATTTTTGAAAATGCAGGTTGTTAGCATTTAAATTACATTCCCAATCTTAACAAGCCATCATACTGCACCTTTTCCACAGATTAACATTTTTAGGTCTTCTCTCCACAATCCAAAGATATCTTCCCCTCACCCCCCAACAAAAAAAAAAAAAAAAAAAACAAAAAAAAAAGAAAAATTGCTAGTGAATAAGGAACCCTGAAATCTGAAAGACTCCACAATTAATTAAGTTTTGAGGGCAAGAAAAAGTCATTATCTTTATTGATGGCAGCTGATATCAAAGGAAAAAAAAGAATAGGCCCCCTCAGGCATATACATATATATGTATATGTGTGTGTGTGTGTTATATCTATATATACACACACATACACACATGACTACCATTCATTGACTTGCTAATGAATGTGAAAAATTATACTTTATTGGGATAGATGATGCCATCTGAGCCTGTCACAATAATATTGAAAAAGCATTATCAGAGCACTACCACCCACTCTGATGCTGTTATTTCTGGAGATAAGAGATCGTAAGTTTTTGTGAGCATAAATGCTCTTTAATAATCCAACTCTTGTTGGCCAGTGTGATCCTGTTGTAGACATACCTATCACTAAGGCTCTAAATCCTCCAGTGGAAAGTGTAGTACCAAGTGGTACAGGAGGTTTAGAATGGTGTCAGCATTTGTCTCTGCCCTCAGGAGAATTACTGGGCTTCAACTTCTTTCGTGAAACAAGGAAGAAGTTATGCAGTTAGAGGAGTAAGGAGGAGCAGAGGAATAGTGACTGCATTCTCCCTTCTCCCCATTCCCAGCACATGTACCTACAGTGATCCCCTGCTGCTGAAGTAGAGAAGTGATATGAGCATCCCTGGTTTAGTGCTGAGGTAGAAAACAGCGTTAAAAAGATTGCTTAGAGCTGGGCCATTCCTGATACAGAAGTTGTGTGGGTAGTTAGCACAAAATAGGTACTGGTCTTGAAGTTTACATTCTTCATTTATAAATCTTCTGAGATTCTATAAAAATGAGCTCTCACACAAATAGAGAAAGAAGACAATTTCACATGTACTTGTATCTGTAGAGAGGGGGTTTTAGAGGAGAACTTGTCTTTTCTTGCCTATTCCAGAGAAGAACTGGTCGGGTTCTTAATTCTGTAAAGTTTGTCTTGTGTCACTGCACAGCAGGGCCATGGAGGAGTATCTGAGCATCAGCAGCTTACTCAGATTCATTAGAAATTCCCGCCCACGAGGTGACTGTCTTGAAGAGTAGCAGGGGAAAAACTCTGCTGCCTTGAAGTCATCTGAGATGCAGATTCCTCTTTTCCACTGATTTCTGAGGAGGTTTCTTGAGCATGATGTTCAGAGTTTAACTTTGAGAGTTACTCTGTGCAATTACATAGTAGTTCTATTTCAAGTGGGTTTATTTTTCATGGTGGTTTACATAGGTTGCTTGTGTATTTGGGTACACATTACATTAATTCAGAATGTTTTAATATTCTCTTTGCAAATTGAAGCTAGATGTTTATTCTGCCTTCCAAGAAAAGTTTTCTAATCACAATGTCAGTGTGTAATTAGATTTGATTGTACTATTTTTATGTGAAATATTTTTTTTTTTTATTTCATTAGCAACTGCTTAATAACCTGACAGTCTCCATCAGAGACAGTACTTTGTATGAATTTGCATTAGAAATTATTATTCTTCTTTTTAGCTTATCAAATTCTGTCTGATTTGAGATACTGGAAGGTTGACAGATGTTTGCTAGATATTTAATAAGCACATTTAAGGATGTTAAAGAATTTCTATGTTAGAATATAAAGCTTAAACCAGGACCTGTTGGAAAGAATCTGGTAGTTTATTGGCTTAAATTCATCTGCTTAATACAGAACAGAAATGTGGAGAGTGAAACCCAATAGTATATTCAGTAGGTGAGTGGCATATTCAGTCTCGGTTCTTGTCTCCAAGTCTGATTTATGTAGGAGACTTATTGTGTATGAAATTTAAATTACTTCATTGGCAAAATAGATAGATTTAAGGATCAGATATTGACATTGTGGCTGTTAACATTTTGATTGCATGTATTCCAGGTGAAGTCTGACTATTTAGTTTCTAAACAGGAATTCTTGATTGACTCTTCAAAAGCAGGGTAAAAACTTGATCAGTGAAGTTGCTTAGGATAGCTAGTCAGTTTTCTTCAAATCACAGAATCACAGAATATGCTGAGTTGGAAGGGACCCACTGGGATCATCAGGTCCAACTTCTAGCCATACACAGGACCATCCCCAAGAGTCACACCATGTGCCTGAGAGTATCATCCAGATGCTTCTTGAACTATTAATAATTAATATTAAAATTAATTATTATTAAAAATTATTATTAACTATAATACTATAAAATATAAAATTATTGAAATGTACCATTTGTATAAACATTAAATTGTTACATTATTCTTTTGAATAGTTGAAAATACTCTCCACAAGACTGGCCCATAAAAAAGGCTCCTCTCTGGCTCAGTTGTAGTACTGGAAGGAGATCTTTTATTCAGTTCAGATGATTCTCATTGGTACTGAGCTTCCCAAGGCCATTATATCTACCTTGACTATTTTAAAAGTAATTTTGTACAAGAATGAAAAGAGTTCAGCAAATATCTATGAAGCAGGAATTTTTGAGTGCTTAGGAGAAAAGAATATGTAGCTATAAAAAGAGAGAAAGAGCAACTCTCATCATCCCGTGCAAAAAGTTGTGAATAAGAGTTCTGCCTGTATAACTTTTTTACTCCTTTTTATTGTAGACATATGACAAAATATGAGTTTATATAAATCTTCTGGTGGGTGGAAATGAATATGACAATTGTTTTTGAGGAAAATATATCTGTTTATTACACTTCAGTTTACCTCTTACTGCATCAAAATCATTTTACGTAAGGCTTTACTCCTACACCCAGACAATGCTTTTAATGTTGCCATAGGAATTATTGTAGCTTTAATATTAAGAGTAACTTAATATTTGTGCTGTAGCTGTCTCTGACAAACCATATCCTGTTATGTGTGTATCTAGTGAGCTTTTGAGGACATCTAATCTAAACTAGTTCTCACAGTTCTTGTATAGGTGAGGGAGAGAGCTTCTTATCTTTGTGGAATGATTCCATCTAAATGTAGACGGGGTACACTGTTCATGGATGTCCCTGTCTTTCTTAATCAGCTACCTTGGACTCAGTGCATAAATTATAGAAAACTAAATTCAGAGGGGGACAAATGACATTCATATTAAAATCAACAAGGTTGCTATGAAAGAGTTACAGTCTGACAATCAGGAAGGAGCCTGGAAGACAAAAATAAGTGTGGCATACTGAATGCTTGAGCAGTAGTCACAAACTCTTCCTACCTGCTTAGCATATAAACTCCGTACTAGAAATCTGCTGCTGGGGGGCAATGGATTTAATTAAACATACAGCAAATAAAATCTACTATGGGCAGAACATGGATTTAGACTCACAGTTAGAGACAAAAAAAGGAAGGAGCTAGATAGAAAAAAATGGGTCCTTCTTTGTGACTTGTGTTGTGTATGTGCCTATTCCGTATATGTGCTATAACGCCTGCATCAAAATGGGAGCTTATCCTGGTTTTGACATTGCAACATTCTGCTCAGTCAGAAAGCAAAAGGTGTATGTATGCATCCTTGTCTCTTTCATTTCTGCACTGATACGTAGAATATTTCTAATGATAGAGTTGCTATAGCATGTTCTCTACATTTTATCCTTACCTGGAATTAGTTTTGTCTCTAATGTTTGTCTTGAACACTATAGGTAAAGGTGATTTCTTGCAGGATCATGACTTAATTAAAAAAAAAAACCAAAACTTTCCATAGTAATAAGCATACTCTTGAAAAGTCATGTTTCCATGATCACTGTCAATGTTTACTTGCAATATATGGAAAAAATATACATGCAATTATGAATATTTAAATAGAATCTCTAATCTAGACCTTGAGTATAGTGCATTTACCTGAAGCTTGGTATTTGCTACCTCCAAACAAATAAATAGTAATGACTATATTATGTGATTTGATTTCTTGAGCAGCTCAGCTTATCCAAGAGGATTTTTCAGTTCTTCATAGGCTTTCAAACTATGGAACTCGCAAAATATTTTTGAAAAGAAAAGCTTCCTTGGTGATTTCAACTGTTATCACTCTAAATTATAAGATATATCAGTTTCTACAATTTCTCCAAGAATATATTTTACTGTTTGAATGGGTGGGGTTTTCCCTTTGATGAGTGTGCATGTAGGAGGCATTATGATCAGGGGTTCATATTCCTATAGCATAGCATAAAAGCAGTAATTAACAACTGAACATTACTTTGCATGCAAAATATTCTCAGGTTCTTTTGTTAATATGAAAATTCATTCCAGATATCTTGAAAAACATGTCATTTTTTTCTTTCTATTCTGTGATCCTCTTCTAAATATAAGATCAGGGGGTTGATTTTTTTTCTCCAGCAGATACAGTCTTGAGGTAGTACTGTGTGTACTTGTTTTTTAATGATTTTGAAAGCTTTACTTCTCAGAAACTTACAAATTTTCACCAAACTTTGGCATTGGATTTTTACTACATTTATTTAGATGCTTACTGTTCACTGATAGGGGAAAAATAGTAACTTTGCACAATATTCCAGGCACTGCTAATCTTAAAAATATATGAATAACAAATTGTTATATTCCATTATTAGAAAAGGTGTATAAGTACCATAGTGGTGAGCTCATTTCCTTTTGAAAAAGTGTTTATGAGTCAGAAGCATATTGATGTCCATCAACCAGGTTACTGCTGTTAAGAATTGAAGCAGATTTCTCTATATTAATAAAAACATATGCTTCTTTCCATGGTTTGAGGTCTTTCGTATTTCCAGAGATTTTATTGTCCAGAAACATGCTTTCTTAAAGCATAATTAGGCTGTGTTCATTTTTATTGTAGCCCTTTGACACTGGTTTCCACATACCCTCTCTGAGTTTTTCTCTTATGAGTAACACTCCTTCATAAAACCATAGCAAGGCAAAATCTCTTGCCTTTTCCTTTGGTTTTGGAGAAATGTACCAGCATTTGCAGTGAAATCTTTTTTTTTTTTTTTTAATGAATAATTCTTAAACAAGGAGTAATGGTTGTAATCCTGTCTTACACAAGATGGTAGTATAATAATAATAATCAACAATTCTTCATCTCTCTTTATATAACTAAATTTCTGGGGAATCATCATCAAAACTTTAGCTGATACATAACAAAATGGTTTATATTCAAGGGATTGTTTGCTTTGTAAGATGATTCATGATCTCTTCTAAGCCTTTAACAGTTATGAGGTTTGGATTTTTTTTATTTTCCATGGTTTCTCTCTCACATGAGTATAATCTGTTTCTTTAGACTTGTAACTATAGGAAACCGGGATTTGCGTAATTCAGTCTTGTGACCAAACTTGAAGTTTTCATATGTCTGATGATTCACATAGTTCATAAACTTTACAATATTTTTAAACTTGATCCATTTCAATATCTGAATTCTATTGAAGGGGATCACTTATTCGATTCAAGTAAAACAGATTGGTATATATGTGGGTATGAGTATGTATGTGCACATATATATGCATCACTGTCCATATGTCAGACCAAAAAACATGTGTTACTAACATGAATTCAGCAATCAGGTTCTTCTCTAAGGGTGGTAAGGCTTCCTGTGAACACCTCCCTGTTTGTGTGAGTGTTCTGTGCAAGTAGTTCCAAAATCATTTTGTCTGGGTGAAAATAAGTGCAGAACATCAATGCCCCAGAAATTCTACTAGCCCTTGTTTCCCCTTTCAATTTGGGAAGTCTATGAGATCATCATGGTTTGCTTTGAGAGAGAGACGTCTTCCTGTCTGTGAATAATATGGGTGCAGGCTCTATATTAAGACCAATATAATGCTCTGTCAAGAAACACAGATAAAAGGCACAGGGCAGAGATAGAACTGAAGGAGAAAACTGTCTTTTTGAGATTTCTATGACAATTCACACATATATGGCATGTTCATATGTACTGCATTTAAGACTGTGTAGATTTTACCATTTATATGGCAAAGGTTTTTCATATGTGTTTAAGGCATTGTGAAATACCGCTAATACATTTGAACAAAAAACATTTTTATTGTCCAACTTTCATTCCTGAGGCTTTATGCAAATGTAGAGTTGAAATGTTATATGCAAAGAAGAGTTCATCAGAATTTCATGTTAAGCAATTTACTGACAATTTTTAGTTTGCTTGGGAATGGTGTCAAAGGAGAATCCTGCTTTACCAAGAGTTTTTGACTGAAGCAGTCTGTGTGGTGTTAGATAGAATCCCACTCTACCAGCCAGGTGATCATGGGTCACAAAAATACATCTATCAGATGGTGGGGTTAGTAGACTACTTTGCTGGGAGTTGTCAAATAAAAAGCTTAATTGAAATCAGCTGATGGGAGACTGTAGTGCAGCCTTTCATTTAGTTAAGGTTTTAGCTTTGGCTCCTCTCTCAGGTTCTCCCTTTTAGTGTCAAAGAAATTGGCATGCTACACTGGAAAAATACAAGGAAATTTAATTAGTGGATGTATCGGGATTACTATGGGCTGGTATTGAATTATACTTTTTAGGTTTTCAAATTCTCTTTAAGATTGATGTAAAGGGCCAATGAAAAATTTGTAGAGTCATTTAAACTCCAGACCTTTCTGAAAGGTACAGCATGTTCGCCAAAACATTTCAGCTAAGGTTCGTAAACTACAGAAGCACATTGAACATTTAGTGAGATTTCTGTGAGTATAGAACTCTTACACATTGAACCAGAGTCTTTGAGCAAACATTTAAAAGTTTGGTGGCAACCATATATAGATGCATGCCGGTTAAGTACAGAAATGCAAACATCAAAAGCATCAGTATCGTTGCATCTCCTGCATTTATTGTAATGGGTACTTTAAAAGCTGTATCAGTTGTCTAATAAGTAAATAACAACCTTCTCAGAGAAAAAGCTTGTGGTCTGTTATTTTGAGGTTCTTGACAAAATTAGTGTGAATGGTGTCCAAGGACATTTACTAGAAGTAAAATTTTAAGTAGTTAAATGAGGTGGAAGGAAAAATGAACAATTAAGTTACTGCAAGCTGTTTAGGTTTTAGGTCTAATTTATTTGATTTCAAAACAAGTTTTTATTTACTTACTTGTAAATTGTGTGATGCCTGTTAATGGTTTCATCTTTCCATCTCCCATGGAACTGTAGAGAAGAAACCCTATTTTCTATAATGCCATGCCTGTTACCATATTTAAAAGAAAAAAAAAAAAAAAAGGAAATTTCCCCTAAAACAAAAAAAACTGATTAAGATTTTTTTCTTTTTCCTCTTTTAGTTTTAAAAATCAGTGAGTAATACAGACATGCTTTTTTGTGCAATGACATTCTGTCTCTTATTTGATAAAAAAAAATTTAAAATTGCAAATTGCATTTCAATTCTGATATAAGGGGAAAGGAACAACATTGCACTTTCTGAAAAGTAGAGCACGTACAAATACTGAGTAATTTACTTGGGTTCCTTAGAAAAAAAATAATAATTTAATAATTGTAACAACATCAGCAGCATGTATTTAGATTAGATAGGGTTTTTTTGTTTTTGTAACCGCATGCAAACTTCTGTCACGGACAGAACATACATAAAAAACATTTTTCTGGGTTTATATAGTATACAAGGATGATGATCACCTACTCTATATTTGGCCATTTTCTGTGTCAAAATTATTATTTTCTTGTGTATGATTTATATCTTCATATGTAAAAAACAGTACACAGACCCTAACACCTATTTGAATTGTAGATAATTAAAAAATAGATTAACTTTATATGGACTGTTTTTGCACTAAAAAATAAAGGCACTGATTATTTCGTAATTTGATTTTCTTTCAGTCAGCTATTTTAAAAACGAGGTCTGTATTTTAAATACATACCTTGAAAATCTTATGACAAAAAGTATGTATGTGAGCTTTTGTTCACAGAAACGTGGAAAAATGAGTGGATATAACTGTTGAACAACTGAAAATGATAAGCAAATCTGACAGTTTAATTTGTACACTAATGGAGCCTAAAAGCTTTTAAAATGACAAAAATTTCACCAGCTTTAGTGATTCATAGGCTTATTTTTGTTATACAGGTTGGTCATGTAGCTGGCAGTTTTTCTTTTGCATAACTCTTGTAAATTATTGTACTGTACTATCTGAGTGAAAAGCTATTACAGCTGTGTGAAGGAATATGACAACATCACTGCAGAAGATTAAAGCAATTCCAAACTCTACTTGTGTATATGTTATTATTTTGGTTTGACTCTTGGCAAAATGCCAACCACCTCCCAATGGGACAGAGTTTCAGTTAAAAGAAGTGAGGGAAAAAAAACCCTTAAAACCGAAACTCATATATACACATATATTTACAGAAATTTACAGCATATATATGTATAGATATAAAGGACAAACCAAAAAATAACTTATT
>JAWWEU010000158.1:35269895-35301743 GCA_035583155.1 Acropternis orthonyx | reverse complement strand
TAAGTCAGCTGATAATTGTCCCTAACCACATGACCCACAGAATTGGGGCCTAGCTAAAACTAAAACCTTAATCTGAGCTTCTTGGGATTTATCAAACCCATCACAGTACAATTTCCTCATGGTTTTTTAATTTTTTTTTTTTCCTGTGGAGGTAACTCAAAGCAAATGTGCTACTGGTGTGTTGTATTTTAAATGTGCAATTTAAAACTTTAACTCTGTGTGAAGTGTGCTTTTGCACAAGTGTGTTTTTTCATGGAACAGTGATTTCCAGTCACTACATCCTGGTTTATATGTACTAAAATGTAGCGTGTTTGGTCTGGAGTATGATGTAACACATATTATTATGCTGCACCTTCTGAAATAACGCAGATTGTGGAATACCCTTTAGTCACTTAGTGTCAAGTCTAACAAAATTCCTATTTAGCATCGACTGTTTTCCTTTCAAGTGTTTTGACAGAAGTCATCCCTGTTAAGTGCTTTCCGAAGCAGACTCTGGTAACTTTACTGTAACCTGATCTGTGTTTTGTTTCAGCGTGTTGTCTGCTGACCTAGAGAACACGTGCATTAGCTGCATTGATCAGTGCACCTCACATCTCATCATTTAGGAGACAATTAATATTGCATTACAAAGACTCCCTAGAGCATTTTCTTAGAGCTGGATTACTTTACACAGAAACCACAGGAGCTGTTTGCAAAAGGAGGAGGGAACCAAGTAGGATAAAGAAAAAAAGCATTAAGAAAGATTTGTCTTGGAACCAAGTTCCGTTTGCTGTGGTGACTTTCACTTATGTCATTCAAATTCCCTTTTCTGATGGAGCATTTGGAAAAGAAAATGAGTTGTATTTTGAAGTTGATTTTTTGAAAAGACACTACAAGAGATCACAAATATTCTAAAAATGTTACTCTTGAGAAATATGCATTTGATTGTGAGACTTGTATAACTTGCTATTAAGAGTGTAATCTTTTTAACTTTAACTCAAAGATTATTAAACTGATACCTTTTGAAATATTGATTGACTTTTAATTCTAATTATTTTGAATAACATATTTTGATAGAGAAAAAATGTTCCTTATTGTCATTTTTGCAGTAGTGCTTCTTCCACAGTGTTGAATTTCAGTGTTGCCCAATACTTAAGATAAAAGTCATGTTTTAAGTATACATGAATATGTTATGTTAAACAAGCAGGCAAGGCTCTTAGTGTGGTCTTCCGTCTTTTGGTAATAAAAGAAGCAGATGAGAAAGGTTTAGTAATAAACCCCAACTTTTCTTGCAGATTACTAAGGTTACCATACTCTTTGTTGAAGACTATGTTGCACTGCTGTAAAAAGTGAATCTTAAGATGAATTGATAACATTTGATTATATAGACATAAAATTAATTGGAGGGGAATTTTATGGAGAAAGTTACTTACCACCACCCTGGCACATTTGTCCAATCTATGTATTGCCTGTGATTCTGTTCAGACTGTACAATGGCAATGAGGCCAACCAACATGCTGTGAACATCAGAAATCATTGCAAGCTTGTTAGCATTGACCACATTATTACATTGTTGTTTTCATCTTTTTAGGTAGAGTGAATTAATTTTATGTGAGAAAAGATTAATTTGTGGTCTTGGCAGTTGTATTTACTAGGAGTATGTCAATGAAAAAAAATATTATGTGTATTTTTATGGTAACTCATGGCTCAGATTTGTTATTTTTCTCCCCCTTATGATAATCTTCAAGCAAAATGTGCACTGACATTAAATAGAAATATGTATCTGGCATATCTTCGCAACACAGTCAGTATTATGGTATTATGTTTTCAGGAATACACGAATATCTTGATAGTTCATGCTATAATTTTCTTATGTTAGTAGAACTGTTTATTGGTATTTGAAGGCAACAATGAGGCAATAAAAATCATTAAATTCTGTATGCTGGAAGTGTAAAAAATGCATTTGTGGAAATATGTATTTTGTGAAATTTCAAAGCAGTTTTACTTGGACATCTAGGCTGCCTTGTGTTGGTATTCCTGCAGAATAAATTGGAAACTACAATATTCCTTTTTAAGGTTTTTTTGGTTTGGTTTGGTTTTTTCATTGGTTTGGATTTTTTGCAGATTTGTTTGTATGGTTTTGTTTTTTGGTTGTTTGTTTTTTGGTTGGTTTTTTTGGGGGATTGTTTTCCAGATCCTACTAGGTAATGTTTTTCAAGTCAAAACTGATTTTCTGGAACCTATTCAAGTGGTTTGACAGGTGGAATACAGAACACGGATTGTTTCAGTGAAGTGTTGTATTTTATCCTTAGGATCAATACTGGAGGGGTTTATATTCTTTCTCTAGTGAGGATGTATCAAAGCTGTAACCTAATATGTAAAAAAGTCCTTTTTTTACTATACGGTAAAAGCCATACAAAAACATAAACTCACCCTCATCACAAAAAAATGAAGTATTTTTCCACAGTTCCGCATCCATCTTTAGTCATCCTGTAGATGTTTTTAATTAAGAAATCAATAAATAAGAACTGGTATGGGCTTTTTTTGTGGCATAAACAGAACAGTTTCAGTTTGGAAAAAGGTTGTGCATTTTCTAACTGATATTATCCAGGCTGACTTGGAAAGTTAGTGTTTGTAGGATCTACACAAATAGAAGTTGTTTAAAACATTTTTGCATCCTCAGTATGTTATCTTTTGGAAATCTCTTCTTTCATTTTTATGTTAATGGAGGTATTGCTAGTTGGTTTTGCAAGGTTGCTTTTGAGTGCCATTTTTGTGTCCCAGTTGAAGCAGTTTGTGGGATCATGAAGAATCCACATCATTCAGATCAACTTTTGTATTTGCAGGTACTACAGAGCGGGTGTGTCTGATCCAGGGAACAGTTGAAGCACTAAATGCAGTTCATGGCTTCATTGCAGAGAAGATTCGAGAAATGCCTCAGAATGTGGCCAAGACAGAGCCTGTCAGCATTCTACAGCCTCAGACCACTGTTAATCCAGACCGCATCAAACAAGTGAGTTTTTGGTTGGGAATAGAGTCACAGCAGCTCCTTAGAAGTCTTAAAATTTTAGGGCTGCAAGGGGTCAACGTAATGTGTTCTTTAAGAAAATGTTATTTTTTACACTTTAGTAACCAGCTGGTACTATTTTTTCTTGTACTTATGTGCTCCATGTTTCTAAGCAGTTCTTTTAGACAGTGCTTTATAAGTTTCAGTGCCATGCCCTAATGTGTTTCTTTCATAAACTTTTCTTTACTGTATAAGGTGATAATACACTTAGAGGTTTTAGTTAAACATTGCTGAATTTTAATCTTAAATGGTGAACCTCTGTAAATCTTTAGTGTTACTAAAATATCACAGTTTAACTGTTTCCTACTTTTGTGTATATAAATAAAACCAAAAATGTTAATTTTTTTTAGACCCTAAACTAGATACTTAAAAATCTTACCTGTGAGAACTTACGATGCTTTCTTCAATTCCATTTTATGTTATTTTTGGCATCTTTTTACCTCACACTGATTTCTTTCAAAATTTTGGGACAATGCAAAATGTATTTGCAAGGTATTATTGGCCTAGTATTATTTATGTTTTAATTTTCCATAAAATTTTTAATTTAAAAAAAAAGTGCTATGTAAGGAGAATGGAAAATACACATCATTCAGGATTTAAAATTATTTTCTATTGTTTTGAATAAGAAAAAGATAAAGAAAGAAATGAGTGAACATTATAAAATTTTGTCTTGTCTCTCTGTCCTGTATAGGATAGATTTTAGTTTTTCACCTGTCCTGTGTGGGAAAAGATTGTTTCATCCTTCTACAATAGCAAGATTCACTTTCCTATAATTTGGTAACTGTGTGCATTTACTTTACTTTGTATATAGTGACATACACAGAATGCTTATAATGAAGATGTGTTTGAACAGGATGAAGTTGGAATAGACTGCTTTAGATGGATGAAACTGTGCATAAGCCATTTATATGATTTCTAATATTTACTACTATATTATTTTTTTCTGTATACAGTAATTTTGCATAAAAATTACTCTAGATAATGTATAAGAAAATAGTAAAAAGAAAGTCCCAATTTTATAGGCTTAGTTTCTCAATTATTAGACATGAAAATGATTATGCCTGAAAGAGAGAGAAAAAGCTGAAGTGATCTATATTTTAAGTGACTTTTCTGCACATAAAATATTAGATTTTATGCCAATACTTCTTAACCCAGTGGGAAATGAGTATTCTCTATTACAATAAAAAGTGTTTTTCCCCTTTGCAATGAAATGAAGCTAATTTTTAAGTAAGTCAGTAAGATCCTGATAAACTATGTTACAGACCTGTTTAGTGACATGCCTAAATACTTCCTATCTTGTATCTGAAGATTATTATCTTGTTCTCCACTGTACTTCTGTAGTTGCAAAGTTGTTGAGGGTTTTTTTTGGGGGGGAGGGGAAGTGTTTGTTTTTGTTTGATTGGTTTGGTTTGGTTGTTTGTTTTCTTGTTGCTGGGTTTTTGCCTTTTTTTGTTTTTTTTTTTTTTTTTCTTTTGGAGGGGGGCGGTTGGGGTTTGGATAATTGGTTTGGTTTGGTTTGATTTGGGGTTTTTTTAGTTTTGTGTGGTTTTTTTAAATTTTGTTGGTTTGGGGTTTGTTGGTTTGGATTAAGTTCCATTAAATTCTGGAGGGAAGGATTAGTGAACATGGCCACTGCTAATGAAATTAAGACACAGACTAAAGTACTATGTGTACTAGCTCTACTTCTTAAAATTTAAATATATTACTTGTATACATACAGGTGCATAATAATATAACTGAAAATATTTGGGGATATGCATGTGCATATGTTCAACAGTTTTAATCGCAATGAAGTGTTTAACTTCTCTTTAATTGAAGCAACATCTATTCATTATAAATACACTATAAATATTGATTCAATAAATCTAAAATTCCTTATTTTTACCAAGAAAGGAAATTTTTAGTTCTTACGTAAATTTTGCAGTGAATTAATCTGTCCTCCATTGTCAGAATATACTGTATCTTAATGAAAGATATTATACCTCAATTTAAGAATTTAAAAGGATAATATTTTTAAAAGGTTATTGTGATTTGTAACTCCAGTGTTGTTTATTTTCTTAATAGCAGACAGATCACAATTTTCTTAAAATTATCAGTGTAATATCTAATACAAGTAACTTTGATTTTTTTTTTTTTTTGAATAAGCCTTATTAATTGCAATTTCTTCTTTTACACAAACTTTTACATGGTTCTTCCTGTCTCATAGTGTTAACCAAGAACATTGGCACACAAGTATTACACTGCAGATTGAAGAAAGATTTGAAATGGAGAATTAATTTGAAATAATAAATTTTACCTTAATTTAGGAAATCTGAAAATGTTTCTACCAAAAATCAAAGGTAGTTTTCTCCCCTTGAATGAAGATACCAGTAGTTGAAGCCTTGCAATGCCACCCATGTCCATATGAGCATGCAGCTCTCATTTCTTTATTGGTATTACTTTGTCTTGGGCTGCTTTACCAACACTCACCCTAGAGAAGAGAGTTAAGAAAGAAAATATCTTCTGGCTGTAGATTCAATGAAGAAAAGCAGTAAGTAAAATCATTGCTGACTCCTTGAATTTTCACACTTTCTGTCTTCAAGAAAGGCATGGGACCCACAGAGGCTGAGTCTGGCCTGGCGGTTCTCCTTACTAATAAAAGTCACTGTCTGAACATTGTGTCTCTTTTACTTGGGCTTTTTCAGCTTCAGGAGATTTGCAAACAAGTCTATGTGGTTCCTTTTGAGCCTTCTCACATGCATTTTTCTGTATCTCCTAATCCTGTGGACTGTTCAGTAGATACCAGGTTCTCTCCTCCAAGTAGGTCTGATAGATATTTAACTGACAAATGTTTGCATCTTTTATCTCTACACAAAATAGACAATCTTCTCATAGATGTCAGCCATCTGCTATTTCTAGTATCATGCAACACTAACCAATTCCTGTGCCCCCTAGAAACTGGTATGAGCATCTAACCTCCCTTTTCTCTCTTTATTAATTGCAGTGTTATACCAACTCTTTCAAGCCACATTGTAACTCAGGGAAATAGAATACTGTTTTCATAAAGTGATCATGAGCCTGAGTTGTTTTGTCTTTGTAAGTAGCATACAAAGCTTTACATTTCACCTCTAAATTGATAGCAGCTCTTATGAACAATGGAAAAGGCTGCTGAAATTGGTCTTATCACATCACCTTCTTCAGAAACTATTACAGCTACTTTGTAGGCTAGTTGAATTTTCCTACCAGCTTTCAGTTGTTTTACAGGTAGCAGGTGTTGTAGCAGCCTGTCAGGAAGCACATGGAAGCAGAGATGGCCATTGCAGAACTGTGCATTGTATGGAAGGAAAGGTGACTTATCTTAAAGATAACTCTGGTTCAAGCAGGAGTTTGCATTGTTTGACCTTCTGAGATCCCTTCAAGCCTGAATCATTCTTTGATTCTATGAAATGTTTAGCTGTCAAAGCATAGAAAAGGATTTAGAATTTCTTCTTTGAAAATCTAGAGTAAAACTTTCACATATAGAACTTCCAATTATAGTTTTCATTGGAGCCAGTTTAACTTCAGCTTTTTCAGTAGATAATTAATGTCTCATGAGTTAGATTTCTGTTTATTAATCATGGTCTCAGATATTTTATTCAAAATGTGCAAAAATGAGTGTCTGAGCTCAGATTTGTAATTTCATGTTCTATTGGAAATAACTGCTTTTTTCTTGGAAATGTTAACCAAAAAAAAGAGAAACATTCATGATTTTTAAATAAACAGTTTTACTTTCAAGTGCTTACATAGAACCTTAAGAATACACATCTGAAAAGATTGGTTTAAAGGGAGGGATTTTTTTTCATAGGCTTGTTTTCTTGGGGTTTTTTGGTTTGTTTGTTTGTTTGTTTGTTTGGGTTTTTTTGTGGGTTTTTTTTTTTTTTTTTTTTTTTTTTTTTTTTTTTTTTTTTTTTTTTGTTGGTTGGGGTTTTTTAGTATGGGTTATGAGTTCTTCAGACCATAAAGACTACTAGACTTCATAGAATCATAGAATGGTTTTAGTTGGAAGGCGGCTTAAAGATCATCTGGGTCCAACCACTGTGCCATGGACAGAGGCATCTTCCACTAGACCAAGTTGCTCAAAGCCTCATCTAACCTTGCCTCAAACACTTCCAGGGATGGAGCATCCTCAGCTTCTTTGGGCAACCTGTTCCAGTGCCTTGTCACTCTCACAGTAAAGAGTTTATGTCTAATATCTAATTTAAATGTGCCTCCTCTTAGTTTAAAACTGTTATCCCTTGTCCAATCACTACTCTCCCTGATAAAGAGTCCCTATCTTTCCTATAGGCCCCCTTTAATTTCTGAAAGGCTGCTATAACGTCTCCTTGAAGCCTTCCCGTCTCCAGGCTGAACAATGCCAATTTTCTCAGCCCATCTTCATAGGAGAAGTGCTCCAGCTGCTGATCATCTTTGTCATCCTACTCTGGATCTTCTCGAGAAGGTCCATGTCTTTATTATGCTGGGGCCCCAGAGCTGGATACAGTTGAATTTTCCTTCAGCTTTCAGTTGTTTTACAGGTAAGCAGGTGTTATAGCAGCCTGTCCAGGAAGGACATGGAAGCAGAGATGGCCATTGCCATCTCTCCAGGTAGAATCTCACCAGAATAGAGTAGAGGGACAAAACCACCTCTCAGCCTCCTAGACACCCTTCTATTGATGCAGCCCAGGATGCAGTTGGTTTTCTGGCCTGTGCGAGTGCACATTGCCAGATTATATTCAGTTTTTCATCCACCAATACTCCCAAGTTCTTCCTCCTTAAGAAACTTTCACTGGTTTCTTAAAATGACTCTCCCTTCTGATAAGCCTTCCTTCTTTTTATCACCTTTGTAAGATGACAGAGTGTCACCTGGATGAAACTTACTAAACTGAAGTTTCCATTTGAATTAAAAAATAAGTATCTTCATCCGTTACAGTGTCTTTTCATCTAGTCGACAGTTTCTCATAAACTTTGTCACTTTCAAACACAGGTGAAAAATTGTACCAGTTACTGTTCTGAAATGTATAGTAAGATATGCAAGTGTCTTTACAAGTTGCGAGAACAAAACAAAACAAAACAAAACAAAACAAAAAACCCCCAAAAACAAAACAAAAAAAACCAACCAAAAATTGCAGTTAGTTACTAGAGAGACAGTCCTGTATATTGGATCCAATGCCAAAAGTTTAGCATTCCATAAAAGCATGTACACTGTCCTGTCCATGTGCCCTTGACTTCATTCTGGTGATAGATCACTGTTTTTGTTTTCTGTTTCATTTCAACAGTGTTGGATATAATCTGATATGTATGCAAAACTGTTTATGAATGGAATTAACTCTGTAGCTCATTATTAACTCTTCTGTACTTCAAAAGTGGAATGAGAATAGAATATTTTGTTGGGAGATGAATAGCAGCATTCAACATTGCAGAAATTCCCAGTAGTGTTTTGGTTCTTAAGAAAATTATGAAGTTATATCATACCTTCTGATGGCTTTGTAGTTTTGGTGGTATCTTTCTGAATTCTGAAGTAGCCCAGAATGAAAAGATGACTTTTTCTTCTAGGATGAAACATAGACCCATATCTTACATGATTTTTTTATGCCTATGCCTAGTTACATACTTCAGTTTTCTGATGTTTCTATGTAACAACACCAGATCTTGTAACAGTTCTGTGTTACTGTGACAAGTTTTGAAGAAAGAGAAGGTCCTGATTCTCTTTTGTCTGTTTTGCTGTATTATTAATCCTAAATCATTCCCCCCATCCTGAATTGCTCTGATGATCCAAATGGCATGTCCTGGTTTCCTTTAAGATTCTTACGCCTTCTTGTCCTCAACAAAATATGATATACTCTTTCTTTGACATCACACTTAACCCTACCTTTTTCCTTTCTCAAAGTAGGTTCCTAAGAGTTCATAAATGCAGATAAGTTACCTCTTAGTCTCTTTGTATTTCCCTATGCCCTTGTCTTTTTTTCTGCACAAAACCAAAAGCAAAGAGAATGAAATATCATCAAAATTTATTTTATTTGTTCTTTACAAAAATGAAAATATAGTAGGAGAAAATAGATCACTGAAGCAAAAGCAGCCTTTTTACAATCTGGATTGTAAGTGGATTATTAATCCTTGATTATCTCTTTTTCCAAGTTTTATTTTTTGAAATGTGTTATATATTTGTACAGTCATCACTGAGATGAGAATCATTTGCCAAATTTGTGGATTAAAGGAGATCACAGCATGTAAAGAAGACTCTCGGTTAGCAAAGCAAGCAGTCTGTTTAGAAAGGCTTATCCATGATACTGTTGAAGGTCTAGTAATAATCAGTCTTTTAGGTTGTTCAGCACAGCGGGATCTTGCAGCGCTCTCAGTTTCTCATTTTAGCTGCAGTAGCTATTCAGCTGTTTAATACAATTTTTAAAAGATAACACCTTTTCTTAAACTGCATTAAAATATCGATTTAAGCAAATTAGTTTTGTCATCACATTAATTTCAGTGATTTAAAAGCACCAATCTTAATATATGCAAGACTGAAACTCAGTATTAGGTTAGTATTAGTAGTAATTTAATGCAGGTAATGTTATTACCAAGATTTCCTTTGTTTGGCAAGCCCTGTAATGAGAAAATAGAAATTGGTACACTGTAAATACAGTCTCACTTTCATGTTTAAATGATGTTCTTTCTATGGTTTCACATCTCTAACCCTTTTTCAAATAGCATTTCATTTTATGCCTTTTCTTTCTACACTTATATATCTATGAATATACCATTAAGTACTAAGTTAATTGTCTCAGTACAGTTTTATTATTTATTACCCACAAGTAAGTAATGAAATTTTTTTTAGTGTATATACACACATATGTAAGGGTGGCACTGTCATTGAAAGAGGACTCAGAGAGCTTTTGAAACACCATGTAGATGGGCTGTATGTAATTTATACTGCCATGATAAAGCTATATCTTCCCTCTTTATCAAAAATATGAAGTATGGACATGTGATGCTTTGACCACATTCCTACACCCTTTAGTGTGTCGTGTAACCTAAGACCAGTCTCTCACAGTGCAGTCAATGCTTGTGAGCAACAAAACCAATCATTTTCTTTTTTTACTTTCAGAAAGTACTACAACTCAAGTATGGCTCAAACAGAATTTTATTTCTGAAGTTAAGCCTGTTTTTAAATACTTCAAATCTGCTTTCTCAAACATCTCTTCTAGAAGTGTGAAGTTAAAACAAACAGCACACTCTAACCTGTAAATATAGTCTTTCATTAATTGTCACATAAGTAATGGGAAAGGAAATAATATTTAAGAAAACAGAGGAGACTAATCACATCATAGTTTGGTCTATACTATTCAAGATACAGCTTAAGAAAACCCTGAAGTCTTAGAAGTGGTGTGTGGTAGAAATTCTGACTTTTAAGCTTGAATTGCACTATGCATGTAGCAGTCTCAAAAATTGAAACTCTGTAATGTAAATTCATCTTAAGATTTCTAATCACTTTATACATCTCATTCCCAGAAGTCTGATAACTATTAAATTCAAGTGCTTGCCTAATGCAAAAGACTTGCCAATTTTTTTAATCATTCTTTGCTGCATAATAAATCAAAATATTGAGTTCCATTCAACTTTCTTTAAGAAGCAATTTTGCTGAAAAGTTTTTACAAAGCAATTGAGAGGGTATCAATAAATTACTTTTCAGCCAGTGGAAATTCAATATAAAATCCAAATGCCTGGTTTTTGGGTTTTTTTGTTTGTTTGTTTGTTTTTTTTTTTCCAATGAGAAATCACTTAGTTTGCTATCAAAGAAATAAATAGGTGTATCTCCAAATTATATAGAAACATAAAAATTATTACTTTTTAAAAAACAGTGTCAATTCTTTTATATGTATATGTATGTTTTAAATGAAAAAAAAAATAAAAGCAGTTATGTCAATAAACAAGGTAAGAGAGATTAAGCCTCAATTACAAAGAACCTGATATACAAACAAAACAAAGTACCAAAAAACACAATCCAAAAAACTTACCTGTTATTTTCAGTATTTTGGCATTGATATGTGTATATTGGAAAAAGAAGTATGTGCCATATTCTTGTACAGTCTTGCTTTTGAATTTATCTCTTTTTTTTCCATTTTATTTTAAATCAGCTTTTGCTAAAATAAATAACGAAATGCTTCTACTTAATAGATGTTATTGTTCAACAGTCAGCTGAAAAGATTATCATCATTACTTTTTTCATTGCAGCCATGTATTTCTGTGCTTTAGAAAGATTGATATGAATTGAAATCTAGAATGTTTCCAGTTTCTTAAATCATTTGTGGTGTTAGTGATTAAATAATTATTCAGTGCTGAAGTGTTTTACATATTTCCCTATAAATCCACTAGTTAGATTTAATAACAACCGTGAAGAACAAGCTATTTTTCCTTTTAATAAGTAGCCTAGCGTGCCAAAACAATATACAGTACCATATGTCCTAGTTAGCAGTGGTGTTGATAACACATTCAGTTTTCTAAAATATTTTTGTCAAAATATATAATCTTTTTTGCTTTGTTTGGTAGTTAGGGATGGGAGTTTAATATTTAGCATAACAAAGAACACCTATTGGGTGTTCTCCATTCTGTTTGGTTGGGGTTGTTTTTGTTTTGTTATGGGTTGCTTTTGTTCTGTTTTTATTTTTTCCATGTTTAAGCTTAAATGATGAAAATCAGTTCATTGCAGTTTCAGACTTTGGTAAGAGAAATACTGTATCTCACTAAAATCAGGAGTATAATTCAATAGTTGAATAGGCTTAGCCCTGTACTAATGTGGAATCAGAACATCTTTTGCTAAATAATTCTAGCCCCTCACAAATTGACTTCCCATGAAAGGACTCATGTTTGGTGCAGAAAGACATGGGAGAATCCTTTACAATTGCCTTGATTTTTACAACATGTAGTGCCTGCTGACCAGTAGCATTTTTCCAAGCTACCTGTTTTTTATACTGTCCTATACGTAGTAGTATATTTTTACTTACTCCTCTTTCAAGAGTCACAATTGATGCTTGATCTGTGTATGTTTTCTTTTGTTTTGATTGTTTTGCAATAAGAGTTATAAGTTGGAAACACAAAATAGGGATCTGTTTCTTAAGATTTTTTTTTCTGTTTTGACTGCTTGTTTATGTACAAACTATAAAAAAATGGCTCTTCATAATGTTTAACATACCTCTAAAATATTTGTGTGTGCATATGTACAAGCCCGTATTTTGCTAATACACGACTTTATGCATTCACAGTGTCCCAGCTTTCTCATATGCATTAAGAGTTTTAGTGCAAAAGTATGTATACCTATTTTATGAGGGACTGTCAATGATTGTAAGTAACAGAACTGCTGAAAGTGTGAAATTTTGCTTTATCTATTTCTAAATAGTTTTGGTTAGTAACTATATGAGCATATGATAAATTCCATTGTATAGCACTTTAACATCTTATTTCTTGACATAAAAGTAGTGTAATTTTGGGTATTTTATAATATTTATATATTGCAAAGATGTCAAAAAACATGCTTTGAATAAGTATTGTATGTTATGTTTTGAAAATTGGAATTTTACTTTTTCTCTACATTTATAAAAAGAAGAGTTTTCTGTCAAAATCTAATACTTTTAAAGGAGAAATGTGTATATAAAATTTTTAAACAGAGCAGTGCTTTCTTTAATATGTTCAAGAATTAATGTTAAGCATATGTATATTATTTAGAAAACATGATCAATAAATATGACTCTTAATTCTTTTTTGTGTTTATTTTGAACACAGGACTATAACAAGCTATTAACCTTTGCTCAACTAAATGAACATTTTTAATGCTAATCATAAATATATTGTAGTTATTTGTTGTGAAGGTATTAGTTGCATGTTCATCCATCATGAGATTGATGCTTACATTTTTTCACCTGCTTCTAGATTAAAAAAGATAAATGAATATTTTAGCAGTTAGTATACTGAGCTACTCAGTAGCTTCAGTGTAACTGTTGTAAGGTATGGAACAGAGTTTGCTGACCATAGTCCTTGCTGTAGAATGGTACATTATAAAGTGCCAAAGTAAATGTCTCTTAACTTCTTTCAGACATTGTCCCTGTTTGTTCATAGACTGATAACTGTTTCTAGTGTGCTCATTGAACTTGCTGGAATTTTTGCTTACTTATGGTCTTCATTTTTCCCAAGAGGAGGAGAGAGGAAAGAATATATTCCTCATGTGGTCAGCATATTTTTGAGTATTTATGTGAGTTCACCATCTTGATTTCAAGTCATGAATTTGTTTTTACATGCATAAGCATGCATATTTACATGCATTATTTATCCAATTGAATTTAAATTCCATTAAGTTCCAATGAGTAGGAGAAAGATTTTGTCTTAGGCATTTTTTATTTATTTTAATTTTTCTAGTTATGTTATTTTGTTGGTTTATTTATTTTTTTAACTGTTCAGTCTAAGGCTTGTAAAGGTTGATTTGCTCCTGAACTGCTTTGTTCCCAGACATTGCCATCTTCCCCAACTACCACCAAGTCCTCTCCATCTGATCCCATGACCACCTCCAGAGCCAATCAGGTACAGTATCATCCTACCATCTACACCATACTTTTCACGGGTGACAGCTTGCAAACTGGAGAAAAAGATATGGTGGGTTAAGGATTTATTCGTTCATTCACATATATACACCCATAACCATAGATATCTAACTCTTGTTAGAAATTGGTAAATTAAATTCAAAATGTTTTGCTTCTTTTAATTTATTTTCTTGGGCTTCTTTAAAGTCTCTGGTGAAAGCAAAGTATCTTTCAAAATAGTTGGGGTTTATTTTGCATTTGATTTGATTAATAAATTGAAAGGATACAAAACTGGTGTGTTTGTAGACAGAGTAACCCTTGGTTTATATATGTTTATGTATATATGCACACACGTATTGATCATTTCCTGGATCATTTATAAATTATAATAGAATTACTTCTAAAACCATGCTTAAATAGCTGGAATTCAACCCAGGAATGGCAAACAGACTTTGAAAATTTTGAAATGTGTTTGTGGACAGTAACAAACGGGCATTATTTAAGTATGAAATAAATGAAAATGTATTGATGAAGAATGAAGTAAAATTAAATCTCTAACAAACATGCTAAACACATCTAAGTAAGTTTAATTCTATTCTTATTTTTAAATACATAAACCATCCTTTTATAGCAGTATTTTAATTACACTAACTTATTTATATTTTAACTGGAAAAAATACGTCCAGTTCATTATGTCCACAAATTATCATACTGTGTATCTTTTTCTTCCCTATGAAAAACTGTTAAAATTACTATATACCACGATTTTTAGGACTTATTTATGCTGCATAAATACCTTATTTATTTTTTATGTACTCTTAACGTACTTGGTGTTCAAATAATGGAAGTATTCAGTATATGCTAACAGTGCACACAGTCTGCTTCAGTTAGCTGAATGCTGCTATCAGGTCTTGCACAAGTAATATCAAATACCAGAAAAGTTTTCTTCACAAGCTAATTTCCCATGAAAGTTAACATTGTTATTAATTACTAATCCTCTGATATTTTATGAACTGCTTAGAACTTGCTGGTGCGTGAACAAAAATATTTAACATGAACAGAAGCATATTAAAGTATTATATGTTTGACCAACACATGACTGTCTGTTGAAGGGGATCTCTAATACAGAAAGTAATGAAATTTAGAAAGAAATTGTACAGATAGAAGAGCTACTGAGAAAAGTATAAATTGTGATATCCTTCACTTCAATTTGAAAGCCTTCTTCATCAGCCTGCTTCCATTCCAGCAATAGTTACTTGGCTTCATCATCATTAAATGACAAAGATAAAATCTTTGCTGACAGCTAGGGATATTTTATGAACTCTGTTCAGCTTTTATTCTCTCTCTCTCTCTCTCTCTCTCTCTCTCTCTTAATTTTAGTACTTTGTTTATTTTAATTAGGTTTTGAAAATGTTGAGTGCACAGATCATTTTTTAAAGGCTTCTTACTGTTTTCTTTCTTTCCCACTTTTTTTTTTTTTTTTAAATTTTAAGTATATCCTGATGATCATTATTTGGAGGAAAAGGAAGAAATTGTTTTATTTACAGGAAATACTATTTGAGTATGCTGTTCAATTAGCATAAGAGAAGTACCTACTTTGCATCTGTTCTATGAATTTTAAATTATGAAAATTATAGTGTACTGTATAAACTTTAAATGACTTTTCAATAGCTAAAAATGCTTATGTTTATAGAAAATTGTTCTAAGAATATTGTCTAGTAATATAGCTGAATATATAAGTGAAATGTATGCTTTTTGCCCTGTCTATATCCCACATTACATATTTTAATGCATTTTTTCATAACCTATGTTCAATTCAGTTTTCATAAAAATAATCAAGACCTTTTTTGAACAGCATCAAAATTGTATATATGAAGAAGGATAATTAGTTCCTTTTGGAGCTTCTTTTATTGTTAACTATTAAAATTTCTACTGGTTTACGATTATTTTATCCCTTCTAGTATTTTCTAGTGATTTCTAGCCATTCCAGCAGGAAGCACAAAGCACATGATAAGGCAATTAAGGCTTTTCTTTTCATTCTGGTGATAAGTGACGTAGTGGCAATTGTTCCCAGACTGTAGTAGTGATTAGCATTCAACACCAGTGTATCGAGAAGTATCTGCACTGCGGCTGTCACACTAAAATAGGTTCCAACACAATAATCTCAAACCTGTCGATAGTCATGTAAGCACCCAACAGGAGAGTATTAGAGAACAACAAATGTTTGTTTCAATATATGGCTATGTAAGATGACTCTCAATAGAAAGTAACCATTCAGATACAGGTTTTCTCACAAGATGTTATGATAACAGAGGAGAACTTAGTTAACTGAATGAATGTCAGGAAATTCAGTGCTAAGGTGTAAGATGAATTCACAGCACACCCTGTTGTGTGGCTATAGTAGCATATCAGGCTTAAGATCATTCAATTTTCTGTAATATTTTAAACATGGGAAGGTGAGATTTTGTATTAAAGATCAGGAAGGTAATTAAGCAAGCTTAAAGCAATATTTAATGCTGGGTTGCTATTGGAGTGAGATTTTTAAACTGGGTTAGGGGACTTCCCATAAGTTATTGCAATTAGAGAATTGTCACAGAATCACAGAATATGCCGAGCTGGAAGGAATCCACATTGAGCCCAACTCCTGACCCTGCACAGGACTATGCCCAAGAGTCACACCATGTGACTGAGAGTATCATCCAAACACTTTTTGAACTCTGTCAGGCTTGGTGCTGTGACCACTTCCCTGGGGAGCCTGTTCCAGTGAACAACCACCCTCTGGGGGAAGAAACTCTTACTAATATCCAACCTAAACCTCCCCTTACCAACTTCAGGCCATTCCCTCAGGTCCTGTCACTGGTCACCACAGAGAAGAGATCAGTGCCTGCCCCTCCTCTTCTTCTCATGAGGAAGTTGTAACTGCAGTGAGGTCTACCCTCAGTCTGCTCTTCTCCAGGCTGAACAGATCAAGTGATCTCAGCCTTTCTTCATACACCCTCCCCTCAAGGCCCTTCATCATCTTGGTTGGCCTCCTTTGGATACTCTCTAAGAGTTTAATATCTTTCTTATACTGCAGTGCCCAAAACTGCACACAGTATTCAAGGTGAGGCCGCCCCAGTGCAGAGCAGAGCAGGACAATCCCCTACCTCGACTGGCTTGTGATGCTTTGCCTGATGCCCCACAGGACAGGGCTGGCCCTCCTGGCTGCCAGGGCACTGCTGACTCGAGTAGGTATTGATGAGCATAACTGACATGAGCCTTCCCACTGTATGAACAGAGCTTGAACAATTTCTGGACACCTTTTTTACTGCAAGAGGAAAATAGGTCTGCCAACAGAGGTCAGAGCAAGCTAGGCAGGAAATCTGGCTTGTATTAGGTCTTCCTTTTAATAACTCACATTGCCTCCATTCAGATGAGATCATAACTCTTTTGTATGGCAGTTTCAGCTTTTGATGAATTATTTTTGGAAAAATCCAGTGTTGATGAGCTACTTATTTTATGATAGAAGAGGATAGTCTCTAAAAATGTCTTATCTAGTGGAAGAAAACAGTTTCTTCAGAACTGTCATGTGTTGCATTATACTGAGTTGCCATGGATGCAGCAGAAACCTCTGCACTGGAAGTGTTTTTCTCTTTCGTTCTTTGTTCCAGGGAGTCATACACCTGTCAATATTGTTCTTGTAAATCTCTTGCTTGTTTTTCCAGTATAACTTCCTTGAACCTTTATTTGCACTAAAAATCCATACACTGCAAACTTCCCAAGGAAGAAAGAACCAAAGAGGCAATAGAATTGGGGAACATTTCCAGGAACTTTTTTTTCCCCCTCCTGTCTGCCTATCACTGAAAAGAACTCAATTGTTCTATACTTTTAGACTGAGAGTTTCTGTGTTACGCCCTCATGAACTTTGTCAGCTTTGTTTATAGCCATATAGCTTCAGTGGTGACTGTTCTGCTGATGCCCCTGGAGCTGGCAGAATATAGCTTTACTTTTTTTTTACCAGAAGGAGGAAATCAATTTGACTTTTCTGCAGTACACTTCAAGAGGGAATTTCATCTCAAAAGTGATGAATAACTCAATAAAGATCATATAAAACATGCTTGCTTTTCCTCTGTAGTTCCTTGTAAATATACAAGTTTTATACTTATTTTAACAGTTAAGTGACATTAGATAGACTAGCATTTCTATAATTAAACTATTTACATATTTTTATTCATTTGCAAGACTATTTTTTCTTTTTATCTGCCGGCTTTACTTATGTTACTGTAATTCTAGAGGAAGAAAAACAAGTGACATAATGCTAAGCTTTGTATTTCTCCTTTGCCTATTTGATGTTTGCCTGTAAATGCAATTGTGAACCCTTGCATGTTTCCTTCTCCAATCCTCCTTTTTTAACATGAGATTGATACTGCTGCTGAGCTTTGCTTCTGGTTTAAAAGAATAAAAAGCCAAAACATATTCCCACTTAGGAGTGAGTCAGGAGAATGATGGGTAGGAGTCCTTTCCCCTTGCTTTATAATTTAGACAGGTTTAAGCTTAGTAATATAATGGGATTTATCATAGTAAACTTTGTGTCACTTACTATAAAAGCCTTGTATTTTCAGGTTTTTTAATGTACTGGGGTTTTTTCCCCACAGCATTTGTAGTTTTTTGCAATCGTACCTTCTATTTTGCTGCTTTGTTGTTGCACCTGAAGCTCTTATTTTATCATTTAGTACAGTGTAATATAAATTTTGTGGCATGCAGATAGGTGTAGATTTTGTTAATTCAGTCCTCAAAGTTTAGATTTTTTGAAGCATACCTATCTCATCTGATTGCTGCAATATCTGTAATAAATAATGCTTTCACATGATGGGACTAAGCCAGCTTTCTTGGTACTGCCCGTACCCAGAAGCTACAATACAGGCATATGGCTGTTTCAATATTGATATTAGGAATTTGTACATTCGGCTTACATTATCTCTTCATTTTATGCAAAATCTATAGATTGTAATGCAATAAAGTAGTACAGATATAACGAGAGATTGGGACATTAATTGACATCTCTAAATTGTAATGATTGATCTCCATGATTTCCCTGACTTTGAAGAATTGTCCTATCCCTGTAAAATTACTTGCAGAAGTATAATCTTTTCATTCCATATAGAAAAGTAGAATCTGAAAATAGAGGTTGTCTGACAGCTTTTAAAGGGTTGATGAACTCATGTTTGATATAACTTGTTGTGGGAGGTGGAATTAAAAATAAGAAAGAAAACTTATCTTCAGTCTTCTATTATCATTAGGACAGAGATTTTTGAAATATGTATAATATCCAGCTTCAAATGATGAGTTATTTTATCAGTACTTCAATCTTAATGTACAAATACTGAGTTTTAATGATGATCCCAGGATACCCAGCAGCCATTGTAGGCCAGTAGGATATTATATCTGGTTGCCTTTGACAGTCTGATGTGAGGCTTAAGACATTGTGTCTCAGATATTTTAGCTATAATATTCCTCTATGTTTTATTCCCTAATTTTAGTATCCATTGTTACAGTGCTGTTGAGTAAATCTGTTTTCTTTCAAGGTCTGTCACAGATTGACTGATGCTGGATATATCACTTGACCTTTCCAAATCTCAATGCCTTGTATTTCAAATCAAAATCAGTATAAAGTTATTTAGTGTTCTTATAAAAGGTGCTATAGAATTAGAAGTCTCTTATTACTTTAATTTAGTTGTTAAGAGTATTTGCCATGGTAGTTCTTTGAGATAACTGTTTGACATTTTGTCAGCCTATCTGATTAGTCACTGATAAATGCAACCATCTTGTTTACATCCAGAAGCTACTGTCCAATTTCCACACACAAAACTAGTATGGTGTTTGAAAGAGACTTCACCTAATAGACAGTGTTTCATATGGACCCATCACAAATGTATTTACTACACTGGATTGTAAAATTTTAAATATATGAGGACCACACATATAGGAAAAAAATATTAGTGAATTAAACAAATACATTCTTCTGATTATAGAGTCCAACTAATTTTTTATTCACATAAGTAAAGATACATGAGAAGGATACCAGTTGTGGTGTAGCAATGGTGTGCAGAAATATATGGTAACTGTAAGAACCTTGTCATGATGTTTAGAGGAATAGAGTTGAAGTAGTAGGTCCTGTATTTTGTTAACTTTTTTTTTTTTTCTGTCAGGTCCCCAAACTTAGGATATACTTTTGCTACATACAGAAAAATTCTTTACATAGTTTCTTAACATAGCATATCTTCTAGGTTAATTCCCAGCAATTACTTTCATCTTCAGTTTTAATAATTATTCAACTTCACATTCAGAGTTCTTTTCTGTTTAGTCACTGCTATTGCTTTTTTAGTCTTATCCAGTAATAATTTTGACTCCCCATTGAACCTGTATCAAGGTTGAACGAAGTACCTATTACTTGTTAGAAAAAAGCTTCTCTCTCTAGAAGGGTGAAAAAACCCCTACATTTCACATATCTATCATCTGTAGATAATTTTTTCAATTCTATATCTCTATAAAGTGACTTTTTTGTTTCATTCTAATAAGACAGGTTTCCTTTTTTGATCACAAGTTGCCTATGGCATGCTACGAATAGCACATGATAAATAATGTTTGAGATAATATATCTAGGAATGGCTAGGGAAAATTATTCCCATGTTCATGTGAGAGTATTCCAGTAAAGGTCCAAGTGCTTCTTTTCAGCTGAAATGCTTAATTTCATGGCTAACTCTAAGCAGAATTAACCTATACTCCATAGACTAACTGTAGACTTTTTTTGTTTTGTTTTGTTTTCATGTTAGTACACTACTTTTAATATAATTCTCTTGCTCTTTGACTGCTTTTTCCCCAGTAATGTGCAGTATCTGAGCTCAGTGCTCTTGTTTGCATTGTCTCCTTAAACTATATATACCTTTTAGATACTATAAAGGTGTTTAAATAAAATTTTTTAAAAATCTTATTTGAAAATCAGTTTGGGGTTTTTTAGTCTTCCTATTGTCAGTTCCAGTTTTTTCCCTTTCGATAACTATGTATGTAATTGTTCATGTTCATATTCCTCACTTGTTTCCTTTCATCTCCTCCCCCACTACACAACAATTTTAGGGGTCACTGTATACTGTTACTTTCTTAAAGGTAGGGAAAATGTCAGGAACATTCATGAGACATGGGCAAAAATGTAGAATCTCACTGCCAAGTCTCTGAATACCGCTGAGATATTATTCATAGGATGTCATGAATGATCTGCCAGTTGCAGTCCTGTAAGTAAAAGCATGATTCCATTTTCACGTATCTTGTTTGGATTTTATGCTTGATAATGATTAAAATCATATAGTTTCCTATTTCATCCCTCCTTCAAAAAGATGCACATTATTATCTTTGTCAAAACGTGGTAAAGGTTTTCAAATGTCCTTTGCAAAACAGTGTTTAATTTTTTTCATTTTCTCTGTTCCAATTGTTTTAAACATACTTCCTTTATTAAGACAAAATGAAAATAAATAGTATGTTATAAAGTTCCAGATGTATCCGTGTTCAAATTCCATTCCATATAAGCTAGAGTGAAAGTTGGCAGCATGTAACTCTGGTCTAAGCAAGGTTAGCCTTGACTTGGAGTTCTTAACAGTTTCATTCAGAACTAGTATTGGCTGAAAAAGCCAACCATATTCTAAAGTATACAGGCAAAGAGTCACTTCGTGCCCTCTTTGCTCTTTGAACAATCCAGAGAAAGCAGAAGGTCAGAGCACTTTCCAGAATGCAAATCTGAATGACTTAATTGATGTTTCTCTGCTGTGTAATATATCAGTCACGGGAAGGTTAGATTCCAAGTTTTCAACTATTTGGAATTTAATTTAATGGCTCTTAAGGAGTTCAGAATTTATATGGTCAAGAGTTTTATGAGAATGCGGAAAGAAACACTGAGTTTTCAGAGCTTATTGTCACACCAGGACAGATTCTGGACATGTGGAAAAGGCAGTATCATGTTTTTCTGACATGTCAGATGTAAGCTGAGTAAGGCATGATTCGGCCTGGCCCTGGAAGACCCTGTATTACACCTGTGTTAGTTAACGTTTCCTTTGTGCCATCTGAAACATTTTCAATTTCACAAGTCATTTGTAGGAACAGTGCAGCACCACACTTTGCTGCAGGCTGAATGCTGGATGCATCATCTGCCTTCTGCATGCTTTGAGAATTCCTCAATGGTGAGAACTCATAGATAGATAGATGTGAGAAAAACCAACCAATTAGAGTAAGTGTCTGTCTGATTTGAGTGAAAAAGAAGTGTTCCTTGTATACAAATCATAGAAGCAGATTGACTTACTGCACTGCAGGCAATAAGAGGTAGCAGATTTTTCCTCTTGCAGATGTGAAGTAAATCTGTAGGGATCTTTGCCTATAATATTGCATCCTAGATTTCAGATAGTGTATATCTTTTACCCTGCAATCAAAACAGTATATCACTGCATCTTATTCAGCAGTAGTATTTTTCCTGAGTTTTGTGCCTGTAGTTATTTTTCCATCTATTGTGTTTGGATTTGGTTTGGTTTTTTTGTTTTGTTTTGTTGGGTTGTTTGTTTGGGTGTTTTTTTTTTTCCTGAAAGCAAATTAGACCCCCTACAAGTAATAACAGTTATTAGGAGTCATAGTTTGCAAATAGTGGATCAATGGGAGTATTGTGACTGTAGACTCTAACAAGTGTCCTTAGAAATGCTCAGGGTTCACTGATCTGTTACCTCCCAGTGATTTACATCTGAATCTTTGAAGTTTGTAGCCTTGAAAAGTATTTGGGGGTACAGAGTATCTGCTGCCTGTTTCACCTTCTGTTTTCCCCTGCTTCTCAAATGGCACCTCAGCAAATGAGAGATTGGATCTTTGTGGATTTTTCTACTTCTTTTCTATTTCATTTCCATTCTATTTCTTTGAAGTTTCTGAAAGCCTGCAGTTCCACTGTAGTCTAAATTCTTCTTTCATGTTTCTAGTAACTTAATGGATGATCTTGATGCTTCTCAATTTATGGTTATCTCTATTGTCCACAATAAAATTATAAATGCAGTGAGAATGTTTTGATTTACTTTATTCTCTTAATAGTAATTGTAATAATTGTGATAATAAATTAACAGCTGCCCCCTACCCACGAGATAATGAAATGCAGTCTCCATGTGGGCTCTTTCAAAGTGTTACTGTTTTACCGAATTAAACTGGTTTACAAAATAGAATAGACTATGATTAATGACATTCTAGAATAAAGAGTGAACCAAAATACAGTTCCTCCAGATATTCTGCAGACCAGTGCCCATGTATAATTGATACAGAAAAAAAAAAAAAGAAATCAAGTCAAAAGGTAATCACATCCTTGCTGAATATTGGTTGGTAATATCTTTAAAGTGTTTAGTAAAATAACTGTAAATATTGTCTAGAACCAGTATTATCACATTCAGGTTTAAAAATAGAAGAAAATAACAGATAGTCTGATAAAGACATTTCACAGGTTGTATTTCACTCGTATGACAGCATTTAAGAGCATGTTTTACATAAATTCCTGCTTTAGTTATGTAAAAAATAATTAGGTAATTAATTATGCACATTGCATTAGCTCTTACATAAAAGACTGATTGCCTGTACACATAATGTGTAGACCAAGGGTTGTCTTGACTGCATGCAATTTCTAAGTAAATTGTAAGTTATGCCTCCCTTACATTAATAGGGACAGATGTGAATCAGGGCTACAAAAGGAGAAGACTGAAACTTTGATAGGATGAAAGTTATGTTTTGAAATTTTAATTTAAGGATTTTATTTAGATATTACTAGTGCCAAAAAATTTTGTATGTTTTTATTATAAAAATATTTTTAATATAGATAACTTTATTCTGCATTTATTTCCATTAAAGAGCCTAGTACAAAAAATGAACTGTAAAATACCTTAACTTAAAATGCTGTTATTGCTACAGATATTTCATAAATGTATTTATATCCATAGCTTCTGTAATATTCAGTACTTTTCATTCAACATGTATTTACTTAAAGTATAACATGGAAATGACAATAAAATAACTGAATGTATGGCTTGTGAAGTATAAAATTGTTATATTACTCTGAATTTTGTTTTAGTGTTTAGAAAAAAAAAACCAAACAATAAAAGTGATAGAAAAGAGTATAAACTTGTCAATTTGATTGTCAGAGGGCTAAGCAAAATTGTGCTTTTTAACATCACCAAGAGGATTTGATGTTTCAAAATTAATAAAAGGATATTTGTATTTGAGATATAACTTTTACTAATTAAATAGAAAAATAAAAATTACTGATACCAATAATATTGCATAATAATGTTAATAGAAACTATAATTCAGATTGTATGCAGTTTTATGTAAACTTTCTGAGATTAGAATAATTTACAATGCAGTTATTGAATACCTAAAAAGAGTCTTTACTGTAACAAGGTTCACAGTAAATAGTTCTTAAATAGAAAAAAGGACAAATGCATTATGAAATCAAACATGGTTAGTAAATCTATTGATTTCCTCACAGTTATCTCATTTTGAGACAGCTCTTTCATTTCTTCATTTTTATTCTCTTATTTTTCATTATCTTTTCTCTCAAAGTAAAAATAAAGTGTCATCTGTTGAAGCAGAAGAATATGCATATGGTGTGCATAGGAGTTGAGATCAGGGCAAGAGTTAGATGCAAATTCTTTTTTAGTATATGTTTAAAAAGAGATATTTAAATCAAGCTTGTTAGGATGCTGACTCCAAAATTACTCTGTGAAAGGTATTTTTCCACATTAATGCATGCACAGTATTACACATTTGTAATATGGGTATAAAATCATGTGAGGTATATGTGTAAATACATCTGTATTTGTGCCCCACATCCTTAGTTTGCATAAAGAGTAAGGTGTTTTTTTTCCCCCACATGAACATTTGTAGCAAAATTGTTAACAGGTACAAGTTATCTATATTTAAGTGTTGTCTGTGCCTAGTGCTTTTTTATATATTGTTTTCCTTAATGAAATTTGCCTCCACAGATTCTCATTGTATGAGTAATATAACCCAGAATACAGATGTATGAAAACAATATGGTTTGAAAATATGTGGTTTAATAATACATATATACAATTTTCCCTACTGAATACATATGGTATGATCTAAATCCAAAATCTGCACATTTAACAAGGAGGATGCAATTGTACCTTCAACTGTGTTTTGTAATTATAGGCTTTTTTTATAAGCTAGTTTGACTTTCATAATTGGCCTGTGTTAGCACCTGTCAATCTTTTTGCTTTTGCTAACTCAAATAATTGGTAATTTCTGTCTTGCCTCCATTTATTCCAGTATTTTTTCTGTTTCAGCAGGAGTTAGTGCTTTCTTGTAGCTATCTTGGTTAAAAATGTATAACTGCAAGTTTACAAGACTTAACCAAAAAGTACATAGACTTATAAATTAAAGATACACCTATAAAGCAGCTGGGGTTAATGTTAAGTACTAAGCCAGCCAAATACAGCTTAGTTGTAGTTAATGATATGCTTCCTGAGGCCAGTAGCTTGTTACCTTTTTCTGTTCTCTGATCCTTGTCAGAGGCATAATGTCAGGCTCTGAGAGAAAGGTTTTGAATTGGATTGTCAGAAGACTCTATTAGCATTAGAGAGTTATGGAGTCCTGCAGTAGTGCTTATTAAGTTTGAAGACATCACAGAATCAATTAGGTTTGAAAAGACCTCTGACATCCTCAAGTCCAACCTTTGACTGAACACCACCATGTCAACTAGACCATGGCATTAAGTGCTACATCCAGTCATTTCTTGAACACCACCAGGGTTGCTGACTCTACCACCTCCCTGGGCAGTCCATTCCAGTGTTTAATCACCCTTTCTGTGAAGAAATTCATCCTGATGTCTAGCCTGAACTTCCCCTGGTGCAGCTTGAGGCTATGTCCTCTCATGCTGTGGCTAGTTGCCTGGGAGAAGAAGCTGACCCCCACCTCACTACTGTGTCTGTTCAGGTAGCTGTAAAGAGCAAGAAGGTCATCCCTGAGCCTCCTTTTCTCCAGGCTAAACTACCCCAGCTCCTTCAGCTGCTCCTCATAGGACTTACTCTCTAGACTCTTCACCAGCTTTGTTGCCCTTCTCTGGACACACTCCAGCATTTCAATATATTTCTTGAAGTGAGAGGCCCAGAACTGCACACAGTACTTGAGGTGTGGCCACCCATGCATCCACCCATTAGTGAAACCACAATAGTGAAACTACATCCTTTTTCTTAATGAAAAATTCTAATAATTACTATTTTTTATGACCTAGAAAAATATGGTTGTATAAGTATTTTACGTTTAACTGTCCTTTCTTTCTCATTTGAAAAAAAAAAAAAATTCAAATCGCATCTATGAGATAGTCTCCCTGAGAATTTAATTGAATAGTTCTAGCTAAACAAAATTCTGTTGTAATAGTTAAGCAATACTTAATACAGAAAGGATGAAGTTTCTGCTGCTGGTCATCTTTTGGAAAGCCAGAGGTGCAAAGTTGCTATTGGCCTTGGTGCTGTTAATCTAGATAGTTCATCCAGACCAGGTTTCTTTTGCTGTCATCTTTATTGGTTTGCCATGTTCATTACAGTTATAAATGTAGTAAGTAATTTACCATTCCTCCATGTGGAATACTTATTTGTATTGGTTGATGGTATTATAAGTTTTCTCTTTCCTTTATCTTTCAGTTATGTGATCAGTGACTGATGTACATGTGCAAAACTGGTGCCAGGTTATTTCAAGATACACCATTAAAAATGCCCTGTTCAGTCTTTTCTTACTTCTGTATGTGTAGAGATGTATATGTATAGACTGGGTATAAAAGATACCTCTCAGATAAGAGACATTATTTGAACTATTTAATATTATTAAGAGCAGAAATTTGGTTTCCAAGAAAGGCTGGAGAAACTCTTGAAATAATTTTGTAACAGAGTGGGGATTTTATTCCATGATCTTGAAATGAGGAGAGCTTTCATTGAATTCTGTGCATCACACTTACGTCTGACATGATTTCAGCTGTAAGATTCTAAAACAGGATGGGCTTGGGAGGAAGCAGGAACTCTATTTGTTGTGTCTGTAGAGAGTACAGATACATGCATGTCTTCCATATGGACTCATTTGTGGGTTTTTTCCCTTTTGTATTTAGAATCAGCTGAATTGCAAACAGATTATTTAAAGAGATGCTACTGAATAAGTAGCTGTACTCTCTACCTAAGCTGAAGCTGTTAGCTAGATACTCAGTGCAATAGTACTGTTTCTACTTAAAAGTAAGTCAAGTGTTATAATTATCATATAGAAGGATATATATAAAGTACAGATGTGTACATATACATAAAAATATATAAAGTAGTTATATATATTCAGATGGTTTCAGATTTACTTCATTTATTTACATTTTTCTAAGTTTTGCATCAAATAATATGTCTGTGGGAACGGTGAGAAGCTGTTTGGCTCTGCCATCTTATCATGTTATTTTATCTAAAGGAAAACTGATGTTTTCAGTAAAGAGCTCATGAGAAAAATTGTATTTACATTGCCCTTAGGAAAATATTTTGTCATTAGCTTAGCGCCATTTTTCATTTTTAATTTTTATTTAATAGTGAAAAAACCATGAAGCAATACCGAACTATCTGTAGGTGAGAACATGAATAAATATGCTCTTATTTATGGGTTTCCCCTTCCTTCAAACATGGAGAATAGAATTGCCCCAGGATTGGAATTGCAATTAATTAGGGAGGAGGGTGTTAGGGTTCTGTATTATTATTTTATGGTCGTGAAAACTCAAAGGTGTTCATTTAGACATAACACACTCAGCTAGTTGCACTTCCTTTTACCTCCTTCTTTTGATATCTACCATTTTTTCAATCCTACAGATTCTCGCTTAGAACTTCAATTTTGAAATTATCAGAATATGGTAGTTGTGACAGTAAAACTGGGGACTATTTGTGAGCATATAAATATTAAATATGGAAATTGACAGTGTATTTTAAGAAAGGGACTAATGACTGTCATGTTTTCTGAGCACTTTACCCTCTTCTTTTGGGAATCTCAAACATGTTGATACAAGTAACCATAAAGTTCCTCTCCTGCTGATCGTCAAACTCTGTCTTTTGACCTCCCACAAAAAGACCTCAAGGAATTTTGAGCAAGAAAGAGATTTCCATTTTTTAGGGGTCATTATAAATCCTTATTTTCTATGTCATAGAACTTAAATGGTTCTGCTGGCTCACCTTAATTCCGCAGCTTTGCAAAGAAAGGCCTCCTGCAGATTATCATATATATGCAGATTATTATATATAGTTGATAGTTAAATTTTGTTCTGAATTGCCAAACGAATGCTGAATGATTGTGCCACATATCTTGTAGAAATCAACTGTGACAAAGATAATCTGAAAACAAAATAAAAGTGTTAGCCTTTTTTTGTCCCATCAGTCCTATAGGTTAATTTTTAAATGTGGTTTTCAGAGATTGTTCTTGAGTATTCTTACCAAGAATGCCAAAACATGTTTTTGATTTTAAATTTGGATTTAAATCCTAAATTAATTTGCATGAAGTTTAGTATGCTGTTAAAATAATGTTGTAATCTGGCCAGCAATGTCAATGCATAAAAATCTCAATGTATTTCTAATATCCTAGTTTGAGTTTTTCCATGCTTTCAAGATTTAGTCGGTCAGCTTCAATGAAAAGTGTAATTGACAGAGAAATGGCAAGTCCCTTTGCACATTTCTATGGGCTATCCTTTCCTCTGAATTTAATTAACTGACATAACTACGCCATATAATTTTCCACATGGATTTCTTTTAGAAGAACATAATTGTGTGTTCTAGACACATTTACTGAAGTTTATACTGAGAATTGGGCACTGTTGATTAGTTGTGATTTCTTGTAATGTTAACCTTGTACCTTCATCTTGAACATTTCTATTCCAGTCAAAGAAATATTTAAGAACACTGTTAGCTTTCTCTTGGAATTCCAGCTAGGTGGCCATTATCAAAAAAAAAAAAAAAAAAAAAAAGGAAAATTTGGAAGCATCAGTCTCCTGGAAGTCAATGGAAAATTGATTCCTAAGTTTCTGCTTATAGGCCATTCAAGATCTGTTATTAATACCTTAGTAGATCTCCTGTATGTTTCAGCCATAGGATTTCTTGCAGCAATTGCTTCTGGTCAAGTATAAGTTTTCTAGTTAAAATGTAGCATATCATTCAAAGCAAGTTTATGGCTGATCTGCTGCTGGGGAGTACATGCAAAGCTCATGAATGCGGCCTTTTAAGGATTCTCTTGAGTGCAGAATGTTGTAGTCATTTATGTGCTTACCTTATGAAGATTTGTCAGGAAAGCAACCAGTGCAATACTTCTTTGGACAATGAGTTAACAGCTTTGAGGAGCCAAAGCAACATCTCCAGATTCGTGACTGGGAAAAAAGGGATGCACTACCTTTGACTCTATTTCTGTCAAGATCAATTCACTTTAGAAACTGGAGTGGGTTTTATGTGCTTATAAGTTAGATTCTGTCTAATGCAAAACAGTGGATGTTTTTTAGTGAGGCATACTTGTTTTTAAAATAATGCACATTATCTGCATTTTTTGCAGATTATTTTATATTGAGACATGTCTTTTCAGCAATTCCAGTAAAGAAATTACATCATCTGGTTTCTTTCAATCAGAAGTATCCCAAATTGCTATACTAAATAGTACTGAAAATACTCCTGCATTTGTGAAATCCATCCTTGGCTCTGTGGAATGTTGGCAGGTGTTAATAGAACATCATGCAATAAATTAGATAAGGAAAAAAAAAGGGAGATTTTAGGTAGAGGAAGAGGAAACTATTGTGAATTTAATTAGAGAGTAGGGTTAGCATTGTATTGTCACTGAAAATGTCAGACTTTGCTGGCCAGAGCTGTTAATATGCCTGCTTTCTGTCTTTTTAAACAATGTTTCATCTGAATGATGGCACAGTCAATATAGATGTGTAATTTTCTATGTATACTGCTTACTCTGCAACTGAGTGAAAATCTATTAATTTTTTCTCTTGTATAATTCAGTATGTAACCACCTCATTTTTTCTTTTTTAATTATAAAAAAGTGGAAAGTATAAATGAAGCTACTCAAAATACATTACACTTCTCTGCAAATGTAATTTGAAACTCATGAAACATTAATGCCTTGAGTATGGAATGTTGGTTTTATGCTACAGAGAAAAAAAAATAGAAAAGTTAAGTTTCTTCTCTATGTTATTAAAACTGTGTATCATAGAGAATTCATGGAGGAGTTAGTTTTCTCCATTCCCACAGTTTTGAATCATGTTTTCATGAGGGATACTTATGTGTACATGAGGGATACTTATGTGTGCATATGTGTGTGTAAAATTTTAATAATACTTTCTTCAGGACTAGATTATACCACAGAATCAACTACCTGTATAACCAACATTGTTTTAGCTACTCTCTCTCCGTACACAACTTGCATGTGCACACACATTTATTAAAAAACTGCTTTTGAGAGGTGAAGCCTTTCTGTTTATGAGTTAGAGCCTGCACACACATTGGTGACAGAATGGCAACTAAAGCAGACACCGGAGAATTCTTTTCTTGTTTCTTTAAACATAATTTGCTATTTCCTTGCTGTGAGAAATTTGCATTCCAAATTGCATCTTTAATTAAAAATATGAAAGAAAAATCATGTTCATACTTTTAAGTGGGCAGAAGTGTAATTAGGTAGTTACTAAAAGAAGTGGAAGGTACTTTTTTTAGTACCTCTAAGAGTCAAGGTTTAATATCAAATGCTAATTGAAAAGTGATCTGGATTTAAACCAAAGCAGCAATTTGTGCAAAACATCCTTATACAGTCTTACTACTAGTAAATATTTCTTCAGCTTGGTTCCAGTTTTCTAGGCCTTGTGATTTCACATGTAAATTGTTCCTATTTGTTGAAGTTAGGTTTCTATTGCATGATAGTTTTTGTGACTAAAATGCAATGATAAATGCACCTTCAGTTGAGAGGAGGTCTAAGAAGTGGAGCAAAATAAACAGTAGAGTGGGAATCAGCCCAAAATCCTCCCACACTGTAATGGCAGATACAAACAAGTATCTTAGAATATGTATTTGCTCTATCAATTTAATATATTAGTAATGATCTAGTATGATTTTAACTGGAAATAGACCTCATAGTGCAATATTATTTCAATGGATTAAATTAACTTTGAACTGTCTTGAAAGAAACAGTAGTTATGATGGCAGAAATAACACAAAGAAGCAACATAGGGAAATAAGAAAATTATGTTCATTTTGCACTAATTGCAGGCAAAATATATGAAGGGAATGCTACAAGCATATGTGCTGCTTGTGATGAGAAGAAAATGTGATGAACACAAACATGACTCAAAAAAAAAAAAAAAAGTGCATTATATTGAGGAACAAAGTAGCAACTAATCTCTTCCCATAATCCATTGCACTTTTTCACATAGGATTTCAGTACTATATGTCCTTTTGTAGAAAGAGAGAAATTGAATTGAACATTTACTGAACTTAAACACAGTAAGCGAAGATGAGAAATAATTTATGATCTAGGTTTATTTCCATTATGATCTAGCTAAATTTACTAACTGCTTCTCTTTTTATGGATATTTGCCTATTTTTGTAAATAAGTATCATGCAGACTATTAGAAAGGTGTTGCTAAAATATTTCTTTATTCCTTCTAAGTATTTTCTCTAAAACCAAAATGTATAATCTTGAACCAAGCTACCAGGAATTTGTTTAGTGTACAGCACTTCTGAAAAAGTAAAATCATATTTCACCATATGTATATATGGAATCCGATCCATAGATCTGAAATTACTGAAAAAATTCCACTAACGTCCTTTGGGGAATATGTATGTGCACTAAGCAGAGATTCGCTGTGTAAGTGTACTGTTGGAATCTGAGCCCAAGTGTGACATAAACATCTGTCCAGAGCAGCCTTGTATGTCTGCCTGCTCTATACATAAGATGACTCATGACGTTTTGATAGCTTTTGTCAGCCTTGGGTATACAGCCAGGGACTTTCTTACTCATTATTGACTTCTCTCTGCAGGAATTGGTGCATCCGAAACACCCTCTCACCAACCCCAAGCCTGTAGTCATATGAGCACCTAAAATAGCATGAAATTTTCAGAGGTTTAGAATTCAGAGCCTAGATAGAATTTTAGAGTTTAAAGCAATTGATGAGGAATGCAGATGGGGCTGGGG
>JAWWEU010000158.1:35264218-35269629 GCA_035583155.1 Acropternis orthonyx | reverse complement strand
GGGGAATAAAATTGAATGTAGCAATTTAAATATAGTTTTAAGGGAATGCAGCTATTTGCTTTAGGGAAACTAAAATGTAGAATTGTGCTAGGTTAGGATGAATTTGTTAGATTAGATGGAACCTTTACTGTAAAGTGTTTCTCTGTTAAGAGAAGATAAAATTATATTTGACAAGTAGTTTAAAGATTTAATAGAAGGGGAAAAAAGAAAAACTATTATAGAACTTTCAGGGAAAGAGTTATAATTATACTGGTGAAAGTAAAAGAGGAAAAAGGGAACCTAAATAACAGATAAAAATAATCCTTCATTCATTAATTTCTGTACAATCTCTTACAAATAATTCTGTGAGGTGAAATAAAAATAAGATACTGTAATTAAATGTTTCTACTGTCAAACTATTGGGTTTATCTTTTCCAGGTTTTGATACTGTTTTGTGTAATCAGTGAGATTTTTTCTCTTCTGGTGTAATTTAGTGCAGGCATGTATCATGCCACCATGTGGAACTTAAAACCATGTTTTCTAAGCTTCTTAACATACAGTTACTCTAACTGGCATAACAGCCACATCAAGTGCTAATTCTTGCTATCTAGCCAGTCAACATGCATTTTGTCCTCCCACGACATTTGTCAGCATAAATACTTTGTTTTGTATTAGCTGGGTGTAACATAAGGTGCTAGTTTGGGATTGCCATCCCTCTAACTCCAAAGACTGTGAGAACTGGTAATATAACCAGAGCAAATGTCATCAGAGGGAAAGAGGGCAAGGAAATAAGGCAGTAGAAAAGTGAAATGGTTGGGAACCTTGCTATGGGTAGCTGGAGGTATTTACATGATAGGAGTGGGAATGAGGGTTGGAAAGACAGGGCATCAGGTATTAGTGCTGGTATTAGTTCAGATTTGATCATAGTTCTGCTCCCCATGAAAATATTTTCCACGTATTCATATGCATTCATAGCTGCTCAGTGAAGATTATCCCTGTGCAGCATAAGGGAGAAGTGGCATTGCATAATCACCAAACATCTGGCATTCCACAATGCTATGCAACTCACAGAACTGAGCTGGGACTTTCAGTCTGGTAAATGAGAGGACTTTCAGGCAATCCTGATGTGATAGATGAATGCAGCATGGGGTTATGCAAGTGGGTTGTCAGTAAATGGAAAATGATTAGGAAATTAGCTGGTACAGAGTTTAGAGTTCTAGGGTTTTTTAGCTTGCTGGAGTGGATATGAACCAGTAATGCTAAGTTAAAGCAATTTGAGTTGTGTCTCTGGACACAGTGGCTGAGATCCCTCAAGTACCAAGCATCTTCCTTTAAAGTGCAGAGTTTCATGAAATCTCGACTGATTTTGTTGGGAACTAAAGGCAACAAACTGCTGGCCGGTTTGAGCCCTTCTTATTCCCCCAGTTACTTGGATTGTTGCACCTTTGTAGAGGCTTTTAAAGACATAATGATGTTTCGGTGAAAATATACGAAGTGAAATCAATTCATTTATTTTATATTTGTTATAGTTTGATTCCTTTTCAGGGAAGAAGTATTATACTTGCTGAGCCTGATTTTGAACTTGCTTATACAAATGCAAATAGGATGATAGTGATGCCTGTGGAGGAAATTAATTTGCTCTGTGAGTAAGCAAATGCCATCATTTCCATCCTTAATTTTTATGAAATCTATTTGATGTGAAATAAAGCTTGAGTTCCTTCCAGTTTTGATTTTCTATAGCATTTGAAAAAATAACTTGCATATGTATTTTAAGCTTATGTTCATAATTGCTTTAGATACTCCCCTTTTTGCAGCACAAATTTCAATATAGCCAGGAGCATACACAAACCTGGAAACCTAATCTTCCTGCATAGTCAAAGATACCTTTATTGGATAGCTCTGAGCACTTATTTTGGGTAGCAGTTAGGTTTCTCACTTCTACATGCAAATCAATTTCTGAACTTGTTATCTGTAAAAGAAAAATAAATGCACTGTCTGACTTCCTTGACAGTCAGGGAGTTAAGTACTTTTTAAAAAATGGTGGTGCAGGTAACAAAACCAAATAGATGATTGCTTTTTCAATTTCTGAATTTTGTTGTATCATTTTATACCTTTTAACTTAGTGACCATATGGATTTCAGGCTTCAGCAGAAAAAAACATTGCATTATTTCATTTGTACTGGTGCCTAGGGTGCTGTGATCTCATATGTTAGATACTGCATTATTATACAACACAAACAGTGTTTGCCATAAAGAGTTGACATTCCAATATATAAGCTAGTATAAAATAGATAGTGCATATTGTCTAATTTTTTAATATAGGCATATTTTAAAAAGTTGTTCTATATGCTAATAATAGGTGAAATATTCACCTTTGCAGGGCTTGTATTTGAAAGGATATTATTGGTATATTTCTAAACTAATACAATTTAAGAGAGTTGTCAATGAAAGAAACAATTGTCTGTTTCTAAAAGAGATGTTTAGAAAAGTGTATTTTTTTATCAGAAGCTGACAAACATATTAGTCCAGCAAATCCAAGATTTTTTTTTTTTTTCAAAATGCATCATCATTTTTATGTTGTTTGTAATGCTAAGTGTAAAACCATATCTGGACAAGAACAGAGTGGGTGGGAAAGGAGGAGGAGATCATCCTTTATCTTTGCCCTGATTAGACAGACAATTTTGACAAATAACTAGAGCAGTTAGTGGTGAACCCAATGAACTTCTGTAGTGCCAAGTGAGAAAAGTACTAGTTTCTTACTGAGAAAAATCTTCCTTGGTGCATAGAGAACATTTCCTTCTTAATTTTGTGGCTGAATTAAACCATTGTTTTATTTTACTACACCAATCCTTTAGAATAATCCTAGCCATATTACACTAACCTGGATTTTCATATGTTGCATGTGTAGCTATGACATTACAGGTGCAACAATGCTGCCCAGACATAATTTAGGTACTTCTGCAGTCACATGTATGGTTATGAGAGAGCATTTTTGTACCTTCTTATGTTCTTAGGTTCTTCTTTTAAGTTTATATAAACACTTATGCCTGACTTGATCAGTACTGTGCACATTGGTTATGAAATGAAGGAGGATCTGGCAAATCAGTTGTCAAAATCTGTCAAAAAACTGTAATAATGAAAGCTGTGCACAGCTGCATTTTTGGAGTGTTAATTAAAAAAAAAAAAAGAAAAAAGAAAAACAAAACAAAACAAAGTGCAAATGCACCCCAAACAAACCAAGCCCCTTAAATTCTTCTATTTCGCAATTAGTTAATATATTTTATACCTATAACAAAAGTACCAAATCAAATCTAAGAGTTGTTTCTTTCTTTTTCTGATAGGAAAACTAAAAAATGGGTGTCTTAAAATTACCAAATATCTTGAACTACATTTTAAAATTACTAGGAGGTGTCCTAACTTAAAACCGAGTGTGCCTATAAATATGTATATAAAAAAATATTTCAGCGTATATATGTATAAAATGCATATTTAAATATATACACATAGAGATGTTTGGGTTTATAGGATTATTTCATATATGAGTGGACTACATTTTTTTTCAATACCACACTTTCACGATGCCTTTAGAATAAGTCAGCATCTGATAATTTTTCATTTATTCTATAGAATATGTTCTATTTTCATGTCAATGAAATTCTGAAGAAATTAAAAATTACATATCTCATTTAAAGCAATTCAGTGCAAAATACAGCATAGTATGATTTTTAATGTACATATTGTGTACATGGAAAATATATTTCTCAACCTTATATTATGCTGGATTCTCAAAGATATGATCTTTATGCTAACACAACCATTGGAAATATCTAAAATGGCTAAGACTAGACAAAGCTTATTTGTAGGGCATGCATTTCTGTTTGTAATTAGCTTGACTTTATAACGCAGTAGTAAAATGAGAATGTTACTAATACCATTTGAATTGTAGTCTATATTGACTTGTTGCTAGGGTTTTAGATAGAATTTTGGTGAAAAGATTGAAAACTAATTAATATATATATATATATATACACTCCACAAAACTGGGATGAATGGATATCAGTAAGCTGCTAAAAAAGCACTTTTGTGAGATAAAACATTGTATTAATTCAATGTCATGAAACAGATGGTACACTAAAACTTTGAGACACATTTGTAAAAGGCATATTAAAAAAAACAAAAAAAACCCATGAAGACTATGTATAAATATTGATTTTTTTATCTTAGGTGCCATTCTTCACTCATAGCAGTAAGTCAATAGGTCATTTATTGACACAGGATATTGTGTCAGTTTGAAATTTCTTTAAACAGGAGGAAAGGTAGGATCTATAGGCAAATACCCTTCATTTGAAGATGTTTTGATAAACTTTGTAGATGAACAAATGCCATGTTTTATTCTTTCAAAATCTCAGCACTTAGGTACTCTCTCCTGATGAATTTAACTTCCATAGGCTGAATAATAATACGCTGTAGCAGATAATGAATTTCTGGACACTGATGTGGCTGGCAGGTTGAACAATCAAGATCATGTCCTGTTCAAGATCAACTATTTCATCTGTTTATGATTTAGCCAACTGTTTTTTGGGTTGTGGGTTTTTTTCTGTTCTTTTTTTGTTTGTTTTGGTCTGTTTTGTTTATCTTTTTTCTTTTTTTTTCTTTTTTTTTTAATTATTGTTACTATAGATGTTTTAAAGGAAGGTAAAGAATTTCAAACAAATTTTGCCAAAGACGTTGGTTTGATATGTTAGCCTTGAAAGAGAGGAATCAGATGACAACACCCACTTTGATACAATCTGAGATAATCTTTCCATATAATAGCTGCATTTGCTTAATCTTTTGGTCTGAAATGTACTATGCTGAAAGAAGTCTTTTCTGTGGGAGAATGATAAATATGATTTTCCTGTTATTTTATCTTTAATTCTTTGTATTTTACATTTGAAACATACAGAGCATTAAAAAGCATGATGAGCTGTATTTATTTTTAATTTTTTTAACCTTTTCTTTTAAAAACATGGTGACTAACTTGCTTCATTCTTTTCCTTCCTTTTATAGGGTAGCAAAAATATTATAGTGTTTATGCACAAAGCAGAAGTATTATTTATATATATTTTTTTCAATTACAGGTAAAGATTATAGTTCCCAACAGCACAGCAGGTCTGATAATAGGGAAGGGAGGTGCTACAGTGAAGGCTATAATGGAGCAGTCAGGGGCTTGGGTGCAGCTTTCCCAGAAACCTGATGGGATCAACTTGCAAGAGAGGGTTGTCACTGTGAGTGGAGAACCTGAACAAAACCGAAAAGCTGTTGAACTTATCATCCAGAAGATACAAGAGGATCCACAGAGTGGCAGCTGTCTCAATATCAGTTATGCCAATGTCACAGGTCCAGTGGCCAATTCCAATCCAACCGGATCTCCTTATGCAAACACTGCTGAA
>JAWWEU010000158.1:35254218-35259218 GCA_035583155.1 Acropternis orthonyx | reverse complement strand
GCAATTTTACACACAGCACATTCTGCTTGTAGCTGTAATCATACCATACCTTTTTCTGTTAAAATTGTACTTACCTATTGTAGGCTAATTAATTTAGAACTTATGATTTTAAAAGTACAGTATTTTTTCTATACAGATTAATACCATAACCTCTATTATAGAAGCAAAAAGATATGCAGAAATGTTTACATTGCATATAAACATAAATAATCTTATTTGTAAATGGAACTTTTTGTAATTAAAGTAAAAAGTAGTGTTATTTCAGGTTTATGATGTAAATCTTGTTTAAACTGAAAGCATTCAGTATTTTGCTTACAATATATTTTAGGGATAATTTAAAATGTGTAGCTTTAAAAAAAAATTACAAAATTATAGCGGGTAAGCAGCTGTTTCCACATTGTTAGGGCACAGAAGTTAGAGTTCCAATTGCCACATTAATCATAGAATTGAGACTATGAAATCCATTTCATTTAATCTCATTATTGAATAAACAGCTCTGTAGTGATGCCTATTTGTATTTGTTTCTCTAATAAAAATGCAACTGTAGCTCTCAACACAAATTAGTTTTAATTATTTAAATTATATGAATTTGTCAGACATAAATAATCTAACACCTGTTTTGCCTTTTCATTTTATGAAAAAATGTGTTTCATGAAAACTAATAGAGGATGATAGTGGGGAATAACAAAGGTAGGTCTATGTATTTATTACAATTCTGTTAACTTTTAGAAAATGCAAATGTGAGTTTATTACTGTCTAGCAGGATGAAAAAGTAGTCTGTTTCATTGCTGTGCAAGGACACAACAGAATACAGCAAAGCAGAAGGATGTCTCACATACAGTGGTTCAATGCAACTCACTTGTCCCATACTCGTCTCTGAGAATTGGTCACAGTGATTTACAGTTTAGCAATTCATCTTCTGAATACAGGAATAACATTACAAAGCAATAAGTGGTGTAGGTTTTAAGATGCTTAAGGTGCCAAAAGCTGCCACAACAGTCACCAATATATGTGAAACAAACCTTCTCAGGCAAAGGAAAAACCTGAGTTTCCTTGTTTTGTCTTTCTTTTTTGTAACTCATTTTCAGGACACCTGCCTGAGCGTACAAGGAGAGTACCCTAAGTGTCAGAAGGGTGTAATGTCATATAAAACCAGTTGGTAGCTAACTCTGAAAATGGAGATCCATTTGTTTTCTCCACAGAATGGTATAATTATGTTTGCTGTTTCTGTTTCATGCTACATTTTGTTTTAAAATATTTGCTATTTAAAATTCTGGATATCCTAACACACTGCTCTGAATTAATTTATCATTTGGTTGAGGAAACATAATCCATTTCTGGTTGTTGGTGGTGGCCTCATATGGCACTTGAAGCAGTGATAATTTGTATGACTTTCTGTATATTAAACCATTCTTTAATATTGATTCTGTTTGTGGTGTATTAACTGTTATCCTTTCTTGGTAAAGGAAATGTGCTAAGCAGATAGTTACTGTCCTAAATCACTGAGGCAATTTTAGAGCCACATGAAGCTGTTGAAACCTACCACTCAGTAGTTTGTCTGCCAGATTAATCATCTTTATTGTCCCTGCTGGTGATGTTTCTTCCTTCGTGCAAAATATTTCCAGCAGGCAGGCTTATCATGAGAACTTATGACACTCCAAGGGTATGATTATGTGACCATCACTTTTAATATTGTGCCCTACATATCAGTAACATGGTTCACAGTTTCAGAGCTGTCTTTTTTAAAAAAAAAAAATAAAATTACCAAATATGCTTTTAAAAACATTTTATATTTCAGAGAGCATTTTCTCTCAAAATGTTCATATTTTTTTTGTATTAGCTGTATTCTCTTCTCAGTCCTATTAATTTAAAATCCTTATACTCAGTTTTTGCATATCAGTTTTGTTTTTTTCAGACCTTTTGCTAGATTTAGTGATTGTTAAATGATCAGTAACTATACTACTAGAGAGGTACTCTGGGACTATTGAATTGGTTTTTATGTCATTGGAATTCAACTAAAAGTCAGCAGTTAGAATAAAATGAAGAATTAGTGTGCAACTACTCAAGAGGAATGTGATTTTTATTTTGTTCTTGTTATTTTTATAATTTATAAATTTACAACTTGAAACTATATAAATATAAGCTAAAAAAACATGCAAGAAAGTAAGATGTTTTCAAAGCTCGCACTATGTATCAGAGGACTCTAGCTTGTAATCTAGATACAGCAATTAATATAGGTAACATGACAGTATTATCTTTACTGATGTTGCATTCAATGTTGCAATATATCTCGAGAAGCATTCATGTTACTAAAGATAGTATGATGATAAAGATATACTTAAGCAAGTATATCAGGATAATCAGGTTTCATATTAGTAATTTTGAAACAATATCAAGTTTATCTCAGTTTTTCAGTATATTTCCCTAAATAAGTGGAGTTCTTTGTTACTTATGTGATTTTTTTACTAATATGAGTTGTTAATAAAGAAGAGAGGAATTAACATTAATAATTTTAATCTAATGTATTGATACAAAGTAAACATCACTTTAAAATCAATTGCTTGTTTTCTCTTCTAAAAGCTCACTTGGAAATGTGTCACATTCCAGGCTTTTTGAAGCCCAGTGAAATTTTGTAATAGCTTTACCTGGCAGCAGCTATTCTTGGCACAATATATTATTCCTCTTTCAGCACCTAGAGGATGTAGCATACATCATTGAAACATTTCGATTTCTACTGTGCATGCTAATTTTGAAGTCAGATTGGACATTTGTGTATTTTTGAGCTTGAAAACATAAAATGTAAGCAGGAAAAGGCCATATTCAAGAACCTCTTTTTACATGACAGTTGATGGAAACATCAGCGATATTGTTTGCTATCCTTCATGTCTGTTTATGGGAACTTTTTAATTGTACAAATATCTGTAAGCCAGTATATCTAGAAGTACAAAATAATTTGCATCCAATTTGTATAAACTGATCTGATTTGCATTTTCCCTTAATTTGAGCTAAAATAGTCGGTGTCCTGACACATTGTTTTCAAACTTAATATTACCACACAAGCATATCTAAACATGAGCAGTTGCAGAGTGTGAGATATAGAGGATAGGACTGAAGAAACAGTAATGGTGGGATTTCATAGAAGCCACAGGACTGCAAAAGTATGTCATATAGATAGGCTTATGAAAAAAAAGAAAGTATTTTTCTTTTGATTACAATGCTTCAAAGAAGTGTATTTTCACTGAATTCTTATACCCAGTCAGTAAACTCAAACCTCACAGAAATTTATTCTGGTAAAAAAAAAAAAAAAAAAAAAAGTTTTTTTTTTCAGATGTCTTGCTATAATCAATTTCAGCTCTGAAATTCAGTTAATTTTTTTCCCCCAATCAATTGACATCACTTGCAGTACAGTGAAAAGAAGGGAAAATTTTGAAATGAAGGCTGTTCCTAATCAGACTGCATTACTTACTGGCAGACAATTTGATTGCATGTGACTAATGCATTAATTTTATCATTATTGTAGGTCATCAAGACAAGTAATGGAGTGTCATCACTGAGTACAGTTTTAAGTTAGAAATTGGATTATTTTTCTCTCCAAACATCAGTGAGCCTAGTAGGGCTCATGGCATCCGTGGCTTTTGATGTGTGCCCTTTTACTATAAGCATTTGACTACATTATGTTCAAGCAGAACTCCTGATGAAAAGCACTTCATTCCAGTTTTAACTAAACATGCATCTTTTTATATGCAAATATTAAAAAAATAGATCTTTAATTTATGTGCTTAAACAAAGCTCAAATGGGTACAAAAGAGGACACGACAGTGAATCAGCAGTCCAAATTTGTCCACAGGTAGGCATGTACATCATTATATTTGCAAATTTGCATGTCAGTGAGCAATATTATTCACAGGCTGACCAAAAGCCTGTTGTGGTTTGGTGAAGAATCTCAGTTTTGAAGGCACTAAACTACTTTGTAGTGGTGACCAAAATTATGCAGAAATCAATAACAAATGAAGTGATTGATTCCAGCCTAAGTGAGCAACTCTATAAATATGGTAGTTTTAAGAAATATTTAGGGTGTTCTTATTTCCCCAGGCTTTTTCTTAGAGGAGAAAAAGGTATTGCAGAAAAAATTATCAAAGGGTGATAAGAGTCTTTAAAGTTCTCAGCTTTGGCTTTATCAGACTTCAGTGAAATCAAAGGAGATTTTTGCTTAAGTGAAGGCACTGGTAAGAAAACTATGTGTTCTAGCAACAGTGAGGTTTTATTTTGTTAAACTGAAATGGGTGTGGTTGAAGTTCAATCTACTTTCATCAATACTTAAACTGGGAAGTACTCATTTGGAATTACTGACTATGTTAACCAACCCTGTGTCAAAGTTCAGTGTTAATAGATGAATGGACATTCCTCACTAGGGTAAACCTTAGATAGAGATATCAAGGGTAAGACTTCAAAAGAGTTTACTTTGTTTATATAGGAAGGCATGTTCCAGGAAAAAAAAAATTCCAAAATCAAAAATACTGTAATAAAATAACAACATGATTACTAGGCTTTTTACTAAAAGCAATTAAGAAAGAGTTGCTATTTCAGTTTAGATGGATTTCTCGTAAATACTGTGCATAGAAAAATCACTGAGCAAAACCTGATGATTTTTCTTCTATAAATCTCCACTTCCATCTCTTCCAAGGATAGTTATTAAATCATCAACTTCAATAAAGGACATTTGCAGTCATGTTTTTAATATGTATTCTCCTACTAAGCATTTTTCCAATACTGCATTCATATTTTATTCCTTCAAAATAAGGAAAAATTGATATGGGTGTGCCCTAAAAATACTCCTATAAGTATTGCTAAAGCATTGAATGCATACAGCATATGTAGTCCTAATACTGCATTGTCCTGGAATGACATAATTCCCAATTCTTTTGCTTTTAATGTGAGATAAACTGATTGATCTAATTCATGTTTTCTGTTTTCAATATCGGGGGGGGGGGGGGGGGGAA
>JAWWEU010000158.1:35226855-35247029 GCA_035583155.1 Acropternis orthonyx | reverse complement strand
GAGGCATTTGGTTATTGCATGCCTCTGAGGGATTAAGCACTTAATGACAACCTATCAACATCAGTGATGATAAACACAGAATGTACCTCATCAAGTACTGTCACAAAATCACATATTTCTTGAGCTTAGGAGGGAACTCCTGAAAACAGCTAGTGCAATCCCATTGTTCGAGCAGGGTCAACTACAGCAGGATGCCTTTGCTAAACTTAATGAGGTTTCTGTCTGCTCAGTTGTCTAGCCTGCTGATGACCCTCAGAATGGTAGCACACCCATCTAGTATATTATAGCCATTCCTCCAGGTTTTGTATCAAACCTGATCAGGATGAGCCCTTCTCCATCAGCCAGGTCATTAATGATGTTAAATAGTATTGGTGCCAGAATTTGATCCCTGGGGTATGCTGTTAGTGACTGACCTCCAACTGGACTTCATACCACTGATCACATCACTTTTGGTCCCAGCTGTTCAGTTTTCAACCCGTCTCACAGATCACTTATCTCTGATTAGCTTTCCTTTGAGGCTATTATGGGTGAGAGTGTCAAAAGCCTTGCTAAAGTCAAGTTAAACAACATCCACTGCTCTCCCCTTAAGTATCATGCTAGTCATGTCATAGTAGAAGGCTATCAGATTGAACAAACATGTTTCTCCTTCACAGAGCCATGATGACTTCCCCAATCACTTTCTTTTCCTTCATGGTGTTGGGAGGATGGAGCCAGGCTCTTCTTGGTGGTGCTAAGTAATAGGATGTGAGGGAGTCATCATATACTGATACATTAGGAAGTTCTACCTGAATTTGAGTAAGAACTTCTTTTCTGTGTGAGTGACCATGCCCAGAGAAGCTGTGGAGTCTCCCTAACTGGAGATATAGCTGGACAGAATGCTCCATGCAATGTGCTCTCAGATGACCCTGCTTGAGCAGGGAGGTTGGACCAGATGACCCACTGTGGTCCCTTCCAACCTTGCCCTTATGTCTGGAAATGGCTTCCAGGATTAATTACTCCATGACTTTCCCAGGGACTGAGGTGAAACTGGCCTGCCTGTAGTTTTCTAGATCCTTCTTCTTGAAGATTGGCATGATAATTGTTCTTCAGTCTTACAGGAACATTTTTCAGTTCCCATGACTTTTTAAAAATAATTACAAGTGGCCCTGCAAAGGCATTGTCCAGCTTTTTTATGAGTGTTGGTGCATCACATCAGGTCCCACATGCTGATGTATCTCTGATTTGCTAAAGTATTCCCAACGTGACCTTCCTCCACTGAGGAAAAATCTCCCTTGCTCCAGACATTCCCTGTGGTCTCAGGGACTTGGAATTTCTGGTCTTGCCTATAAGCCTGAGATAAAGGTATTGAGTAACTAAGGCTTTTTTGTGTTCTTTGTCACAGAGCACCTGTGCCATTCAACAGTGGACACACATTTTGTTTCCTAGTCTTCCTATTTCTGTTTAGGTATTTATGCAATCCTTTCTTCACATCCCTTGCCAGATTCAAGTGCAGTTGGGCTTTGGCTTTCCTAGCACCATCTTGTAAATATCCTTTTTATCTCTTGACATTAGCCAGGAGCTCCTGCTGATCTGTGCAAGCTTCCTAACACTTTTGCTTGTTTTGCTTGTTGGGATTGTTGAGCTTGGAGTAGGTGATCCTTGAATATCAATCAGCTGTCATGAAACACCCTTGTCTCCAGGATCATGTCCTGTGGGATTTTTTCTAGAGCCTCTCTCAAGGGCTCATGGAATGTTTGCAGAGAGAAGTTCTGGAGATCATCTTGTTCTAAATCCCTGATCAAACAGGGTCACATACATTCAGTTGTCAAGGACCATATGCAGATGACTTTGAATGTTTCCAAAGATGGAACCTCCACAAACTCACTAGGCAACCTGTGCCTGTGCTTGCTCACTCTCATAGTAAAAAAGTATTTCCTGGTGTTCAGACAGAGAACCTCCTGTGTGGCAGTTTGTGCCCACTGCCTCTTGTCCTGTAACTGAACCCCACTGAGAAGAGCCTGGCCCTCCCTTCAGGTATTTATAGACACTGATGGGGTGCCCTCTCCAACCCTCTTCCAGGCTGAACCATCCCAACTATCTCAGTCTGTCTTCATATGAAAAGTGCTCCAGTCCCTTAATCACCTCTATAACCCTATACTGGACTCTCTCCAGCAGCTCCATTTCTCTCTGGAGGAGAGTTGAGGAGCCCAGTACTGGACACAGATGAGTAGTGGGGAAGGATCACTTCTCTTGATTTGCTGGCAACGCTTCTAATACAGCCAGGCATGCCTTGACTGCCTTTGTCATGAGGAAGATTGCTGGCTCCTGCTTAACTTGTTTTCCACTGTGTCTTTTTCTACCAAGGTACTTTCCAGCCAGTTGGCCCCAGCAGGCACTGTTGCATGAGGTTATTCCTCCCTAAGCGCAGACTTCACATTTTTCTCTGCTGATCAAAGAGAACAGGTGAAAATCTGTGCTTCTGATGTCCAGAGTGGTGATCCTACTTTTTGCCTTACTCCAGTCTCTTAGGATCCTGAATTCCACTATCCCTGGTTAATGCAGCCCAAGGCTGTCTCTGACTTCCACATCCCTGACCACTTCTTCCTTGCTCGTAAGTGTCGTGTCCACCTCTCCTTGTAAATTCCTGGATCACTTGTGTCAGGAAGCTGTTGTCAATGCACTCCAGAAACCTCCTGTTTAGCTTTTGACTTATGTCATCTTTCTAGCAGATGTCAGGGTGACATGTCAGGCATGAGAACTGGGGACTGCGAATATGAGGCGTCTTCCCCTTGTATGACAAAGACCTCAACTACTCTTTCCTATTAGGAATGACCCATGTTGATCTGCCCCCCAGATTCCAACACAGCAATTCTCACCACATCACTCATCACAAGACAGAGCTCCATGCTTTCCAGCTTGTCTGTCACATGTAGGGCAATGTCCTCTTCATTCCCAGCCTTAAGGGGCCTTTTGCAGCCCTCTAGTTGTGTGAGCTATCCCACCACATCTCCATTATTTCAATGAGGTCGTAGTCCTGTAACTGCACACAGATGTCTAATTCCTTCTGTTTGTTTTCCCCTCTGTGTGCATTAGTGTACATACATTTCAGAGGACAATCAAGTGTGCAGATTCCCCATGGAGGGAATAAGAGTTTCTCTCACCAGACTGTGGGGGAATCTCCATCCTTGAGCTTGTGGTGATCCCACTTCATTCTTGTTTTGTTGATTGCTATGTCCCTTCTGTTCACAGCACCTACCCTCTCTTCCACTTGGTTTCATTAAGGAAAGAATCAGGAAAAAATTGTCATACCTATATCCAGCTAAATTTTAACTAGTTTAACCTCCTGTGAAAATCAGCAGAAACCAGTTTTTATTAAAGATATTTGGTTTTTTCTCTAAATTTGGCACACTTAAAACATTTTTGCTCTTCATTGACAGAAAGACTCAGGGGGTTGAACTGTTAATATTGCTAAAGTTGTTACGCTTTGTTCTCAAATCTTTCAAGAAAACCAAGGTATTGTTCGGGTCTATGTTTGAGTTGTGGGCCTGAAGGGGCATTTTCCTTCACAATACAATGCAGTATTTGACTGACCAATATATTTTCAGTCTATTTTCGGTCTTGTATTGGATTCACACATTTCTTGGGATAATTTGATTGATATAGTTTCTTATTAATAAGGTATAAACTTTCATTCTTTATTACTACTCAGCTTATAACCCTCCCAACTACCACTGTAGCCTTTTCTTCAGTTACATGTTGAGATAAAACGTTTAATGATGCAGTTTTTTTCCCTAGGGACAATTTCACCTCTTAGTGTTGTAGTTCATTGTCTCTGTAGTTGTATTATTTTTTTTTTTTAGTATACATTTTGAAATATCTAAGTTTGATGAGCTGTAGGCATTTAACTCTAATAATTATGCTAGGATTAATGATTAAAATTCAGTAGCAAAAATAGAATTTGAAGTGTAGAGACAAAAAATTCATTAAAATAATGTAATATCTACAATGGGACTTACTTGTTTCTTATGGTTTTGTTGTAAGCAAAATTTTAAAAAGTTGACTGTATATGTATGACAGAAACTCAGATTTACAAGGAAATTAAAATATTCTTGGTAAGAAATTGCAGTAATAATAATAGTATCTTCTGTAGATTAAATGTTCTTTATCTGAATAATAATTACTCTAGAGGGTTTAGCAGTTTTGCTTATAATGCAGGAAGGATGTCTGTACTATAGCCCACATTGAACTTTGTAGTTGTAAAATATTACCTGACTATTTTGTGGATTTTCTTGTTTGTTTGGGGGGGGGTGTGGGGTGTGTGACGGGGAGGGGGGGTGTGGTGACAGGGAGGGGGTGTTTTGTTGTTGCTGTTGGTTTGTTTGTTTGGGGTTTTTACATTTTTTTTCCTTTCAAAAGGAAACATAGACTTGGTTTAATCTTAACCATTTCAGTGCAGCATTCCAATACACAGGTGACCATCATTTATGGGAGAAAGAGCTGGAAAGAAGAACTAACTAAATACAACTCAAATACCTTTAGAAGCTCACATTAGTAAGTGTTTCTTTAAAGAACTTTGTGTGATATGCAAACTACCAGCATAATTCAAACCACAAGATACAAAGGAAGAATAAGTCCTCTGATACTTTAGTTGTCATCTACACTAAAATATAGCTGTTTTGGTGACTTTGAGAGCCTGAAGTTAAATGTCTAGTTTCTACTTACAGTACAAATTTAGGCATTTCATAAAGAATTCTGAATAAAGATTAGGGACACGTTTAGACTAGCCAGAAAGGGAGCCCAAATGGAAGAGCATATTTTCAGTCCCATGGTGTTCTTTTACCTCACTTTAGTCCCTGAATGGACACGTGTCACAATTTCAACTACTTCTGGAAGCTATTCACTCGTCATGATCATGTCCCATAGAGTTCTCAAGAAACATATCACCTACTGTCCCATACTCCCAATTTCTTGTGCAATACATAGGGGTTACAACAGCTGTTTCAGTGCCTGCTGAGACTTGAAACTTCTTCTGCTTCCTAAGCAAATATCATTAAGTACCACAATAGGGCATTCTAGGATAGGAACTGTCTTGCTGTATTTAGTGTTTAAAGTTATTATGTAAGGTGCTCAATGACACTAAAAATCCAGTTCTTACTTATCTCCCTAGTGGTTGCTTTACTTACTCTGTATTTTTTCCTTTGACCTAGCAAGCATTTAATTATACTGTGCAAAGTAGAGCAACTTCAAAAGAAATTTAGAATGCCTTTCACTAGTAGCTTCTGCTATAATTTGATGACTAACATAGTCACTGAAATAACAAAAAGAAAGCAGAGTATGAAACAGAACCTAGATCTTTTACTACTTGGTTGAGTCCATTAGCTTCCAGTTAATTTATAAAATAATGAATAAATTTAATCTCACTTTCTGCTTTTGTTTTAGACAGAAATAGATACAAGTCAGATGATAGGAGCTACACATTAGAGAGAAAGCAAGCTTCTGGAGTATACAGCTAGATGCAAAAATATGGACACCTGAGCCACTCTTGGCCAAAATAAAAAGTCTAGATATCTACAAAACCTAAAAATTAAAATAAAGAAAACACGAGTACCTTCAGAAATTACCAAAATTTTGTTCTCAGAAGGTATTAAATATGTGTTTTCAGAATTTAAACAGGTTCAGTACTAGTTATCAATAAAGTGTATGTTATAAGTGGTTAAATATTTGTATGTGTTTGAGCTGACTACTGAAAGGCAAAGTACATGTAAAGTAGTGTTGAGAGACATGAGAGACTCTCATCCACATGTAGGATTCATGTTTCTGTAAGTAGAAGTCCTAGTTGTGATCTACAGTTCCATAGCAGTAGGATTTAATTTGTCACTTGCTTGTAAAATGGTACTCCACATTGACATTAGATGTCCTTTCTAAGCATTGTTACAATTTAGTAAGACTGAGTTGCCACAGTGAAAATTGTATAGCCTCAGTAGATGGGAAACATATCTCTGTCAGGGGAAATCTTCGGAACAGAGTTACTCAAGGCAGCACAAAAAGAGAATTTCTATGATGATGCATTATCTGTAGGTAGACAAAATATGAGTACAGAGCCAATTTGCTCAGCAGGCACATGAACTTGCGTAGCTTAAGGGAGAACAGCACAACAAAAACAACTCCTTTGGGAAAAAAAAAAAAAAAAAAGCAAAGTCAGTTTTGGGTGGTTTTGGTTTCATAGTGTTGTTTGTTCCACAGTGGACTAATCACATCTTCAGAGCTTTTTCTTTCATTTTAGAAAAATGCAGTTATATAATTTATAGGTAAAAACACAGTTGTTTGGTTCCTAGTTCCAAATCCTAGCTAAAATGTTAAACTAAACAAGGAAAACATTGCAATAGTACACTCAGATACAATGTTTATTTAACATTAGCTGTACTTAATATTTTTTACCAAATTACCTCAGACTTTAGCATTCTATCCTTATAAATCAAGCCTAAGCACAATGAGATGGGGTTTTAAAACCTAATTTGTGGTGTGGTTTTCTGGTTCGGATTACTTTGATATGCTCCTTCCCCATAAATGTAAGGAGTAGAGATGAAAGTTGAGTAACACAATTCTGGAAAATATATGCCTCAGAGAGCAGACAATAAAGTGGAAGTACATTAATAAACTAAATGAATGTAAGGAGGGAAGATACTTTTGCATGCACTTTTTGTGATGGCACATGGGACAGACTTTCAGAAACAGCTGGAGTGAAAATACTAGCTTTCTTAAAACCTAAAGATGTCTGAGGTTGACTACACACACCACACCTCCAAGATAACCAACTGCTTTTGAAAACATGTCTTCATGCACAATATTCAGCTGTTTCTTGTGTGGGTAGTAAGAAGCCGGAGAGGGGTAGGGATGAGAGATATTGGTCTCCAGAAGAAATTAAAAATTAGACATTTTACCCAGACTTATGAAAGAGTGATAATTTTCAAATAGTTTTTTTGTTTTATTATTTTTATTTTTTTAATATTGTTTTATTTTATCTGAGATGAAGGAACGATTGCAGATGACAATGTTTTTAGTCTTATGATCATTTGTTTAGGAATAACAAGACTGAGTTTGCAAGAGTTTATTCTTTCCTTTGTCTTAGAAATTACATCTTAGAAAGCTCTTAGATATGTTTTCATATTTTGGAGTACCTCAGAATCTGACTCAAGGATATATGTGCCAATACTGTCCTGTAGAAAACCATTTTAAAAGAGGAACAAGTATGTTTTATTGTCACAATATAGAGTGATGCAAATAACCATACTCACAGAAGAGTTATCTGTCCAAATCACCACCACTCTTTCGAGGTTTTAAAATACAATAAAAGCTCAAGTATTTTTTTCATCATAAACAGGAATTCAAAACTGAGATCAACCACGAGTCCACTAAAGACTGTTTTCCTTGATATTATGAATATAGGCAGCAAGCATTAAAATAGTCAGCATCTCAAGGTTGACATGTCTTCTAAGATGTCTCTCTGTTGTGCTGAAATATGTGCAAAAGTGTTTGTTCAGAACGAGACAAGTGTTTTGTGCATAGTTTAAACTTAATACTCTGTTTTCAAGCTGAGGGGATTTTACACGTGTTTGGACCACATTTTTGTTAAATATTTCTTTTATCATGTGTACTATCGTAAGCAGAGGTCTGTTGTGCACAGACAAGTGCAAACATCAAGCTGAAAACTGATCCAGATACTTATAGTCAGCAACTGTACAGTTTCTCTAGCAATAAAACTGTTATGTTTAATGCAAAAGAATCTAAATTGAAAAGAAACTTTAAAAGAGGGAGTGAAGTAGACAGTGGGAAGCTTATAAGAAGCAGCCCCTTGGGAACAGAATACAAGAGAGATGATATGGACTTCTGATTTTCATTAAAACATAAATCTGATGCAGGTCTGAAAGAAAAAGATGTCATCAAAACTGCAAAGGAGACTGATAAATCCTTGCCCTAACCTGCTTCCTGCTTCCTGAAATGTGCAAGAAATTAATGACTATGAGAAGTGGAGTAATGGAAAGAGGATTAAATGTAAATACAGTATCCTCAATGGTACACAGTAAGAGTTAAACCAAGAATTTTTCATAAACTGGAAGATCATCAGCCAGAAGTGAATCAAAAAGAAGGTAGCCTAATAAGTGGATCAGAAGATGTCCCAAGTAGAAACCAGAGGAGAGAAAGGTAAGTGTGTTTCTAGAGTACGCAGAGAGATATGCTTCCAGTAGAAAACCTGAAATATTAATTTTACTCTGCACATCACTTCTCTGGAATATGGTATATTACCCAGATCACTCATATTAAAAGCAAAGAAAAAAACACCACAACAATCTGCACGGGTAAAGGTGAGTGCTACCAGGATAACCAAAGGAATAAAAAGCCTTAGGAGAATGTTATTTGCAAATATAAAAGTGAGTGAAATGGAAGAAGCAAAGAGATAAGGAATATTAAAATAAAGAATAAAGGATTGCAAACTGTTAATGAGTACACTGAGTCTGAACACTCAAATGCTTTCACCTGTCAGTGTGTTACTTGAATGGCCTTTCATTACAGCTAGCAGGGACAAAACCCAGCTATAAGACGGTTCCTATTTCAGTCAAGACCAGTGAAAGTAATGTTCATTTTTTCCAAGCACAGAAATAAACTCAGTGGTTGGGGGCATTCAGTCCTATCCAAAGTTGTCCATTTCTTCAGCCTTCAGACAAAATAGTGATCTAATCTAGTCTTGAATAGTTTTCTCTCTCATGTCTCCTGGCAAAAGCAAAGATCCTGATAACTGCATATTCTTCACAGCTTTGAAAGCCTTTCTTAAGAAAATAGAAAATATTTCCCTTTTTTTTTTTTTTTTTTTTAAAGGCCATAATATTTACAGACTCCTTGTTAAGCTTCTCTTGAAAAGACTTCCACTTCAGAGCATAATATACTGAGGTAATAAACTCAGGTTAAGGTGGTTCTCTGAAACATCAACTGCATTTACAAAGTTACAGAAAATTATTGATCAAGTGAGATAAATGAGGACACATGATGGGATAGTGGAAATTTTGCAGGTTCTTATGAAACTGAGAGACCTGAGTATTCAACTAGCAAAATAAACATCCACATTTATACTACCATGATTATAACTGGCTAACAGAAGTGCAACATTTATAGCAAGCATTCAATAGTAGAAGAATTTCTAAACTGAAAATATCCCAATTATAAAAGGTCATTGCTTTTGTAAAAATAGCATTTGACCATACAGAAAGTAAAAAATTAAATAAATAATAATATATTTATATTAATTTCACATTTCAATTGTGCATTTCTGACTTTTTAGCATCTCATTTAAGAAGCACATTTATAATTGATAGGAAAAGTTTTATTATTTTCCTGTGCTATCATATACTTTAAAATAATTGAGCCTAGAGGTGCAGAGGGAAATGGTATTCTTTCTAATTGGGTTCATCTGAACATTTTACAATCTACTCTGAGAAAATTTAATTGATAATTAACAGCACTTCAGATCATCTATTCGCGAGGATTTAAAAATACATGAAAAGCTGACAACTCATTGACTGAAGGAAAAACAGTGTACACAATTAAACATAAAGAAAATCTTGATTGCCTAAATCAAAGCTTACTGTGTAAGGCAGATAAATGAAATTTGTTACATGAAGACTTCTTTTAATGTCCAAATTGGTTTTTAAATAGCAAATATTTTAACTCTCAAACTATCCAGTGCCATACCACAGGTCTCCCTTCCAGAGACCAAAGGGGAGGAGGCAGTCCATTATAGCAGGTCAGAGGTGTCTTTCCATGAATCACAGCTTCCAGCTTCTGATTTCTGCTGCTAGGGTAGGAAGTTATAGATGATGCAACATTCAACCACACATTTTCATGAAAAAGTCCAGGCAGAGTTTCTACAAGAATTGTGTCACTTTTCCACCAGATTCACTGAGTTAGAGACATCCCAATTTACATTGCATCTAAGAAGTTAGTGGATTTATTCCAGTGTTGATAATAATGCATGCATCTCTTGCATACATGATGAAGATAACAAGTCCGAAGAGGCAAGTTTAACAACCTGTCATCTCTATTTCCTACCTAGTTAATCTGAGGTACAAGAAACACATTCCAGTATCTGAACTGGAACTAACAATAAATTGATGATGATTTTAGCCTCAAGACCATGTGTTTTCTCTATGCACAAAAATAAAAGAAGCACATAATAATGCTGAATACGTACAGGAAATGCAGCATATATGGGGGGTGTGTGTGTGTATATATAAAGACTTGAAATTCAAGTATATATATGTACTGCACAGGTTCATCTACAGGGAAGATGAGGACAATTTTATATGACCATATACCACTCACTATATTTTCCTCTCACTATAATTTCCTCTCACTATAATACATAATAAATAAATTCTAACACCAGGAAGATATTGGTAAGATATAGTATCTGAATGTAAAATCCCAACCAACCACAGATGGGATAAAATAATAAGCACAGGTGCATGCTTGACAGATGTTGAATAACTTTTGCTTCAGTAGGAAAAGGTTAAAAACAGGATTGACCCTAAATTATTTGATGCCTTTGAATACCATTGGACAAACACAAAAGCAAGGAAGCCATTACTCCTGTGGTGAAGAGACAGGGAAGTTCCCATATTTATGTTAAAAGAGAGCAAATATTAAACTCTGAACAAGAAAGTAAACTTCTTCATTCCAGTGAGGTTGCCAACTCACCTCTATCTTTTTGTGTGACTCTAACTTTTTGGAAATTGAGGTGGAGCCTTTAGGACAACCACAAAATTGGCAGGATTATCAGCCTCTCAATAAATATATCCTTGTGAGGTTGATTCCCATTGCCAATTCCCCAGATCAAGTTAAACTGCATGAAGGAGCAATACCCTTGTCATGAACAGCTTAAAGATGTCATGAACAGGTAAAGAAACCAGAATTTTTTGTCTCCTTTCTTCCATTCCTAACATAATTCTTCCGTATATCTTTTTTAACTTGAGAAAATATAAATCAGTTTTAAATGCAAACAATGTAAATAAAAGAAAGGACCAGGGAACAGTGAATTACACAGGAAAAAATAACATATGTAATGCTTTAAAAGTCTAATCTCATTTGCTTCCTGGAAGCCAGTTGCAGAAAAACATACCACATGGTACAGAAGAGAAAAACAATAAATATTCACTTGAATTACACAAAGACTTTGAGACCACTCCTACACATACACCTCACAAACAACATATTGTGACTTCTAGGGATATTTGGCATGAAGATTTAGTGTGGGCAACTCCTTTAGTGTCAAACTCTGGTCCCAAGTCTCAAGTCAATATGGAAATATTTGGCCTGAATAATCAGGACTTGTGACTGCAACTGACTCCTTCTGTGTTCCAAATGAACAACAAAAACTGCTGAGTTTATAAAAGGAGGCAAGAAAGAGACTCTAGATTTCTTGTCTATTTTAACCAGAGCTGGTGAGCTCTGAGTCAGATCTTTACCAAATGAAGAGCATGAATACAACTGTAAATGAAGGCTTAGGAACACTGATAGTCCTGAAACAGCAGACTATTGAGGAATTGTGACAAGAGATATAAGTATCCTTGTGGGCTATTTGTACAGCAATTACTAATAATTATTTCTACTGGGATTGTAAAATATATATATATATATATATATATATATATATATATATAGAATAAGGGATTAAGTATATGAGGATTATTTCAGTAGTACTTTTGGTTCTTATTTTCAAGTTTCATGCTTGGGTCAGAGTGTAAAACCAAGGTAAATATGCTTCTGCTGCTACTCACTCAAACTCTTTTTAGAACAGGAACAATTGTTTTTATGTGCTGTGTTCTTTTCCCTTAATTCAGGGAGATGATCTGGGTGAGATTAATTAGATTCCTTTTGCTGTTTATTTAACTTTTTGATGTTCCCTACCAGACAAATGAAAGCTATTTGAGATACCTAGATGAAAATCAAATACTTTTAAAAGATCCAAGACAAATTATTTTTTTATCTTAACCAAATTTCAGTGGTATGCTTGTAGTGAAGAGATTTTTCTGCCTCTAAATCTCTTACCCAAGTATGTGTCTATGCATGTGTCTCTCTGTTATGGATATATATGAGGATAAAAAATTATAACAAATTAAAATCAGGATTAAGGACAAAAGCAGTTTCTGCATCTTTCAACAAACCAATTAGATGGCAACTCTTTAGCAGAATAACACAAGGTTTGAAATGAACAGCTCTTTCTAAAGAAGTGCAAATAATATTCTCTCTGATTATAGACATTGTAGCTGAGCAGGGATAAGAGATGTTGTAAATCCATTAGTGAAGCGCTGCTTGCCTTCATTTCAGTTTAATATTTCTTAAAGCTATAAAATTGTATTATGTTAATGTAATGTACAGTCCAAGTGATAAAGACAGCTAATGTGATTACCACTCACTGTGCTATAAACCTTTCAGCAAAGCTGCAGATAAATTGGTATTCAACTGTTTCTCATGATGACGGAGTTATACAGAGGAGATCACATGCTCAAAACATCATTTGATTGTTAGGACGTTTTTACATGCCAAAATGTTTAAGTAGATACTAGAACTGACCTTCAAAGTACTGCCTTGCTTATTTTGTGGTAAGCAAGGCCTAGCAGACCAAAGGTACTTAGTTAAACCATATATACAAAGGGCAAACCTAGTGATGTCACTATTATGATGTTATCACAGACAGATCACAGAAATTTCAGTTTTTCTAGTATTAATGCTCTCCTCTTCATCTTGCTTTCAAAATAAACAGTTTACTGAAAATGATGGAGAATCTTTCTCAATTTTTTTATGATCATAAGGCAGCTATTTTTTTCAGTTATTTGCCTTTCACATTCTAAAGTTACAATTTTACCTCATCCTGTAATCTTGCATTATACTGTAATTCTCTAATTCTATTAGACAATTCACAATAAAATTCTGGTTTACAAACAGAAGTATTAAGTTGAGAACAATCAGAACAAAACTCTGAATCTGGAGTGAAGGCATTAACTATTTCACTGGAGCTTGGAGTTCAAAGACCAATCTTTTCTGGTAGGACAGATTTGCACATTTCCTTCCAAGACACTTGAAATAGATAAAAAGAGATGGAAAGATTAGCTATGGAAGGCAGGTAGCCAAACAATCCATTTGGTCTGGTAAAACCTTCATCTGACATGGCCTTTCCCTGTGGTTCATCTGTTGCAAAATTCAGTGCAGCCACTGCCCACAAACCTGCCAATGGTTATTATATTTTCTTTCAAGGGCTTCTGAAGGAAGAAACTGTCTTTTTGTGTTCAAAAATATGGTAATGTATAAGCACCAACTTCCCTGTTGCTCACTTTTAAATGCCTGTACTTTGATATTTAGAGGTGACTCAATCTAGATGAGAATATCAACAGAACAGGACTAGGCAAACTACTGCAGAGGTTCATACCCAGCCACACACTGTCTTTGTTCTCCAGAATAGAATCCATGCATGGAGACATTCATCCAGTTTTCCTGAAACCAGTAACTTAATGGACAACAATAGTGACTGAGGAAGGGTAGATTGATCAAAGTATAGAAGAAGGAATTAGGTTTGTTCAGCCCAGAGAAGGGAAGGCAGCACATAACAGGAGCCTTGCAATACCTATGAAAAGGTTATCTTGAGTCAGTCTCTTCACGTTGGTTTATGACAGGGGGACAAGTGGATATAAGGGAACCATTTTTTTTCATCAGAATCGTCAAACAGATTGTCCATAGCAGTTGTGCAGTGTCCAGTCTTGAAGGTTTTCAAGACCAGACTGTATGAAATGATGAGGGACTTGGTCTAGTCTTGTGACTGTTTCAACTTTGGTAGAACCTACTTAAGGTCCATCCCAGGCTCTCTTATTCAGTGGTATTTTGATATATTTTCAGTAAAATATTATCTAGTACTGAGATATCAGAGAATAGCAGGGTGGTGACAGTAATAAAAAATCAGAGGGAAATAAACAGAGAGTTATGTGCAATTTATTATGAAACCAGCTCTCCAGACATCAAAACTGTCAGAAAAGTATCTTTTACTATCCCATAATAGGCAAAGATACCTTGGTTAAGAATTTAGGAAACATCATTAATTTGAATTGATCACCAGAAAGAAAACCTGTGGAGACACTTTATGTATAATGTGAACAGTTTCTTCTTACTTATGGAAGAATCACATTATTCACATCTCTCTGCATCCTCTTCTCTTTCCCACTGTATTACTTTATTCATGCCAGATTGTATGCAAACATAGGCAGACACATAATTCCTTTCTACCCTCTGACTCAAGAGAGGGGTTAAAAACTACTAAAAAACATACCAGTTTAAAAACTTAAGAACTCAAAAAAGCATGCATGAGTATCACTTTCGAAGAGAGATGGGAGCAAAATTCCCACTCTAGTTACATATGTAGACACCTTCCAACACTTCCCAAATCCTTGCATCTAGGGGATTAAGTGTGGTTTCATATCTAATGTCATGAAACCTAGCAGTATATTAAAGCTTAAAAAGTCAGAGTTAAAGAATTTCAGTTTCTTTCTAATGGTGATTAATTAATTTTGTATTAATTTGAGTAGCATTAATCAGAATTAATTCATTTAGCATGAACATGGATAAAACATTTAATTTCTTCTGCATTTCAGGAGACCTATTTAAATAAATAAATGTACCAAAATGAATAGCAGAGAGAAAGGCACTGAAAGTTTTCATGCCAGCCATAACTTGTACAATAAAATAGCATAAATCCATGAGTGCTTTATTTATTCAGCTTTACTAAGTATCACATTCCCTCCATGTACATATGGTATAGGAAATATATAGTCCTGTGCCATGATAAACATACAACATGAAGTCGGTTTGTGGTGTGACACATGCTGTTACATTATTTCAGCAGTGACAATCAGTAACAACTTCAGATTAACCTCATAAAAAAACCCTAGTGGATCTGCCATTTTTTTTTTGTTTAAAATTGAGGATTAGTCATTTTTCGTTTTTCCAGACTCATGCAGTAACTGTTACATAAGATACATAAAAATCTCAGTATTTTCGAGCCTACTGTGACATAGTTCAAAGAATGTTTTCCTACCTATCCAGTCTCTTTGGAATTGCTGCCTTCTTCCCTTTGTCTGTACTTCCCCTCCCCCCTGCCCCCCTCCCTGAGAATCTGTCCTTTAAAGATCACCTTAGGCTGTTCAGCATTTGAGGTTCTGAAGCAGTTCCTGAAATCCTTACTTCCAAGCAAAAGTATTTTAATTTTTAAGTAGACCCACTGAAATAATTTGGACTACTTTTCAAACCATTAGCTGGAACTTCAAAGTTATGAGTCTCAAAGACTTGTAAACCACATCCCTGTGTGGATGTTTAGTATTACCGGCAGTTCAATGACTCAGTCACAGATTAGCTAGCTTCCTAAACTTTCAAACTACAGCTCCAGAAAATTTTCACCATACCCAAGTATCCAGATGTTACCAAGTGTTGAGTTCTTTGTGGATTTATCTATGAGGTTAATTTAATTGTGCAGAAGCTGACTCACATCTGTAATATAAATAAAGGATTAGAAATCTGCTTCCTAAAAATAAAGGCAAGAAATTTATTTTGCTATGCAATTTATTATATTGAAAGAAAGCATAAATTGGGTGGATTTACCTTACCTAGCTACAAGTCACTAAAGACCAGATACCTCATTTTTCCTAGAAAGGATGAGCAACAGATAAGATGCAGAATATGTTATTCTCTTTACTGAAAGAAAGACAAAAAGCTTTCATGTGATTTAACTTTTTTAATTCACCTTAAAGTATTATTCAACAAGTGCATCCATGCTAGCCATTTCCAGATTTTCATCTTAATCACATTGTATTATTTATATTCTTAATACTGAAGCTGTATCCAATATTTTCGCTTCAACTGTGGAGGACCATCCATGTCATTCATATTTCCGATCATGCAAATTCTTTCAATAAATTCAGGGCTAAGAAAACAGTAGTCAGATTAAGGCTTATCTTTTGACATATATTATATCTGTGTTTCTGTAGTTTTTGAGATAGGAAAGTTTGAAAACCTCAAATATTGTGACAACCTTCTGGATTTAGAAAGAAGTTCTATAATTCATGACAGCTTCTAAGAAGTCACTCCAAACCTCTGCAGATTTGGAAGTGTAACATTTACATTGTTGAGCCCTTCAGCATATTGCATATAGCAATTACTTAGACTTGGTTTCCAGTGTGATGGATTGCAACCATAATGATGTCATTAGTTCAGTTTCACATGCCTTTAGATATAAAAATCTTGTGCATTTGTAAGAAAGTTAAATATAGCTTTGAACATCAGGAATCAAAACTTCACATTTCAGTGAACGAATAATGAGCAATTTTTTTTAATGAAATGTGAACAAAAGCTTGATATCACCTTCTTGATATCACCACTTAGCTAAGGAGAGAGAAAAGCTAGTTAATACAATGTAATTTTTATTGCATATGTTTTGCAGGGTTGATGACTTATTACAGCTCAAATATATTTTTGTTTTATATTCAGAATACTGAATAATAAATAAAAACTTCCTAATACACTATATTTCCTGTTCTTGCTGGTGACAAGGATGTGTTTAATACAGTGGAAAAAGAATAGAATCAGCAGCTGGCTAACAAGCTTAGTGTGCAAGTAAATCCTTGATTGACCAATCAAGGAGAAGAGATAAAGCATATATTCCCCTCAAATGATAACTGGAAAGTGGCTATGTTCATTACTGACATACGCAATCCCTTATCAGCACATCTTGTAGTTTATGCCTCTCATGCAGTTTACAAATCTTGAATAATCTGACAAGGTCTGATTTCAGATGTGGTTACCAGTCTTGTAAATAATCTTAGTGGGGGGGTTTGAGGGAGAAGGAAAGGCAAATTAAGACTCTGAAGGGCAGCTTCTCAGATGGCAGCTTGCAATGACATTCTGACAGACTTTCTGGTGTTGTGGAAGAATTATATGTAATAACTATATGAATGGCTCCCTTTCCTCCAAGGATTACATATTTCTTAAGGTGTCATAAATACAAAGCTGTGGGAAGCATTGCTAGGTAGGAAAATATGAAAATCTATTTTATTTCCCTTGCAACTCATTCGCATAATGTAATCTGGATGGTTGTGTTTCTCAGTGGCAGGAAGACAGTTTAAACAAATGTTCAACATATGTATACCATGAGCAGCAAAAGGGCATGGTCTTAGCAGGCAGCTAAAAGAGTGAATAAAGGCCAGCATGGCTGCATTCTCCCTGCATCATATTGACAGCAAATAATAGGTCCCTAACAAAATATCTGTCAACTTGGAAACATTTGCTGAGCATTTTGTTCTGGCTGATATAGACTTTTCAAGTGAGTCATTATACTGGGAGGCAGCTACTGCCATTTAAAAAAGTATCTTGAGACTACAGCAATTTCATATTGCTGTAATTCAACAGCAACTAACTAACTAACTAACTAACTAGCTAAGTGCCATAGATTCCATCTACTATGACTGTTTCCATGGTAATTGGATATCCAGGCATTTTATTGAAACCTGTTTGCCAGATATTGTTACGGACTAGGCAGTAAATCCTCAGACTTTTCTTTTCTATAGATTGACTTGTAGGCACACTGAACAATTTGCTTTCACAATTTCCACATTCATAGTGTATGACTGACTATTCACATCCCCAAGGTACATTGATAGCTTGTGTTCTGATTCCCTTTCCTTTCATCCAGTGTCTACTGAAGCATCCTAAGCTGAACCCCTCATCTCCTTACACTAACACACTCCAGTAAAAATGCCTGTTCAACTCAAAACATATAGGATCTTATACATGGAGTTATTCCACTTCTGATAGCGGCCAATGCATCTAATGAAGGATTTAATGAAGAATTACAAATCTAGTGTTTTCTCACAAAGAAGGCTTATTTAAAATCTGTGTTATCTTTTGTCATCTCACTCTGATTTTTGGGTGTAAAACAACTTTAGTCCATGAGAACAGTTACAGAATGAGCTATAGCCATACTGAGAATGAAACAGGGAACTGGACAAGGGAAGGAAAAAATGAATTGTCCAGTCTCTGACAAACTGAACACAAGCATTGCAACAATTATTTTCTGTGCCTGTTCTTACCCAGCCTTTCTTCTAAATTATCTGTTTATGTGCCAGTAAAAAACAGGTCCTGTTTTGAATCGCATATTCCATCTGCTTCTAGAATTACTGATAAGGGCAGGTGGCAAATGAATTCTTTCTAATTTTCCAGTTTTTTCCATAGGACAAATTCTGCCTCCTTGACCAAGCTGAGCAGTTCGTTACCAGCCTTGAGATAGAGTAAGGAATAGCTTCAGCTGAGTACGTGACAGAACCCGACTCAGTATGAAATGAGGGCCCATACACTTTAATGTTACATATATGATTCACTCAGTTTATTATGAGACAGTGATTTTAGCTGGAAGATTTCAGTGCAATAAACCAGAACATGACTTAAAGGCATTTGCTCTATAACTAGTTTTTCAGTGGCATGTCTACATACAGTTGTTTCTGCACCTGCTAGTATAACTGTGTTTTGCTGAATATAATGCTTTGAAAGGTTGTATTTAGAGCAAGAATGATTTTTTTTTTTTCAGTGTCAGCTTCTAACCAAGGAAACATCATGTAAAAGAAGTGGCAGCTTGAGGCCTATATCCATGAATCTAATTTGTGAATGTCAAGATTTTTACTGTCATTTAAATGAAAATCAAAATCAGGTGTATAACTAACTGATTGAGTCTTACATCTTCAGACACACATTAACACATTTACATTGGTATATATATTCATACCTACATATTCATGCATACAAGCATGATATAAGTACATACAAAGTCTCTGACAAAGAGGGCATGAGTGATTTTCAAGAGGCTTATTTGACATAATAATAATTCATTGATCTCTCTCCCTTATTGAGGGCTGATAATAGAATAGCCTGAAGGGAAGAATCCATGCCAGAATCTTGGATCAAAGGATTACCTCTTTGCTCACATAGGTGCTGAATCCATGGCATATTTCCAAGCAAAAGTGCCTGCAGCAACGTTTGCTAATTACAGGTTGTGTTCTACTGTTTCCAAACAGGGTGAAAGTGACAGAAGTTTAACTGTAAATAATTACACACTTGAGTAAGTATGTGATTAGCCCTATTTGTTGTGGTTGGGACTAGAGTGACAGGACAAGAATGGAGTGATTGCATTATTTACAGCTTAATTGTAGACAAGTAATTACTTATGTAAGCTGGTGCTGTGGGGTCAGGGAATACATGCCTGAGAAGTCTAGGGCTTAAATGGAAACTTCAGAAAATGGGTTACCAAATGATATATCAGAAGTGAAAATTCTATGCGTTATCTAATTACAGAGGAGGTTCTTGAATTAAACATCTTGGAATGTTAAATGTCTTGCAACCAAGGATTAAATGTAGTATTTAAACCAGGGCTTCCAGCCTAATAAATCACAAATGCCACCTAGTGGCTCTTTCTATCTAGTGAATCATTGCATACTCAAAAAAAAAAAAAAAAAAAAAAAAAAAAAAAAAAAAAAAAAAAAAAAAGTAAAAAAAACCCCCCTTGTTTCTTACTACTGTTATTTCCATGAGTGTGCATATGTTTAATGAGATTGCCTGATAACACTTTTTTCCACCTAGTTCCCAACTACATTTTTTTTGCATTGGATCAATTTGTTGGCAAGTAACAGTGAAAATTAAAATGTAGTTAAACTCCCTGGTTTGTAACTCTATTTTAACTATGTCCTCTCCTTGTGCCAGGAAGGAGAAGGTTCTGATTTACAAAAGGAGATGCTAAGTCAGTAATACAGTAATAAGGTTAGCTAAGTTGATTTAGTTAAATTAACTTAACATGCCAGTAAACTACCCAAATCTATTAATATTTGTCTAAGTTTGTTCAATCAAATGAATAAAGGCTTCATTTTTTACTTGTGTGGTCGACTTTCAAAATGGCAAAATACTCCAAAATCAGAACTGAGGTCTAGCCACCAAAAGAAGGAGAGAGAGAGAGAGGAAAGAAAGGAAAGAAAGGAAAGAAAGGAAAGAAAGAAAGAAAGAGAAAGAAAGAAAGAAAGAAAGAAAGAAAGAAAGAAAGAAAGAAAGAAAGAAAGAAAGAAAGA
>JAWWEU010000158.1:35193409-35226755 GCA_035583155.1 Acropternis orthonyx | reverse complement strand
AGAAAGAAAGAAAGAAAGAAAGAAAGAAAGAAAGAAAGAAAGAAAGAAAGAAAGAAAGAAAGAAAGAAAGAAAGAGACCAAGCTTATTATTTGGAGGGAAAATAATTGCAGTATGATGAACCTGTTACTGAGCTGTCTGTATGTTATTAGATACATTTTGAAATTTACAGCAGGAAACTCACAGGATCAGAACAAAATTTTTATTAGTAATAATGGTGGTACCATGTTAATTCCTAGGTCTCTATGTTTCTACATCTTTGCAAGCAACTGCACATGTTGAATTTATGATGGATAAAACAGAAAAACTACCTAAAATCCTGACAGTTTTACATGGTAGAATTGCATTTGGTTTAAGCTGTCCTTTGAAAAAAGTATTTTTTAGTAAGACATTCTGCTTTTACTTATCAGTAACCAGGATAAGTAAATTTTAATTAACTTCTGAAGACTTGCCTTAGATCTTTTTTAGACATTATTGCCTTTTTTTTTGATCTTGAAATAGATTTCTTTTTCCATTAGTCCTTCCCTTTACCCCCTCTCTAACTTAATACTGATAAATTCAATACTAACAAAAAAAAATAATCTATAAATGAAATAAAGAAGGAAGAGTTAAAATTATGAAAAATTAAAGGCACTGTAGAACCCTAGCATTATAAGAAACTTCAGGCTGGAAGGAACATCAGAAAGTCTCTCAAAGCTGGATCAGATGTAAGGTACCTCCAGCCTGCCCAAGGCTTTAGCCAATATGGTCTTGAAAACTTTGAGAATAAAGACATCACAACCTCACTTAGCAACCTGGTTATCTGCTTGACTGCCTTCATGGAGGATGTCTCTTGTTCGAACTGGTTCTGTCTTGATGACACCCTTGTAGGCATTGGTAGGCTGCTATTAGCTGCCTGCCAAAGCTCTCTCTTCTCTGAGCTGAACAAACTCTCTCAGCCTCTTCTCACAGAGGAAGAACTCCAGCTCCCTGTCCATCTTGGTAGTCCCCTACTGAACAAATAAGAGTTTATTAATGCCTTTCTTATACTGGAGGGGGACCAAACCCAGGTGTAGTATTATAGATTAGTCTAAAAAATACAAAGTAAAGAAGAACAATTATTGTCCAATTTAAGCACATTTTCCCTTCTGAGAGCTTGGTTGACTGTGTTCAGCTGCTAGCAGCTGTTGTGAAGAAAGGTGAGGGTGAAAATGTGAAAAAGATTTTGAAAATGTTAACTCTTTTTTTGTTCTGAGACACCAAGAGCATAAAATCTCAGAAGCACTAGAAATTGAGTCTTATGAGCAGTGCAAACAAACATTTAAAAAAAAATCTCTCATTTGTAACCTGATTCAGCAAAAAGCTTTAATTTGAAACATCAAAGTTTTATAATTTGGCATGGTTATTTTGGCACAGTATCTAGAAAAAAAAAACTATTAGTGACTTTCAAAAACTTTTGAATAGTCAACTTGCTGTGACAAACGGTGATTAGCCTTTCTTTTTTTCTTTTATTTTTTCCCCCTCTACTTGGTGATGCGTACACTCCGTTGATTTCAGAATTTGAAAATAATGCCAATGATAAATTGCAATTAAGTGACGTAGCAATACATAGGCAGCTATAGAAACATTTTATGTTTTGAACTAGTCAAGGATGCATATTTAGGTAATTATTTCTAGGGAAGCTTAGTGTTGTGCATATCGCATGTGGAAGTTTAGTGGTGCCTAACTGCTCAAGGTGTTTCGTTTCCCAAAACTGAGCTGAATCCACTCAGAACTGTTCCCTCTGAAACATTAATTTACATTGGATGATGCAGTTGTTCCTACATCAGGCTTATTAATAATACCACCTATTTGTAAGAATTTTCTATGGAATGTTCTGCATTTCTTTATGGTATGACCCTACAACCTTCATATGCCACAATTTTTATGTGCTTTTAGTGTATGTTTATCTTCAAGGAAAATAATTTCATTAAATTAATGTCACGGGATTAAGTTCAGTTGTTACAGAGATTTTAATGTAACTGGAATTTGTTACATTTTTCAGTGTGGTGGAAAGGAAGTAGAAGTTCCTTCCTCTCCAAAGGTCATATAACAACTCAGTAAGAGAATAGGGTGCAAAATGTCACCTCTATTCTTAATTATTTTCTTTGTGAATGCTACTGTGAGTTTTGCATTTTCTTGGGTTTTGGTGTGCTTTTTTACCTTTTTTCCTTTTTCCCCTAAAGCAGAATGCCTGTAGTTATTGAAAGGGATCACTGATACATATGTTAGTATAAATATTCACTTTCTTAAATTCTATCAGCCTATCCTTTAACCATGTTCCTTAAAATAACACACTATATAAGAAAACTAATATTATGTTTTCAAATTGAATCTGATGTAATATAATACAACTTTTCAAAGTGTAAATTGTTTTACAGACTGACTATATGTCTTTGTACAAAGAAAACAATAGATGACTGATTTTGGCTACATCATTTAGAAAACAGGAACCGCTTTTCTGAGTGGACACATTTACTTGTCATGGAATATGGGAATGCATTAAGATCCCATGGCTGCAGTGGGTTATTAATGGCACTACTAATAACAATAATTGGAATATTTGTCATTTTTCTTGACCTATATTATTCCCTACTCTATTATTCCCTACTGTTGCTTACTCATGATTTTTCTTTCTTCCCCCTCTTGTTTCCCTTATGTATGCAAATCCATTATGGAAAGTAAAATGAACAAAGATCTGGTAATAAATCTATCATGATATTAATTTTGTTTCTCATACATTTCTTGCTTTCTGCTTTATCATCTGACCTTTTAAAAATATATATACCTGATATATATATATATATATATATATATACACACACAAACACGCACATACATACTTGGAAACCCTCAGGGACAGGCACTATGTTGTATTGTGAAGTGATTGAAATAAGCATTCAGCTGTGTACTAACAGTATATATATATCTTTTAATTATTATTTTGTATTTAAAAATTAGCCAAAGATCTCTGAAAGTAGTCAATATCTTACTGTATTATTACACAAGATGACAGTACAATGTATTTTGTTTACGTTCAGCTTTAATCAAAACATCTTCATACCTGGTACTTCCTGTCAATAAACTCTGGGTTAGATCCCTGGAAGATTTAATTTTGTGAGTGCTTATTCATCAGTAATAAATCGTGGATTCATTAATTTCGTAAGTGACTGTCTGACTAATTTCTTTGCTACAATTCCACACTTTGATGTGAATAGGACTAAGATGTTTAGTATTATCTTATCTAGTAGTGGGTTCTCGTGTTGAATTTTTCATGTAACCCAATGCAACTTTAATGAAAGTCAACAGAAGGGGTCCTGTTGTCATTAGTTCATATTGACCACACAGTCTACTATCTCAATCCATAGTAGTTCCCCGTTTAGAGCATGCAGTAGTTTTCATCTATCCAGGCAGCCCAAATTTTTATGCCATGAGAATGAATGTATGACTGCATTTCTCTTTAAAACAGCACATTAGATGATCCATCATGATTCTTCCTCAGACCTGGTAACAGGGCATAGTCTTCTAAGATAAAGGTGAGAACTAGGCCATAAGACACTTAGTGTTTATGCCATAGCCTGAATCCCTATTAATTTGTTCACATTGTGTTTCCCTAACATTCAGTGCAGCCTACAGAGCATCTGCTTTGTTTCCACTTGCATGCAGTAGAGAGAAGAAATAGGCCATGAGAGTGCTGGAAATCAAAACAGAAAGATATGGTGGAAGTGGTGAACTGGAAGACTTACAACAGTGACTGAATGACTTCTAAAGACACTGCAAGAAGACACCGGATAGGGTCAGTGTCCTACCCACATGCTGAGCATAGCTTCTAGCTTTGGTTTGAGCAGTTTCCAGCAACCGACAAAGGAGTTTTTAAGGCAAGTGGCTGCTATGTCTGTTGTTGAAGGTGATCTTAAGCATATCCGTAACTATTGAAATACATATCTAATCTTACTTTTAAAAGACTCTGGGTTCTAAAATGTTTACAAAGTTTCTAAAATGCAGTGAAATAAAGCAATTAATAGCTGAGAAAATCTCCAATATTTAAGAATTCTTCACTCATTTATTTTTCTGTAGTTTGAAAACAGATATTAATCACTGGTTTAATAAATTAGTGATATTAAAACAGTTAGACTTCTATGACCAGTCAAATCACAAATAGTCCAAATAAATAGTCTATGAAGATCTTTGGTCTCAAATAAAAATAATTTATTTAATATAATAAGGAAATACCTTAAGAAAAAATTACTCCCTCTTAATTTCTCAATGTGATCATCTCTTTGTATCAGCTCCCTTTCTTTAATTCATAGAATCACAGAATCACAGAATATCTCTTGTGGGAAAGGACCCATATGGATCATTGAGTCCAATCCTCTGCTTCTCACGGGATTACCTAAAATTAGAACATATGACTAAGATCATCATCCAGATGCTCCTTGAACTCCGACAGGACTTGTGCCATGACCCCTTCCTTGGGGAGCCTGTTCCAGTGACCAACTAACCTCTCAGTGCAGAATCTTTTCCTAACATCCAACCTGGACTTCCACTGACACAATTTCATGCTATTTCCTCATGTCCTATTGTTGGTCTACCAAGAGAGGAGATAAGCACCTCCTCCTCTACTGCCCAGCTTGAGCAGGCTGTAGGCTGTGATGAGGTCACCCCTCAGCCTTCACTTCTCCAAGCTGAACAAACCAAGTGACCTCAGCTGCCCCTTGAAAGTCTTGCCTTCGAGGCTTTCACCATCTTGGTGGCCCTGGACACACTCTAATAGTTTGATTTTCTTCTTATACTGAGACACTTGAAATTGCACACACTACTTGAGGTGGTGCCACATCATTGCAGAGCAAAGTGGGACAATCACGTCCTTCAACTGGCTGGCGATGCTGTGCTTGATACACTCCAGGACACTGTTGGGCCCTCCTGGCTCCCTGGATACACTCTTCTTCAGTTTGTCATCAATCTAAACCCATCAATTTCCACAGGGCTGCTTTCCAGCATTTTATCTCCCTCTTTGCATGTAAAACCAGAATTACACATGCCATGGTGCTTGTTCTTGCCACATATGGTTGATGATATCCAGATCTCTCTTCAAGACTCCTCTACTCTCAAGGGTGTCCACAACTCCTAATTTAGAATAATTGGCAAACTCATTTAATGTACATTCAAGTTATTTCAACCAGAAAAAAAAAAAAAAATTTCATACGTGACTAACAAAAACAGTGAGAAGTCAAGAAATGGTAATGAAGTCAGCTTATATATGTATGATATGATATAAATATATATGATTATTAATTATGTTGATTATTCCTATGACTAGGAAATAAGTAAGAGGAAACTCCAGGTTTGCCTGGCCAAATGTAGAGTAGTGTTACATTGAAGTACATGCAACATAAACAGATGAGGTGGATGCAAGAATAGAGGTAATCAAGTCATCTGAACTGTATTCTGTCAGCAAAGGTTTCCCAGGGTTTTGGTGGAGGTAGAAGCCCAGGTAGGAGGCAAATAGGTTGATTAACTAGAAAAGAATGAAAGTTTAGTCAGCAGCAGAGAGAGAAAGGGGTGTAAAGAGATAAAGTGAGAAAGAGAGAGAGAAGGGCTCAAAGTATGATCTAGGCTCTTCCTTTCAATAGGTCAGACATTTGTCTCTGATGGAGATTATGCAGATCATAATTAATTCATGACACAATTGAAGCTGTCCTGCTGGCTTAAGTTTAGAATTCAGAGCTATTCACCACTTAAAAAACACACAGTAGAGTAAATACTACTTAACTGCTTCTGCAATTAGTCTACTTATCATTCAGCCAATGATGATAGTTTTCACTTGCTGTCAGAAAAGAATAAAGCACCCTCAAACAGTCACAAAGTGACTAGCTGTTACTTTTAGGTGGTATCCCATACCACCAACTTTTGGATGGTATACTGCACCAATTGCCAGAAACCAGTATTATTTAACTCTTAATATATGTTAGCATTCTTGTCTGAAACACTTATTCCCCTCCACCCACAAGTACCTCTTTCACCACTTGAAATTATCAGTAATTGAAAATGTTAATTAATGAGGATTTTTACATTTAAAAGCTATATTTGTGTATCCTTAACTTGTGGCACAATCCATTATTTTTTAAGTTAGTAATGTATCTTCTCTTTTCCATGGATATATTTCAGTTGAACCCTTGGTTTCAATTTTTTCTCTTTTCTTTTTTTCCCTCTTTTTTTTTTCTTCTTTTTTTCCGTCTCTTGTCCCAAATATCTATATAGTGCTCTTTAAAATGCAACTATGCACTGTGGTACTATATACAATCATTTCAAATATGAAGTTCAAACCTTTTTTTTACTGGCCTAAAGATATGGTACCTCTCCAAAAGCAGAATTGCAAGAGAATAATGAATATAGGCCAGACACAGACTGAAATAAGTTAGAAGAGAAACAATTGTCAATATACCTGTTAATATTATCAGATTAGATGGAATCAAAATGCAGTCACAGAGAGAGATCTACTTTAAGGTTGACAAATTCCTAGTTGTTTTGCATATCATAATGAAAACAGAACTGTAGAGGTCATTTCAGGGACTTCATTCTAAAAATAAACCACTTTAATTATGGAAGATTCATGAGTATCTTCACATAAACTTCACCCATCCGAAATCAGATTTAATCTCTTTTCAAAAAGAATAATAAAAGCAAGTATACAAGTATTATCTATTTTATATACTTTACTTCTTTAGTAAATCCACTAATTTACTTTTGTTGTAGGGAAAAATTTTACTATTAAGAGCTAATTATAGACACAAAAAGAATGACATAGAATTTTTTTTGGTAGTTTTTCTTAGAAAAGCATCTCATAATGTACGAGGCATCAGACTGGAAACTAGTTTTTTGCTGGCTGCCTAATACCATTCCCAGGGTGCCATTCCTTTCATGCTTGTGGCAGTGGTTATATTTCACTCCTTATTTCTTTTCAGTGCTAACAGTGAATAAATGAAAATGCTTTTTCCTTGGTCATTTCCCTAAATGTGCTCACGGCCTTTGCTTATCTATCATGTATAGGCAAGTTGACACTTTTCCCAGCATAAAGAGCACAGAAATGCTGGCAGCTATAGGGCACAAACAACCCAGCTGATTTTCACAAATGGACACTCAAGTGCTTAGGTCTCTGTTACAAATTCTAAATTCCAGAAAGTATGCCAAACAGCTGTTCTGCTATTGTCCCAGCTTTGCCTTCACTGGGCAATAAAACAAGTATTATTTGCTTTTTGTAATCACTATTTATTTCTGCTTTGCAGTTGATACAAACATTGAAAATAGCTGGTCACATTAGACTTCATGATCCCGTTGTCAAATGACCACAGGGGTGCTTCTGAGGCACCTTGCAGATTAAGGCACCAGGCACAATAAAGACACATATGGTGCACAAGACCGGGACCTGGACTGTACATGACAGTTACCTGAATGAAGATTGCAAATCAGGCCTTGGGATGGCATTCAAAATGTATGGAAATACCCAGTTATCAAACGCAGTGAAATCTCCACAGCTGATGCTGACTGGAAGTTTTTTAAGCACTGGTACTGAAAAAACCTGGTTCAAAACTAGCAAAACTTGTAAAAAGTCATCATCCTTTCTGTCTCCTCCTGCTAGCTCTAGGAAGCACATTACAAGGTTATGCTATGATCCTTACTTTAACATTCCTTCTCTCTGCTCTACTTATTGTTTTCTATACCTGTGTGGTTTCTGGTCTTCTGCTTTCCTTGTGATCGTATATATTATTTCACATTGTTCTGTTTATTGTTCTTTCAGGCTAGTGCCAAAGTATTTCTAATATAACAGTCAAGAAATTCTTTATAATGCAAAGCAAGCAAAGTACCACATGGTAAGATGTTAATTTGAGATTTGTAAACCCAAATTCCATTAACTCTTGGTTACATACTTTTTAAATGACCTTATCTGGGCACCCCTGTTACTAAGATGGCCCTGACGTCTTTAAACACAGTCAAGTGATGCCTGAATCTGCTGGCTGTGCAAGATTACCTAGGTCCCAGGGTTCATACCTTCAGACTCCATGTGAGACTTGCCAGTTTCCAAAGTAGGATCCTCAGAAACGGGATTTTTGGAGATATTACACCAGAACAACCTGATCCTGTCCTTAAAGAAGCACTTACAGATAAGGGCAAATATATGACAGAGGGGAAGCCAAAGTGTAATGCTCACTATAACCTGTCTATTTTACTCTTAGTGGTGTAATAAATCTGGTTTTAAATCCTTCATCACCTTTAAGTGGATCAAGTTGGACCATTTTTCTTCATCATCTCCCTTTCTTATTTTCACTGTAACTAATGTTATAGAAAACTGGAAGTTTTCTGCCCTACTGCATAATTGCTTACTCAATTCTGCAACAACTGCAAAAATGCTACCTTCCTAGAAACAGAGGCTTTGGGGGATATTTCATAATTAAGGACATTTGATCTATGAAATTTTTCACGACCCATAAATAAAGTATAATACAGGTACTAGGGGACAGAAGTTTTTTTCCCAAAGGAAAATAATTATTTCAACTCTTATTTTCCTCCTGAAAATGATGAATTAGAACAACATGGCAAAGTGTTGCATTTCTTCCTGCACTGGAATCTTAAAAAACTTTGCTTTAAGCAACATGCTAATTTTGGTTTTTATAGTCATACCTGCCAACATATTATAGTTAAATAACTGTGGGCCAACTGTGTAAGATATCCTGGACAGAGGGATGTTGCATGCATGTACAGTGAGGTGCACAGGAGTAACAGCTGTTTGTCTGGGATATCCAACTGTCCAGCAGCTCAGTCTTAGTTACTGTCACAGTTCCATCAGGGATGGGATTGGGGGTGGTGGGGTGGGCAGGAGGATTCATGGATAAGACTATTGCTATTACAATATTTTCTTTTTATGCATCAAGCTACTTTGGATGCTTGCTTTCTTCTTATTTTTATACAAAACTGAATACCACAGGGATTTATGATAATTCCATATGAACTATGGACTCCAAATATGGGGTAAGCTAAATCTCTTATATTATAATCTGCCCTAGGAGCTTTAGTCATGCATTCAGAAGTTAAATTGAATCACTTTATGGCAGATATAACTAAATCAGTGACTTCTCTCTGTAGAAAAGCTCTATGAGTGATCCTAATGAATGTTGTTATATGCTTCTATAAGGAGTAATATAGGGGCAAACAAATATTGAAACACTTTTTGATTTCATTTTTGCAAATTAAAATGTCAAGAATGAAATATACTTGCCCCCGAGATAAAATATTATATTTAAAATTACCCAAACCAAATTGAATGTTGTAGTGAAATTGAAATTTTAACAGAGAAAATTTTTCATTATAAAAATGTTGAGCAGAAATCATCCAAAAATTCAACAATTTGGACAATATTTGAAATCACCACAAGCTATCAACACCTTTATTGAACTACTCTGGCAGTATCAATGTTACATAATGAATATTACAAGAAAAACTACTCTTATGTTTCATTCTGCTCCCTTTAACATTCTTCATTTATCCTGAAATTAATGAGGTATTATTAATGATTTTCTCTGGTCTTTACAATTAACACTGTTCCTCAAATTGTCTCATCTTGGAAAAAGTAAGACATTTCTCATAATGTATCTCCTTGGTGACGTAACGTGACAGAAGAGATAGTAGCATGACTTAAACATGATGTTGTTAAATACCCAAACCTTTGGACACAAATTAGTCAGAGTTGATACGGGCATCATGAAATCACTTGTCTTTAGAACTCCAGTGTATTATATTATGGTAAATAATACTTCCTTATTCACAGTATGCCAAGATTTTCCTATTATTTCTGTGAAATTATATCCATACAGTATTAATATTGCCATACCACTACTGCCATATTACAGTATTACCATAAAAGTAGAAATTACTGAAAATTAAAGTAATAGTGCTTGAAATTTAAGAAGACGTACTGGTTTATGAGAGTCAGTGGAAAGGGATTACAAATAAAAATGGTGATACAGACAATTAACACTTAGTGGAGACAGTGAAAGTAGAACCTGTGCATATGCAGTAACATACAGATCCGCCTCAGCAGTGCCTCCAAACATTCAGAGTCAGGCAATGCAGCAGGAAGGAGGAAATTGAGCTAGAAAGTAAGGGGGGAAAGATAGAGGTATGATAGGTGAAATAGATGAGAGCTGTGTTACAGTAAGAAACTAAGCAGTAGGTTAGGCATTGTGGAAGAATTAGTTAATGAAGAGGACATGGCTCAAGAGGACAGAATCAGTGAATCAAGTACAATTCAAGAATATTTAATATTCCAAACTTTATTGCCTTTCTGATTTTTTAAATCCTATATCTTCTTCCAATTCCTTTCATGTTGCTATTCATATTCTAAATAACAAGGCTTTTTTAGCCTTTAAAAAAGCTGCAGATTCTATTGTTTGTTCCACAGTACAGAAGCTATCATTGCATCAGGATTATGATAAGAGGTTGACTTGATTTATGAAAAAATAATGTGGGTTTGTTTGGTTTTTTTTTACCCCACAGACAGCTAGAGAGCTCTAAGGGAAACATAGATGAGGACCCAGAATCAGCAGGATAATGAACTACTTTCTGTGAGTCTTTGCCAGTTTGAGGTACACACTACAGACTTTCCACACTGAATACGTTAAAACTCTTGTACATTGTACCATCTGCCTTAGAGTTCTCTTTCCAGATCACCTCTTGATCTTTACAACAATGAGCTTGTAGTATCACTGTCTATTTACAAATAGTAGTTATATTTTAGCTCATTCTTTTGCAACAGAGAGAGCTGGTTACAAGAATACATATACTCACATATATAGCTATTTCCTTTTAGTGGCCTGCACACTACAGCTTAATTGATCCTATAAAGAAAGGACTTTGTTTCTCAGCTTTAACAGGTGTAGCAAGCTTCCACAGTAGTCTCAGTGGAAAACTTATTTTGGAAGGTTTTAAAGCCCTCTTTCTAAAAAGACATGAAGAAACTTTGGTAGGAGACTGATCCCAAGTATTCAGTTATCTCTTTTGTGTTTTAAGTGTTTTAAGTCAGGAGCTTAATAAATAAATTCAAGAGTTCTTCAGTTTTGAAACTTTTTTCCTCCTTGATCATAAGAGCCAACTTAGCTATATGACACACTTCAAACACGTGCACACAGGTAGGCATAGATATCTCCTTCCTCAGCTTTCCTTCCCAAGTAATCAAAACCAAGATCAACAAAGTTGAACTGCAGGACATAATGGTTCTTTGCTTTCTAACCTATAGATTGAATGGCTTTCAAGATTTTTTCTGTTTCTCAACAAAATAATCAAGCAAGAAGCATTTAGTTCACCCCTGAATTACCCTGTGATGGAATTTCTCTTTGGTCTTTAGCCAGATTGGATCTGCGTATGATTACTCATTGTTTCTTGCTGAGCAAGAGCTAGCAGCCCTGGATAAAATTATCAGACACCAGCCCAGGACAAATGAAAGGTTAATTTCACATAATGCTTAACTAAATTTTAGGAATCATTAGTACAGAGTGTTGTGAATGGCAATACTTCATAAGGATTCAAAAGTAATTAGAAGTTCCTGTAGAAGTTGTATTACTCAAAATCCTGGGAATTCTACAGAAACAAACTTGCCTTTGATAAACTTCCTTCACCAAATGTCTACTATTGGCTATTTCAGAGTCAGGAGAGAAGACTAACAGAATTTTTTACATCAACATTGTCATTTCTATGATGTAGTCCATGCTCACAGACTGGTGTGCAAGATAAATTCTTCCAGTTTCTAACATGTGTGGTCTCTTGATGGTCATGCCAAATAGAATGGATTTGGTACAGTTTATAAAATATTTTAGTAATCCTAACATTCTCAGGTTGCACTATCATCTCATTTACTCATAATATTAAAATATACTTTCTACTAAATTTTCAGGGACAGTTATTTTTCATATGGAACATTTTGCCTTTTGTCTTTTGAAAGGCCAGCTGTCTATCAGTTTCAGATGACCCCTTTAAATGTAACAAGAATATTATAGGATTTTGAAGACTTGAAAGCACTGCTTTTTGCTGTCCTGTAAAAAAATGATCCTTTCAGTACACTGACACAGTGTTATTTTACCACACATTATTTTACACTTAGCATTTGCATCATTAAATCTTAACCTTCATTCAACTACATAATTTAAAATAAGATTTTTCACATATATAGTGTTTTTATTTGATTCAAAAAAACTTTAGACTTCAGAAGCAGAATGAATATATTTTAATTCTTTGGTGATTCAGACCCAAGGAAACCTGATGCAATCCTTTCATTTCAATGAAATTGTGCATTCTTAGGTCTATCAATAATCTGTATAAACTCTTAAAAAAAAATGGGTGTCATACTCTCTGTGTTCACAGAATCATAGAATATTTGAGGTTGGAAGGGACCTCTGGATGTCATCTTATCCATCTCTCTAATCAAGCAGATCTCAAGATCATAGCTTTTGAATATCTCCAAGAATGGAAGCTCCACAAACTCACTGGGCAGCATGTACCTATGCTCACTCCCTCTCACAGTAAAAAAGTATTTCCTGATATTCAGAAACAATCTTGTGTTGTAGTTTGTGCTCATTACTTCTTGTCCTGTAACTGAGTCTCACTGAGAAGAACCTCTCTTCTCTACCTTCTCAAAATACCCTCCCATCAGGTATTTATAGACATTGATGAGAACTCCCTCCAACCTTCCTCCAGGCTAAACAGTCCCAGCTCCTTCATGGGCCTTCACTAGACTGTCTCCAGTAGCTCCAGTGATGAGAGGAGGGGACCACCTACTTTGACCTGTTGGCAACACTCCTCCTAATGCAACCTAGAATACCATTGGACTTTATTGCCATGGGGCACTTTGCTGGCTCATGTGCTACTTGTTCACTAGAACTTCCAGGTCTTTTTCTGCAAAGCTGCTTTCCAGCCGTGTGGGCCCCAGCATATATTTGTACACAGGGTTTTTTCTCCCTTTGTGCAGGACTTTGCACTAGCTCCTTGTTGAACTTCACAAGGGTCTTCTCAGCCCATTTCTCCAGCCAATGAAAATTCTTCTGGATGGAAGCATGACCCTCTGAGGTCTCTGACACTCCTCCTAATTTTGTGTCATTGACAAACTTGTCAAAGGTACATGCTGCCCCATTATTCATATTGTTAATGAAAATACTAAATAGAATTTGACTCATTATTGAGTGTCTTCAATTGCTCTACCCTCATGGTCTTGAATTCCACTGAATTCCATGTTTATTGTGACCAAGGATACCTTTGATCTTCACATCCCAAATGAGCCCTTCATTGCTTCTGAGTTTGAGGCCAAGCAGAACATCTCTTCTTGTTCTCTCCTGTATCACTTGGGTGAGGAAGTTGTCATCAATCACTCAGGAGCCTCCTGGTTTGCTTATACCCTGCTATGCTGTCCCTTTAGAAAATAACAGGTTGATTGAAGTCATTCAAGAGGACAAGGGCCTGAAAATGTGAGAATGTTCCTATCTGCTATGTACTGGATATATATATCCACTTGATCCTTCTGGTCAGGCAGCCTCTATCAGACACCCATTGCTCTTTAATCTTCACCCGTCAGCTCATTACCTGGTTCGTTACCATCCCCAGGCAGAGCTCTATATATTCTGTCTACATAAATATCTACTCCCTCTTATTTTCCCATCCTGTCTTTCCTAAAAAGCCTGCATTAAACATTTCAGTCAAGGGATCCATGGCATGACATCTTTGTGATCCCAACAAGATCATAGCCCAGGAACTGTACACATATCTCTTAATTTATGTTCATGCCTCATGGTGCAAGCATTAGTGTATGTGCACATCGAAGTGTTACAACGTAACATTCATTGTACTATATATCCCTACTTATAAAAGCCTAGCTACCTTCACAGTAATCTGATAAGACTAATGCTTGGTTTTTACTGGTGTTCCTGAAACACCGTTATTTGACCTAGTAAAGTTTTACATTTTTATCATGTTTTGTTCATGAATACATCCAGTGCAGTTAGCTTGGCTTGCAAACTGTACTACAAGCTGCAGGTTCAGCTCTGAGTGGCAAGAGCCCAAAGCAAGAGGCTGTGAACTGCTGACCCTTTGCAATAAAGGGGGCAGCCAGGTGACAGGACACTCAGAGACACAGCAAGGGCCAATCACCTTCTGAATTTTCATGCTTATATTGTGAATGTGTAAAAGCCCAGCATTTCCTTTGTTAGGGGTCGCTCCTTGGAGGCACCAGCTCTAGATGTTGTTTTGTTATTTAGTTATTGCACCAAGATTAACCTATTTTAAGGATTGGGACATCTAAAACTCTGCTGTGGGAAACCTGAGGTTGAGCAGGTAAGGAAACCTGGTCTGACTGTGTGAGTGTGGAGGGTGTAGCTGGAAAGGGGTCTTGATCCTCTCTCAGGTGGTGTGACTGCTAGAGTGGCTCCTGGATGGTCAGACAAGGAAGCTTCCTTAATAGTTTTATCTTCCCCCATAAACCTCTTCTGTTTTAAACTGCTGTTAACCTGTTTTTTCATTCCTTTTCCATGAAAAGGTGCTTAAGTTTATAAGTAGAGTGCGGCAAAGAAAAACCCATTCTAGTGACAAGACAACATAAAAAGGTAAGATGTGACCAAGAACTCAGAGGTTTAATAATGTTTGCTACCATCTAAAAAAATCCTCAAACTTTGTTTTAAAAAAAAGAAAAGGGATGGTCTCCATCTTTTGTCACTGAGAACTGTCAGTCACACACCAATAGAAACCAGCAGAGACTTCTCAGGCCTCTAATATTCTTTGGTATAAGACAGAGGATGATCATATTCACAATAAATGCTTCTTTTAGTAATTTTTCTCCTTAATACCCTTCAGCTGACTCTGTGGTGCCCATAGATTAATCTGATTTTACTGGTATAAAGTGATACAAATAAGAATATAGTTTTATTTATTATTCTCATTCCTGTGTGGTCACTTTAAAAGACTGAACCTTCTGGGAAGGATGTTGAAGCATTTTCCTTTTTCGTAACTGCTCATTTTCCTTGAGAGTTTTTTCCCCAAAAATCTCAACATCAAGTTGCCTTGCAGCCCTTGTTGTCCTGGATACCACGAGATATGGCTGTATGTGGAAATCTTCTCCGCTATCATTAGGTGAGCAGACTGCACCCCTTTCCCTGAGTCTGAGTTTAGGTCTTGTGATGTTGTATTGCTCATTAATTAGCTATTAGACAGCTTACTGTAGTAGACTCTGAGTAGGCATGAAAGCAGTCTTTGTAAAGCAATACAATTTGTTCCATGCATAGCAGTCTGACTTAGCGATCAGAGCCTGTGATCACATTTCTTCTCATTTTGAAATCTTATTGGGAGATTTTTCAGTTATTAGAACTGCACTTTCAGACTTCTCTGTGGTCTGGTTTAAGCTGTCTTTGGGATTATCTCTTCTTGTGAAAACCTGACTGCTGACAACAGGTACATTCAAATGGAATAGAAATTTCATGTGCCTCAGGAATAAATCCCATATGTATTCAAAAGACAGCTTCCTCTGAGCCTATCAATCAGCAAGTCATGTAGGAAAGAATTCATACATCACTAAATAAACATGATGATTTTCTCTGTTCTGAAAATATTGACATTGAATATTCAATATATAATGAAATAACAGAAAATTAGCTGTCTGGCATGATTTATACATGTGTAACCAGAATCTTTCCCAGAAAGAAAACTGAACTATATACTGTTTAGTTTTATAGTGACACAGATATAACATAGATATCTATGTCTTTTGGAAACATCTGGAAAAGCAGAATTGTGGGAAAGTCAGAAACAAGCCTTATGTTGCTTTCTTCTCATGTTACACTCAAAAGATACTACAGTAAAGAATTGTAGACAGCCAGTGCACCTTTACTAAAATCATTCTGTATAATCTTCCCCCCGCTGCCCACACCCCACCCCCCCCACCCCAGTTTTGTGACGTTTCATAGTGGAGGAGGGGATGGTTCTTCATCAAGTTGAGAGAAAGAAAAGGATCACTGAGAGTTCATAGGAACTTCAATTTCATGAAATATAACTATCATCTAAAAAAAACCCTTCTTGAATGATATGCTTTTTACTGATATTTCTGTTTCTTTCATATTCTAGGAGAGTATTTTGTTTATCACTGGCTTACACACTGTTCTGAAAAGAAGACAGAAGGCCAAAAGATGACCAGAATACTTCTGTTTTTAAGGAAAAGTTTTGTTCTGGAGTATCAGACATGTGCATAAGACAATTCAGACCACCAATTCTTTTTTTTTTTTCTTTTTTTTCCCCTGGAAGATCTTGGTATTTCTATTTATCTCAGAAATGAAAAATGTGCATGAGTGCATGAGTGCAGTGATATTACATTTCATAGAATCATAGAGAACAGAGTTGAATTATTTGTGGATTAAACACAATAGTTTCTTTTTCCTTAGGTTTATCTATTAGAGAGTCAAAAAATTGAAAAATAATAAAAATCATAACCTAAACCTTTTCATTTATGGCAAACTTTTGTCCTTAAAATAGGTAGATTGCTGTTGTTTGACATCCCTAATGACTCATGACCATGTCCAGTGGATTACAACCATGCTGACCCAATATATCATACTATCCAAGAAGAAAAGAAGGATACGTGAAGCAAACACCTAATTGAATTTAATTTTGGTGGGGACATCTGGCTTCCAACAGATGCCAGATTCCAACAGATAACTGTGGCTGTATTGCATTGTCCAAGCGTAATTTTAAGACATAGTGGTCCACAACTTGTGCCAAAAAATAGTCCTGTACAGAACATCTATTTGTTATAGATGAAATCAACTCTTTCTTTGGCTTGCTTCCTTTAATCCCTGTGAGAAAATGTTGCATAGTTGTGCACCAATCAGCTCATGTGGGAGATGCATGGGAAACATTAGGAAAAACTCTCTAACTCGATGTCCATGCCTGAATTAAATTTCTTAGGAAAAAATGAGCCATTTGAAACACTGGTGAGTTTTTTCTGGTTTGTTTTTTGTGGTTTGTTTAGCAAAGTTAACTAGAGTTAAAGTGATTCCCTGACATATTTTTGACTAAGCAGTACTGAATGCCTTCAAATGATCTCACATTTATTTAGAGAAGGGATGAGGTTAGTCTTTATGGTCAACTGTGAGCATTTCGCTGAAACTCAGCGACTCCATGAGCCTGACTGTTTCCCGGGATTCAGACTTTGAGCAGTCCTTACCTCCTTTGTCCACAGAAAAATATTTCATTTACCCATATTGTATTACAGTCATAGCATGTATCAGAGTGGCTGATGTATGGATGATACTCCCAATGCCATGCTAAACTGATAAAACTAATACACATAAGAGATTTGTAGACTTTGGCTACACAGCTGGCCAAGCAGTAACAGAAAACTTCTAACTGAGGCATCAAGACTGAGAAGCAGAGGTAAAACAGAAGCAGAGCCTTGTGTTATACTACAAACTACCTGAGTTTTCAAAGTCAAAATAATTGAATCTTCTATCTCCCTGACATCTAAGGTGTAATGACAACTTTTTTTTTACTGAGACAATAGTTTTAAAATCATGTTAGAACACTTACCTGATACAGAGGCCTTCAGCTTCTTTACTTTTTCTTACAATATAGGGTTACAAGTGCATACAATTCTAAAATAAATACCAGCAGTTCCAAGCATTTTTGGCTAGAATATTAGCAAAATAAGAAGAACAAGAGCACAGATAAGCAACTCACAATTCATCTACTACTTAATGTTTTTGGAGAGAGTTTGTGTGTGTGTGTGTTTGTTTGCTTGTTTTGGGTTTTGTTGTTGTTGGTTGGTTCTTTTGGTGTTTTATTTTGTGTGGGTTTTTGTACGTAGTAACATGAAAATGGTAAGACTTTTTGCTGCTGAAACAACTTTGGGTGTACAAATCATGCCTTTCTATACAAATACAACCTGGAACATTTAACAAATGTTTATATTTTCCATATTAAACCCTCAAATAGGTACTGAATATATTTATATTAGTTGAAGCATGTTAGAATATTTTAAAATTATGTAATATTCAATTCAATACTTTATTTATATATATTATAATAATTCATTTGAATATACAATATATTTATGACTGTGCATCCTATATGTGGCTTTGAGAAAAAAAGACTTCTTGCAAATGGGGGTAAAATGATTTGCTAAATTATCCTTTCAGAGATCTTGCAAAATATAACTTTTGAGCATGCTGTTGGGATTGAACTTGACTACTTAGAAATTTGTTAAAAATATGAAATCTCTCAAATCACCCTTAAAATTGTATAATTTTAGTTTCATGTAGATATTGAAGCAAAAATTTCAGTAGATCCATGATATCTAAAACATAATACATAATATCTAAAACATAATAAATAGTTAATTTGACATTAATTTCTTCCATTTGCATGATGTCACAACCCTACCAGTTTTGCCATTAATGTCATATTTTTGTTGTGGAAAATTTGGTTAGAAAATTCAGACCAGAAGAATGTGGGCTGCCTCTTCTCTTGCTGTTATAAAAGGCATATTTTTTAAATTAAGAAAATAAATACATTCTATTAAATCAATCCTCTCACTATGTCAATGTTCTCAAAATAAAATCTATTTTATTGTAACTAAAAAATGTTATATATGTTATGTGTTTTAGTGTAACCCTTGTCACTTGATTTTGTCTTATTTAATAAGAATATAGAAAAAAATAAACATCCTTCTATATGTTATCTCTAGAATCATCAAATAATGTTTACTCCAAAAGAAATTCCTCTTAAGAGGACATAATGCAGAAAGTCTGTGTGCCATTGGTGAAGCGGATTTAACCTCATAAAACTGGTATACAGAGAGAGAAGAGCGAGGGAATGATCTCATAGGAGTTACTACAGACCTACTTTGAACATTTTTAAGCCCTAGAGCAATGGTATCATGTACTTAGAGAGAAAATTTCTGCAGACTGCTTTACTTTGATTATTTCAGTGAGTGCACTCAACCCATAGAAAGATACAAATTTCAAAGGGAAATGAGAAAATTGGCAGAAAGGAGAATTCCCCCACTTGCAAATATAAATATACTAGCTTTTGGCAAAACATTTCTGCCATGTTGAACTTTTTTTATTAATATGGATATATGGAGATCAGGGAGTTTGATAGGAGAAAGAGTGGATTTTTCAGGAATTGCCATTAGGAGAGTGCACACAGGTTGACTGTTATTTCAGGTTTCTTTGATGAACTAAGATTTTGTTATCTGTCTAAAGAGGGGGTCTGTGAGGAAATGTAGTGTAAATGTAGTGAGTTTCCATTTGGAGACAGAACTTTGTCCCTGTCAAAGGTCACATCAACAATTGACACTGCAAAGTTAGAAGAGGTGAAACCTACCCTTGAATAGTTCTGATGTACTGGAATCACTCAACGTAGGTAACGTTTTAGGTTGCTTAAGAAATAGAATTGATTTTTGTCAGCATTATTTTTCAAGGTGGAGAATAGCTTCCTCTAGAGCTAAATATCTTGGCTTCTGCTTGATTTGTGCTTATCACATACATCACTTCCAAAAATAGATTGTTTTGACCAGCACTCATCTGATTAAAGTGTAGGTCCCTTGCTCATGGCGCACTGCACTTAGTTCAAAGCATAAACTTATTTTTGTAGAAATGATTACACGAATATGCAATGCTATATATTTGTATTAAATTCAGAATAATATAAACATAATGTTTAGTGTATTTCAACATTAATTCTCTTTAAGTAGAGCATTTAAATTGTGTATGGGGTTTTATTCTTGATGTCAAACTGCAGGCAAAAAATGTTGAAAACTATTTTGAATCCCACTCATTTGAATCATTGACACTGTTCACCAATGAGATGGTAATATTTAGCTGTCAGATGCTATACAAAAAAAGAAATTAAAAACAAAGGCAAACAACAAAACCAACCAACCAAACAAAACCAAAAACTCAAACCAAACTGATCTAAACCTCAAATGTTTGAATACTTTTTCTTTTAAAATTTTGTATTTAGAAAGAAATGGATGTAGCTCACAGAGCTTTCACTCCTTGGCACTTCAAGTTATTTTGTTTCTGTCTTTTCCCAGTTACACAAAATATATTTGACTCTGTTCCTGACTTTGAGATGCTGTCAGTAGTACTGTATTTTATAGCCTCCTCTGCTAGGCCAGGATAATGGTAATGTTAATAATGAAAATAAATCAAAATCCATGTATGCTCTTTCTGGCATTAGGAAAAAGTCATTAAATAATAATGGATTTTTTGCTTTTTTTGGGAAACAAATTAAGCTTGAGTGGAAGATCTCTTAAGATCTCAGTCATCATATTAGTGCAATGAATTGCAGTAAAAAGAATATGTATCATCTTGTAGTCTTTCCAGATTTCTGCACTGCTTAACCATCAAAGGTTAGACTTACATTCTTCCAGCACCCTTATTGTGACATCCTCTGGCTTTTATTCATCAGACCTTTGTTAACATTTTCAGGAGTTTTCCTATTTAATCTGACTGTGCGTGGATGTGTTATTGAATTATTAACATGTTGTTCTTTTTTGAACAGCAAGTTTTTGTTCGCTCTAGGTTAACATTATCCCAGGAGTCATAGTGCAAAAGTAATTATTAGACTAGTAATTTAAAAAGTCTTTGTTTTAAATGTGATCTAGTTCAACTTTGAGACTAAAGCTATAGACTTCATACTAAATTATACCACAGAAAACAAACCACCAACAAACCTGTCAAATCACAAGTATAAATGTCAGTGGCTTTAATAGGAACAAACATTTTATTATTGCTAACATTTCTAGATAAAAGAAGTTTACAGCTCGGTACAACTTCATAATGAAGTTTACACAGTTTTATATATGATACATAGCCATATATACAGATATGATAGACTGCAGTTCAGACAAGTGGATTATTTGCAGTAGAGATGGTGAGAAGGATCTGTGGATGAATTTGTTCAGGGCTCCGTGCTGTGACTTATACATTAATCACGAAGCATCATGCTTATGCAAATGTGCAGCAGCCTAATTAGTCATACAGAGCAGAACATCTGGAATGTTATGAGCTATTGGGCTTCTGGAATATGTTTCTCAGCCAAATTTTCAAAAGCAAAGTAGATCGAAGATGCTTTTTTTACTTTTGAAAACAGGTGTACAATTGTCTTCTTACTGCTTATTTCATGCTCTCGCCTTTAAAATAAAGCTTGATCCCAGTTGGCATGACATTTTCCAAGACACTGAAGAGAGGCTGTGGATATTCTGAATCACTGACAGAGAAAACAAAATGTTCATTCAGAGTCCGGGCTGAAAATTTTGAGAATCCTATAATATCTGGACAATGTTTGCAGTGTGTTTTGAGCATTCTGCCCTCTGAAAATTTTGAGGTTGGATTTGACACTTTCTTCTTGCTACAACATCTGATTAATCCAAATATTCCAATTTTAGTTCTGAGAATTCAATATCTTAAATATAAATGTGTGGAATATTAAGTACTTTATAATACAAGTTTTGATTACAGAGATTTGTCCATAAATTGCTCTTAACAAATTTGCTAGGATGTGTTTTCTTCTTTCATGATTTTTTGTCAGGTTTTCTTCACATCTGTTAGGAAGACTGGATTAAAATTAGGCAGAAATTAGTGCTTACAAAACAAGTCATTAGTGGCATGGTAAACACAGCATAGCACAACACAATCCAATAATAATAATACCTATCACTAAAAAGGCTTATCTTGTTTGCTGGGGTTTTAACTTTTGATCTATGCATTCTTCACTTGTTCACAGGTTAGCATGAACAGGTTAGTGTCTATACATAATAGCAAAACACACAGTGCTGTTTATGTGTACAAAAACAATTATCCCTGACAACAAAAGCAAATGTCTGAAGACTGTCATGGAAAGAGAGAATGATGACCTTTCAACAAAGGTGCCAATAATCTTAGAAATATCTGAAGATGCTCCCTGCTGTGGTGGAGATTCTAGTGGAAATTGATGTTCCAGCTGCAGTAGAGCATCAAACAAAAGTTAAGCAGTGGAAATTTTAGGTGATTGGCAAAAGAGTTGTCCTTTTTAAAAGATATAAAAAGATATAAAAAGAGAAAGAGCATGAAAGTGTGAGATTTTGAGATTTTTAAATGGCAGAGAACACATAATCATCTGAATGTCATATCACAGGAAAATGAAGAGGCTGTAAGTCTTCTTCCTGTCCAGTAGAGGGTTATTGGAGTCCCTTACAAAGAAAAGTATTATATTTTTAGTTGTATCTCTCTATCAGTGAGACAGCACCAAAGGTGATTGAAAAAAGGTTCTAGGGTGAGATTGGGTTCCTGTGAACACAAACACCTAAACATGGCCTTGTGAGGAGCTGGAAGCCCTCAGCAGGCAACTAGATGAGCAGAGGTCAGTGCTGAGAACAATCAGGGCTCCAGGAATTGCAGCGAACAGAGGCATGGTGTATCAGTGAGGGTGTTTGCATGGCAGTTCTCACAGGTAGGACAAGCAGGAAGGGCTCCTCTCTGATCATCTGGAAGCAACTGACAGATGGAGCAACAGGCTCAGAAGCTGGTAAGGAAGAGCAAAGAGATGCTTTCAGCCCCAGTATTTTTAGCATATTAGTTTAAGCTTCCTCAGTTATGATGTTGACATGCCATAAAGCTTAATCCACTGTAGCTGGTGGAGTCACTGTACTAGCTGTGTCAGAGGCCTCCAGCCAGGACAGACCTGCTGGTGGCAGATGCAGCTCTCCAGGTCACAGGTTGCCAGGAGTGGCTGATGCCTCTTAGTGAGGCTGGGGCAACCAGTTATTTTGCAGAAGGTGTGCCATGGTTGAAGAGTTGTGTTGTCAGGTAAAGGAGCTACAGGAAGAATTCAACAGGCTGCGTAGTATTCAAGTGAATGAGCAAGAGATTGACCTGTTATTTTCAGAGATGAGACAGCCTCAAGACTCTTGGGAGTCTCAAACCTCCACTGTAGTGGAGAAGCAGATGGACTCGGAACTCTAGAGGGTAATTAGTCAAACGAATGTTAGTCAAGGGTATGTTAAAGACAAAGTCTGGAAACGGGTCTCTGCATGTACCAAGAAGAAGATTCCTCCTCCTTCTCAAAATTTGACAGGTAGGAATACAGATATGAGGCTCTGAAATTAGAAGGCCAGAAAATTTATGAGATGAGCGAAGGTCCTTCTAGGTAGTGGGGCCTTCTAAAATAACACCACCTGTACCCTGCATCAAGACCTGCTCTGTTAAGAGGAAAAGAAGGGTAGATGTAATAGGACTCCTTCCAAGGGGAATGGATGACCCGATATGCAGACTGGACTCAACTTGCAGGGAAGTCTGCTGTCTCCCAGGGGCTTGGATAAGGGACATTACTGGAAAACTCTCCAGTGTAGTAAGGCCCTCTGATTACTATCTAGTATTGCTTGTTCAAACTGACAGTGGTAAAATAACAAAGAGAAATCCAAGGGCAATAAAAAAAAAATTCAAGGCCCTGGGACATTTGATAGGAGGATCAGGAGCACAGGTAGTAATTTCCTCAATCCTTCCAGTAACAAAGAATAATATTGATAGGAAGAACAGATCCACCAGTTCAGTGAGTGGCTCCAAGGCTGGTGTAATGGGAAAAAAATTGAGATTTTTGACCATGGGATGATCTACTCAGCATGGTCTACTGACACCTGACAGGATGCACCTGTCTCAGAGGGGAAAAGGAGTTCTAGAGCAGGAGCTGGTGGGGCTTGTTGACAGAGCTTTAAACTAGCTGGAAGGGGGAAAGGGGCAAAACCAGGCTCACCAGCGAAGAACAATGGGATGGTGTGCCAAAACATGAGGATATAAGCACTTATGGGATCTCTCAATCTGCTTGACAAGGCATTGGTTACAAAGTACCACACATGAAATGTTTCTACACCAAGTCACCCAGCATGAGGAACAAACAAGAAAAACAGGAAGCTTTGGCCCAGTTGCAGAGATTGGACATTACTGGCCTAAGAGAAACCCTGTGCAATGAGACCTGTGACTGGAATGCCCTGTTGGATGGTTACAGGCTCTTCAGGGGGGCTAGGCAGGGCAGAAGAGATGAAGGAATAACACTGTATGTAGTAGAACTGTTAGCTCACAGTGGACAATGGCACAGCTGAGAGACTCTAGGTAAGAAACAAGGGGCAAACCGAGATCTCTTCTCTCTAGTGACAAGTGATAGGACCTGAGGGAATGGCCTGAAGTTGGTAAGGGGAGGTTTAGGTTGGATATCAAAGTTCTCCCCAGTAGGGTGTTTGGGCACTGGAACAGGCTCCCCAGGGAAGTGGTCACAGCACCAAGCCTGACAGAGTTCAAGAAGCATTTGGACAATGCTTAGGCACATGGTGTGACTTGTGGATGGTCCTGTGCGGGGCTAAGGAGTTGGACTCGATGATCCTTGTAGGTTCCTTTCAACTCAGCATATTCTGTGATTCTGTATTTTATGAGTACTTGTCCTTAATAATTCTGGGAACACATAAAAATTATAGGAAAATACATTTGTTGTTATTAATGATTAGTATAGGCACTTTATAGAAGGTTCATATCTCAAGTAGCTTCTGGATAGCAAGATGAGAGAATGCAGACCTCGGAAAATTGAGCAGTCTTCCTATATATTCTACTGAAATAAGTTAAATGGCAAGGGTGAAATTCCAGAATTTTGAACTGTACAGAACATTTTCTATCAACTTAATTCCTTAACTCAGATATTTAACTAGATAAAGTTACTAAAATTGTTCTTTGATTTGGTAAAGTCAGGATTTCTGTGTATAAAGCATTTGCAGTAATTAGGAAAGGGAAATATAAATGTATTCTGAGGTGGAGTGACCACCTTTTCTCATACATGAACATCAGGTTTTTCCAGTATGGTTGTTGTAGGCAGGTCTGAAAGAATAGATACTGAAACAGCAAACAAACAAGTCCTATACTTTAAAAATTAATTATTTTATTTATTTTATTTTATTTGAAAGTATTTGTCAGCATTTTTCAAGCATTTTTCAACATTTCAAGTTACCTAAATAAACATATCAAACATCCATCTTTTCTGTTTGTTTCTTTTGTATGCCATACACTGATCCTCTCTGGAAGCCTGAAATTAAGAAATTTAAGAAAATTTAAATTTGAGAAATTTGTACAAACTCTTGTGTACAAACTCTTTATATATAAATTTTCACTTAGAGACTGCATGCCTGATTTGGGGGGAAAAAGATGAAGAAAAGAAAATGAAAAAATAAAATATTGTTGACTCTCAATGCACTGTATTACACATGTCAAATATTTGTGCAGACAGATGTATTTTTCCAGATCATTCTTTAAATAAGAGAAAAATTAGTGCTGGTATGGATACTCATTTGAGAGAAATTATAGATGAAGAGAAGAATGTACGCAGTGCCAGAATAGAGTAAAACAGAGATGTAACTTTTAAAAGACCTTGTACAAGTATCCACCAATCTCCTTCAGGAAATCTTGAAAAAGATATTCATGGGAAAAAAAATCTTATCTTTGCCTTTTTTCAATTTTTAGTCATGGTTTCATAAAACTAACATCTTTCTTAGGCAAGTGGCTACAGTCTATGGTAAACAGTGTTACTTCTTTTGGAAGAAAATCCTGGTCATTCCTGTCAATAGTATCCAGAACTGTCGCCTTTTAATGCCTCTAGTACTTCACAAACATTCTGAAATATGTTGTTTTCCCATTTACATTTAGTTTAATCATTATGTTCCTCTTTGACCATTAATACAGTGCCCAAAATATGTGACTTCACATTTTCCCATTTAAGTTTTCAGGGAATAAAAATGCTCCCTGGTTTCCCTCTAGGACGTGAAGGTTTTCAGTAAGTGCTTATGGCATTCAGGAATTCTGGCTCTTGGTGCAGGTTTGCATATGATGAGGGAATAACCTCCTGTACAGTCAGAGGGAGTAATTTATGATATCTCTCAAATTTCAGCTCTGAGCTGCCTGAAGCAGGGTGAGTTTTCAGGAGTTGTGACAAGTAATAAGACAAAAAGTTCCACAAAGACACTGATCACCTGCAAATTAGCACAGTGAAATCTTGAATTGTTGTTGTGTCAAATAAATCATACTTCTTTCTTGACTTTGCAGAATGAGCAAGATATATTGTATGTTGAAATTCTTTTTAATTGCTTTTAGTAGTGCTAAAAAAACCCCTAAATTTTAATTGAAAAGCACAAAATTAAAACAGTGCAGTAAGAAAATAAGGACTAATTATCATGTTTAAAAAAGCCCTTAATATAATGGCAAGTCTTATGCTTTCAGAACACAGAACAGGGATACTCTGACTTCACAGGCCTGCCACTTAGCTACCTAATAAAGTTAAAATTGAGATTAAAATCCTATAACCCAAATAGTAAAATGAAAATACTAATTGAGCATCTTGGCTTTCTTGGACAATATTTTGACCTTTGAATAAACAAATATTCAACATCTAAGATAAATATGGATAGTAGAATATTTAATGATTAAAACTTTTTTCCAGCATTTGGTTATAAGAAAACTAAATGGAAAACTAAGATAACAATAAAAATAATTATTAAATAATTTAGATCTTTTTTTCTTTTTTCAACAGAAAATAAATTGAAAATATGTGTACAAATATTTTTCCCTAGAAATTCTCAAAAAAAAATACTGTCTTTTTGGATAGGCATAGTCATTACAGAATTTTATAAATTTGAGTTTGTGAACAGGGCAAGAATATTTTTTTTAAAATCCCTATTTTTAATTAATATATTTTACTGTTAAATGTAGAAAACCTCCTTTCTTCTTATCTTAGAAAAATAAATTTCGAAGCGTAAACCCCATTTCAAACTGAAGAAAACCAGCAGTAGGACTTTTGCTAGAAGTTTTAGTGCTGCTGTTTGGACTGAGGTTATTTTATTTTCACCTTAAAAAGGGTTTTGCATGTTCCTTAATCTTTAGAACAGTTTTCCTGAGATCTGCTTACCTGCTAGCCCTTGCACCTATGTTACCATGATGTCTTTGTCTCTTGTGACTTGAAAGTGGACTGCAACACCTTCTAGTAAACCGACTTGGATCTTGTCCAACACATGGGCTCCAATCTTCAAAGGAAATACATGGATCCAGCAGTGATGGTATCTAAAGGAAGCCTCCTGACATCAAAGGAGTACTTACCTGACTGGAGACAGGATCAAAGTTCTTGAAACAGAATGACATTTTGGAAATGTATTCTAAGTGTCTGGACATTTCTCTCTTGATATGCATGCCTGATTCCTCCAGTTCATCTCTATGTCCTGTAAAAATATTTGTGGTTTTCTGTTCAGTTGGTCTGAAACTAAACAGACCCAGCTTGGGGGTAGAAAGCTGAGACATTTATTGAACATTCATGCTACAATATATAGATCTGAGGAACCAGGTACGTTAATGAGGAGGTAGGACATGTTAATAAGGGGGATGAGTTATGTTAACAAGGGGTGAGGAAATTCAGTCCTGCTGTTTCATCATAGGGTCTTCACACCTGGACCACCTGGGGACAAAGGGTTTCTGGGTATCTTGCCCCATCTTGTAAAGTCCTTCGATATCTTGCAAGAGGTGACTGGACTAAGACACATAGATAGCTGAAAACAGTCCCATCCTCAAGGTATCTTCTTGCAGCCAGGCTCCTGCGTTATCAAAGGAGGAACCTATCTCGGCCTCTGCTGCCCAACACCTGCTGCACTCCTGTTAGCTCTTTTTCTGTAAAGTTTATATCCCAATATTTTTCCATTTGCCTTCTTAAAACAGGCAGTACAAAATTTAATGTTGATCATAATGTTACCATCTCTTTCAAAGTCCTGTTTTCTTGAGTGTGTTAGCCACTTTGATTTTTGAAGCTCAGCTACATTTTAAAGAATGAGGTTCAAAAGTCTGCATAACAATGAGGACTTTTCAGAAGGTTTGGGCATTATTTGAGAGATATCTCTGGTTTGTCTCTGTATATCTCTTGAAAGGAGGCATGTGAATTATATAGACAATAAAGTCCTAGGATTTCTGAGCTCATAGAGTTTAGCTTTGCCTTAGACATCATCTAATTTCATTTTTGTCTTAATGGCTGCAATCTACATCAGCTAATACTTAAGTATTTCTCTTACCCTCAAAGATGGTGAAAAAAATCAGCTCTTCTCAAATGAGCAAAATTTAGAAAACTTGTAAAAGAAGAAAACAGATACCATAAGCTGATCAAGTGACTTCACAGAGTAACTGAATACAGTCCCCTGTATTCAGAGAAGCAAGGTAGCTTTTTAAAGCAGAATTTTCATTAACAGCAAGTTGCAGGAAAATATAATTATTTTTTAAATCTATATAAATTTGCTCCCCACTCTTCTAAAAGCATCAGAAATTGCAGCTTTAAGCCATCCAAACAGTGAGAAAATGAAACCACTGGTGAACTCATGTCTACAAACTGGTTACTAAGAATAAATTCCCATGCAGTCCATGTTGTAAATATGTTCAAACTACCTGTGTATCAGGGACTAGAGCTGACATTTTAAGTTGTTTAACGTGTCAGGTAGAATACTTGCTCATTTGTGACTAGTTTCTAAAATCTTGATATGTCAGGTTGGATGGGGCAGCCTGGTCTGATGGAAGGTGTCTCTACCCTTGGCAGGGAAATTGGAATTAAATGATCTTTAAGGTCCCTTCCATCTCAAACCATCCTATGCTTCTATGAAATATATTAGGTCAACTCTTACAAAATTAAGCCTGAGTGACTTTTGCAGAATGAGGTTACTAATACTGCTTTTACTGCTCTCATAGATTACTGTCTTTATGAATTAAGTTTCTCTGTGTATGAACGTATGCCTGCCAATTGTCATAAACTTGAAATTACATTTGTTTATTGAGTGGAAAATAGCTTCCTTGCTTGGACAAAAGGTGAAGTAAGAACAATAAACAATAAGCAAACTCTCTTGTCCTACTGACATGCTGGTATGAGTACTCCTTCAGTGATTTAGTTTTTATATTTCATTAATTTACCTCTGAAGGTAATTAACTATAGAGGTATCTTTGGAGGATTACACACATAGATTACCTAAAGGTAATCTATCTGTGTAATCTATAGGTTCTTATTCTGGCACAAGATTATTTTAGTAATTTAGTAGATGACCTTTATCTTCCAGGACGTGTACACTGAACTGAACAGTTACAATGACTTGGGTGTGAACTTCTAAGACAGGGGGATTTCTTGAGGTAATCTGTGCCCTCACATTTTTCTTTGGGACATGTTGAAAAATAATGTGTAAGGTATGTATTTTATTAAAAGGATAACAAGGAGACATAAACACAGCTATATTAATATAAATTTACTAAGACTACTTGTTTCCATTTGGTTTGTGAGAGACTTAACTATCTTAGAAAAGTTGTAAGTGATCTTACGTATTTTATGTTTTTATCTTTTCCTGAAGGCCCATGCACCTTCTTGAATTCCCTTCAGGTCACATAGCAAAGCATCTTGTCTTTGAAAATGTATATCAACTATATATTTTCTCTTTAAATCTTACCATTTAATGTTATTGACACTCTTTTTCAATACTCTTTCTATGAAAATAAGATAAAGCAAAATAAAATAAAATATTGTAAAATAATTAGGAAAAAAAAAAAAAAAGAAATTCTGCAACCTTAATACTGAGGTCCTTCTGATGGGCTGCACAGCACTCTGGAGCACCACCTCCTTCTACCACCTACAATTTTGTATCATCACCAAACTTGCTGAGGAGGCACTCTACCCTTTCGTCCAAGTCATTCGTGAACAAGTAACACGGGCCTCAGTATTGACTCTTGGAGGAATTTACTAGTTATTAGCCTCCAACTAGACTCTGTGCCACCAATTACAGCCCTCTGTGATTTGCCATTCAGCTGGTTCTCAATCCACCTCACTGTCTTTTCATCCAACCCACACTTCCTGAACTTGGCTGTGAGGATACCATGGGATACAGTGTCAAAAGCCTTGCTGAAGTCCAGGCAGACAGCATCTGCTGTTCTCACCTCATCTATCCAGCCAGTTGTCCCATGGTAGAAGGCAATCAGGTCTGTCAAGTGTGATTTCCCTTTGGTGGATCCATGCTGACTCTTCCTGATCACTTTCTGTCTTCCACATGCTTACAGATGGTCTCTGGGATGAACCATTCCATCACTTTTATAGGAATTGAGGTGAGGCTGAAAGGCCTTTAGTTCCCTGTGTCCTCCTTCTGCCTTTTCTGAAGACTGGAGTGACATTTGCTTTCTTGCAGTCCTCAGGCACCTCTCCTGAGTGCCATGACCTTTCAAAGATGTTTGAGAGTGAACTAGCAAGGATGTATGCCAGTTCCCTCTGTAACCAGTGAACACTGATTCATTTGATATGATTTGCATTATACCAAGCTTTATATATCTTAATAGAGTGTATCATAATGCATGATACTGTTAAGTCCATATCCTCATAATTGCATTAATTAATTAATTTTCTCACTGAAAATTAGTTTCTTTTTGCTACAGAGTCCAGAAGAGAAAGGACAAGGAGGAGGACGATGACCAGAATATGAAGACTAGTGACAAGGTTTACAGATGTAAATTATTTATTTCTCAAGAGGCCTTAAAAAAATAACTCTGCTTATCAGGGAAAGAGTGAAAATTATTGATTTCAAGAAATCATTCCCTCTTTCATAGAGCTACCCCTTAAAAAAATCCAGCAGTACCCTTTACTCTTGTGGATATTTCTCAACTGTAAAGAAACTTACTATAGAGGGACAGCCAGCTGCCTAGTATTACAAATTACAGCAGGTGTCCTGCAGTAGACATATCACTCATCATAGCCCCCGACACTGCTGCTTCTCAGAGGTCTTTCTTTTTCACTCTAATGTCAAATGCTTGTAACACACTGTGAAACAGTGGGTGCATCCTTTTAAGTATGCCTCACTGCATTAATATTTCCATTTTTTGCATATATTTTATGCTGTTATTTATGTTGCTCATTGAAGGACATGTCAGTTTCTTCTTCCTATCTGAAAGTATTAGTATCTATAATTTACTAAAACAGGATCATTCACTGTCACTTTGTTACTTTTATTTTACTCTTTTAGAGCCCAATCCTGAAGTTTTAAATGAAATTATTCTTATTTGGGGGCAGAGTTCACTAGTTCTGTTTAGGTTACCTTGTGTCTTTCATCTCACCATCTTCTATTGATGGAGGAAGAAAAACAAAGCCATGAAGTCTAAATAAAAATATTTGTCATAAAAAGAATACTGTTTCTCTTGAGGCATGACATACCTGACTATTAAAATAATGCAAGGATCCTTCTGTGTTTAAAAGTATGCCTGTAGGTCAGTCTTCAAAGTTATTTCTATTCCTACTCAATAAATTCACAAATTAGCAGTAAGCAATACCTGAATCCACCTGTAAAACATATGTAAAAGATAATTTAGGGTTCACCCTTTCTTTGCTTGCAGAATTCCAGCCCCTGGGTTTAAATGTATTTTACAGTGACAATGATAAAAAATATTGTGTGAGTTAAAGACAAACACATTCTTGTAATTAAGATATATTTGGAAAGTTTATCAGCATTCTTTTATAAGCATATTTTCATAGATGTTCTGCATTTTAAATTGCTTTTTTTTTGAAAGCTGGAATACTGCAAAATCTTCCCATGACCTTTCAGATGTGCAGTTTGCAAAGTCCCTGAAGTGATGCAACAATAGCCGTTGCACTGTTACAAATCTCCTTTGCAATTATAATGGTATCTGTGTACACAATGCATTGGAAAAGCTAATTTACAGTTTTCTAGAATGCCCATTAAATCCTGAATGTTCCACAATCCTGCAGCAGTTACTCAGATCTGTTGTGGGTTGTTTTTTTTTTCCCTCATAGCGCTAAATTAGTTGATTCTTAAAATATTGATTTAGGCCCTTAGGGTTGCACACTGATCTAACCCACGCTTGTTGAAAACTGAATTATAGATAAGCTCTCCCCCATACTGAAATAAAATAGCTTAGATGTTCAAATAAATGTTGGTGGCCTATTCATTTTAAATAGAAAAATTTACTTCTTAGCACTTCTAGAATTGCATAATGTTTACGGCACTCTAAGCCGGGCAAAGTTAGCAACAAAAATATTTGAGAAGGTGTCTTCTAAATAATTCAAAATTACCTTTTATGCAATTTTTCTTATAATTAGCAATAGTAACCTTGGCTCAAATTAGAAAAATATACCTTGCATTTTATGAAACAGCCAGTCATGATAAAGGAGTTTATTTGTTACTTAAATTTTCGGTAATTGCAGTTAGTTTGAAAAACACAAATAGGAAGATCTAAGAGAATACTGAAATGAAATATTTCCAACATTCTATTAAGTGCCTTGTTCATTTACAATGTATCTGAATGTAGTTACTTTATTTATTAATATTTTACTTGCCATATCCAAAATCAAAAGGTGTAAGTATGTTTAAGGAAAAAAAGCCCTAAATTATAGTCCAAAATTATTGTATAGATAATTGGGCAACATGAACATAGCACATAAGTCATCACAATTAGATGTAACTGCCTTGTGTAAGAAAAAAGACTGATGTATTGCATTTGTGCACATGTTGAGTTTAAGTGGTATTAGAAACACAGAATTTATTAAAGTATTACAAAGTGAAGAATTCAATTCTTTGATGACAAATAATGTTAAAGATAAGGAGCATGAAAGGAAAACCACATAAGAGAAAAGATTTGAGTATGAAGAGAGAAAGATCTTCTGTTTTCAAAAAGAAATTTCCAGATATGCAAAGGAAAGATGTCACATTGATGTTTGATCTATGAATTAGAATTTCAATTTGTCTTAAATTGCCACAGACTTGTAAGAGCAGTTCCTCAGCTCATGTGAACTCCATGTCAGAATCCTATCAAATAATTTATCTTATATTTTGTAAATAATCCAAAAATCGTGATTTTATTTCAAGGTAGAAACTCTGAACATTAGATTGCATTGAGATAATCACTGCACAGGAAGACATAGGCAATTGGGGTAAGTTTCTTTTTTATGTTTCCTTTTAGGCCAGATATGCTCTATGGCCTCCATATTGTGCCATAATTCTTCCAACAGTAGAAGAATTAGTGTGAGTGTTTTTTGCAAGAAAATATATACTGGAGAGGGCATCTAGAATCTTGCATTTTTTTTTTTTTCCCTTTAATCTACACTTTAAGGTATGAATATATCTACTGCAATATGAACAATCCATGCAGGATAAAGGAGACAGGGAAGGAGGCAGTTCTGTCAGTGTTAGCTTCTTCATGACCTACAAGTTAAGACTGCTAATTTCAACAC
>JAWWEU010000158.1:35178656-35193309 GCA_035583155.1 Acropternis orthonyx | reverse complement strand
GATAATTTCAACACAATATTTTATATATTATGTATGAGATATATATATATATATATATATATATATATATATATATATTAGCAGGGTTTATATGCAACAAAGGTAAATCTTAACTGACTGAGACATTTGGGAGCTGGTGGTATAGCTGGCAGCAGTCTGGGAAGCATTAAGAGGAACTGCAGAACACTGGGAGAGATGGTAAAGGGCTCTGGAACTCAAGTAGTTTTTTCATCAGTCCTTCGGGTCAAAGGAGAGGTGCCCAAAATGGCCAGACTACTCTGACAGGGCAACAAGTAGTTAGAACAATGGTGCCATAGTCAAGGTTTTGTTACACAGCCTGTGGGACTTGCTTTGCCAAGCCTGCTCTACTGGGGGTTGATGAGGTCCATCTGACAGAGGAGGGAAAAAGTATCTTTAGTCAGAGACTTGCCAGACTGGTAAAGGGGGCTTTAAACTAGACTGGTTGAGAGAGAGGGTCACCTATCCACCCCAGTTTTGCCAGTCAGATGCCAACACCCATAATGAATGCCCAGAACAGAGCAAGGGCATTCCAGATACTCCAGCCAATTAGTAACTTTATCCAGGGCCCAGCTCAGATGCTTATGTGCAAATGCACATAATATAGGGAAAAAACAAGAGGAACTAGAGACATGCGCACATCTGCAGGGATATGATATAACTGGCATCATGGAGACATGATGGGATGACTCCTATGACTGGAACATTGGAATGGAAGGTTTTAGTCCTTTTAGGAAAACAGATGACTCTGTGTCAATGACTGGCTGGAGTGAATGGAACTCTGCCTAGGGAAGGAGGAGGAACCAACCAAGAGGTTGCAGGTCAAGTTCAAAGGGCGGGCAGGGACAGGAGAGGTTATAAAGGGAATCTACTACAGGCCACCCAGTCAGAGAAATGGTGTGGATGAAACCTCTATAGGCATATAGGAGCAGCCTCACACTCACAAGCCCTGGTACTCGTGAGGGATTTCAGCCACACGGATATCTGTTGGAGGGACAACACAGCCAAACAAAAGCAATCCTGGAGGTTCCTCAAATATGTCAATGACAATTTCCTTACAAAAGTGACTGAGAAACCAACAGGGAGCAGTGCCATGCTGAACCTTGTGCTCACCAACAGGGAGGAGCTGGTGGGGAATGTAGTGTTCCGAGGCGGCCTTGGCAGTAGTGACCATGAGAGGGTGAAACTCTAGATCCTCAGGGCAGTGAAAAGGACTCTTAGCAAGCTCACTGCCCTGCACTTCACTAGAGCAGACTTTGGCCTCCTCAGGGACTAGTAGGTCCTGGTAGAGTCCCACAGAATAGAGCCCTAGAGGAAAGCGGGGCCCATGGATTCTGTCTGATACTCAAGGATCACCTTCTCCAAGCTCAGGAATGATGCATCCTAACAAGAAGGAAATTGGGCAAAAATGCCAGGAGGCTTTAATGAATAGATAAGGAGCTGCTGAGAAAATTCATACAAAAAAAAAAAAAAAGTTGGAAACGAGGACAGGTAGTCTGGAAAGAAGACAGGTAAATTGCATGGGAAGCTGGGAATAAAGTCAGGGAAGCCAAGGCTCAGTTAGAGTCTGGACAGGTATATCAAGGATAACAGGAAGGGCTTCTGTAGATATGTTGTAAACAAAAGAAAGACTAGGGATAATGTGAGCCCTCTCTGTAAGGAAACAGGAGACCTGGATGCCCTGGACAAAGAGGAGGCTGAGGTTCTTAATGACTTCTATGACTCAGTCTTCAGTGGCAAGTGCTGTAGCCACACTGCCCAGAAAAGCAAAGGCAGGAATTGGAAGAATGAGGACCCAAAGCTCCCTGTAAGAGAGGACCAGGTACAAGACCATCTGAGGAACCTGAATGTGAGCAAGTCCATGGGACCCGATGAGATTCATCTGTGGGTCCTGAGGTATCTGGCAGGCGAAATTGCTAAGCCACTATCCATAATTTTTGAAAAATAATGGCAGTCAGGTAAAGTTCCCAAGGATTGGAAAAAGGGAAATATAACTTCCATTTTTATAAAGGGAAAGAGGAAGACCCAGGAAACTATAGACCAGTCAGTCTCACCTCCGTGCCAGTTTCTCCTGGAAACTATGCTAAGACATGTGGAAAACAGGTGATTGGTAACAGAAAACAAGGCCTTATGAAGGGGAAATCATGCCTGACAAATTCGGTGATCTTCTATGACAGGGCTACAACATTGGTGAATAGGGGCAGATAAAGTGACATCATTTATTTATGCAAAGAATTTGACACTCCCCTGCATGACATCCTTGTCTCTAAATTAGAGAGACATGGATTTGAGGGGTGGACCACTGAGTGGACAAAGAACTGGTGGGATGATGGCATGCAAAGACTTGTGGTCAATGGCTCATTGTCTACATGGACACCAGTAAAAAGTGGTGTCCCTCACAGGTGTGTACACATTTTTGCTGGTGACATGGACAGTGGGATTGAGTGCAACTTCAGAAAGTTTGCTGATGACATCAAGTTGTGCAGTGCAATAAACAAGCTGGAGGAAAGGGATGCCATCCAGAGGGACCTTGACACGCTGCTAAGTGGGCAATGCAAATCTCATGAAGTTTAACAAAACAAAGTGCAAGGTCCTACGCCTGGGTCACAGCAATCCCAGACACACTTACAGGTTGGGTGGAGAAGTGATTGAAAACAGCCCTGTGGAGAAAGACTTGGAGGTGATGGTTGATGAAAAACTGAACCTGAGCAAGCAGTGTGTGTTTGCAGCCCAGAAAGCCAACCATGCCCTGGACTGCATCAAGAGGAGCATGTCCAGCAGGTTGAGAGAGGAGATTCTCCCTTTCTATTCTGCCCTTGTGAGAACCCCACCCAGAGTACTGCATACAGTTCTGCTATCCCCAAAAAAGAAGGACATGAAACTATTGGATCAAATCCAGGGGAGGGCACAAAGTTGAGAAGAGGACTGGAGAATCTCCCTTACAAAGAGAAGCTGAGAGAGTTGAGGTTGTTCAGCTTGGAGAAGAAAAGTTGCATGGAGATCTCAAAGCAACATTCTAATATCTGAAGGGGGCCTAAAAGAAAGATGGCAGGGAACTGTAGTAGATTATCTAAAAGGAGTAATGGGTACAAACTGAAAGAGGAGAAATTGAGGCTGGACAATAAGAAACTCTTTACTGTGAGGGTGATGTGATACTGGAAGAGGTTGCCCAGGGAGGCTGTGAATGCCCCAACCCTGGCAGCATTCAGTGACAGGCTGGACAAGATCTTGAGTAACCTGGTCTAATGAGAGGTGTCTCTGACCATGGCAGGGGGTGTTGGGACTAGATAATCTTTGAGGTCCCTTCCAACCCTTAGCATTCTATGATTCTATAACCAGGTACTATTGAATTTTTTTTTGAAAGAAATGTATGAAGCAATGACACTGGACGACCCTCATAAAAAACACCTACCACACAAGCTTTATTTGCACTGTAGCAATTCTTGTATTTCATCCTAAGTATCTGATAATGTCAAAGCAAACTATTAAGTCATGGTAAAGAAAGTGCTGTGGTATGTTAGCATAAATCTAGACCTAGACTAATTAGCTATGCAGAAGATAGCCTGTCCTTAGAAGGACAATGTTATCATAACTGGTTTTTTTCTGGAACCCAAACATTGATCAAATAGTTCAGAGGAAAATGTATGTTTTATTATCCAGTGTGGATAAGAATTACCTTGTTGCATTGCACACATTGATGGAATATGTGCAAAACCATCCAAAATCGGACCACACTGCAAGCCAAAAAAAAGGGTTTATTTTTAAGGTTTTGCAAGAGAAGACTTAAAAGAAAATATGTGAAAATGTGAAGTGTATTGTGTTTACATCATGGTGAACTTTGGCAGATAGATTTTTCTCCCTGCAAGCAAAAAAAAAAAAAAAAAGTGCAATTAACTTATGAGTAGATGGGCAATAATGTGTTTATCCTGTGACTGTCATGCCTGTCATGATCAAGGACAGCATTCTGGATGTGTGTATTTTTCCATTGCTCTTTGATCACAGATTCATACTCCTGCCCATGGTTTTAGGTGAAGCAATAGCAGTGTTTTTAACTAACTTGCTACATGAGGTTGTTGAACTTCTAGTCTAGAAATTAATGAGTATTTCTCAAAGTGAAATGCTTACAGATGGATCTGATATTTTATAATATATATATTTTATTTTCTAAAGCCATTTTAATAAGTCAGAAAAGGAATCCAATAACTGTATATGTTTTATACATACAACAATGCTCATAAACTTCTCCCATATATACTGGATTTATTATATTTCTCCAAAGGAATTTGACAAACACTGAATTATATTCCCTTTCTGCTTCCAAAAGAACTTTAGTAATAAAAGCAGAAAAGTTGCTGCTGAAATTCATTTTCTTATAGATTTATAGGAAAACTGAAAACTGCTTTGATGTCTTTTGCATTCCCTTGCCAATTTATAAAAAAAAAAAAAAAAAGAAAAAAAAGATAAAAGAACTTCTATTAAATTTAACAGCACTCTTCTCCTCTCCCCCTACTTCAAACCTCATTTATCTTTTATGAGGCCTGGGCATCTTGCCATAATAAAGCTGCATAATATACTAGAGTTCTATAATCATTTAGTAGTTTCTCCTTTTTTTACCCTAACAACACACCATGGCATTGACCCTGCCATTTAAGAATTTGGTTTGAATGGGTCAAAACTTTAAGCACTGCAGCATGTAGTTCAATATTCAAAGTGCTGAACTTGAACAATTAAGGCACCCAGTTTTCAGAGGGATTGCTAGTTCTACTTGCTACTAACAGAATTCCTTGCAGCTTAGCTTTCTCTGAAAAGAGTAACTGGGATATATGTCTTTTCAGGACTTGTGGAAGAAGAGAAAATATTAACAAATATTAGAAAATGTATAAACATGTTACACTTCCTTGAATTCAATAGAATTTTTTTTTTTTTTTTGTTATTGATTTCCATTGAATGATTTTCCAGGACAAAGTTATTAACTTCTAGTGAATCAAGGAACTTCTGATTGTATCTCAATTGAGGTGGGTTTTTTTTTCAGATTTCTGAGAATATAGACCTTTTTTTCACCATCTAATCCTGCTTTTCATTCATTTAAAGGCATTCTATTATCTCTGAGAAGTAGATCCAATGAAGCTAAGGGCAAAATTATTGTTGATTTTGATTGAGTTGAAACAAACTGTTAAAGGGAAGGTCTTTGTTCTGTGTTTGTCTGGATTTTCTTTTAATTCAGGCATCATTAATAAAATGACCTGCATCAGAGCATCTGTCCAGACTTCTTCTAAAAAGGTTGGAGAAAAAAAATAGCCGTTTGGAGTGAAGGACCCTAATGTAAAGAAGCAAATTATTTCCAGTGAACATTCCTCTGAAACTGCCTTTTTTTCCAAGTAGTATACCTAGAGTTAGGTTCTTCTGTCTGCACCATAGTGTTTAATTTTACATGGCAAGAAACCCTCTGATACTACCAGTTTCACTAACACAAGCATGAGATTCTTGCTGGTTATTTCAGCTAATTACAGTATAAGTGTTGAAAAGCTTGTAAGCAACACAGCAATCTGTATTCTAGACAGAAATATAAATGTAGGTTATAATTGCATTCATACTGCTCAAAAGTTATCCCTTTGCTCAAAACCAAAGGAAGCAAAAGCAATATTTGAAGGGTATAATGCATACTATCTTGAAAATTTTGAGCTTTAAATGTCACCAGTAACCCCATATTGAATTCCTGCATTCATCCACTGAAGCAATAAAGTAGACTGAAAAACTGTGAAAAAGAAAACAAATAATATAATACAGAAAGAAACCTGAGATACATTTCTCTTGAATATGCTGAGTATGTAGTTTTGAAGGTACAGGCAAGACAGTGGCTGGCAGACTTAAATTACCTGCTTCCCAGTGAACAGGTGGATAGACAGGAAATGCTAAATTGAAGACTGCAAAGAGTAGAGTTGGGTACTTAAGATCACAGAGACAGAGAAGATGTAAGGGAACAAGGCTTTTGGAGGGAGTCAGATCTGTGTAGATTTCTTCTTAAGGACATTGGTCTCTGAAGAAAACACCTTCTGTGCTCTAATATTTCAGCCTTGGTTTTCTGAGTCAGCCCACCAATATTAACAATGAATGTGCTAATAGATGTTATGGAACTCAATTCCAACATTGACAGAGAATGTATCTAGGAAATCTAAGGCATTTTTTTTAATACAGGATTTTTTTAAAAACTTCCTCAGTATTATATTTCCAGAATTCTTAAAGTCTCTGTTTTAAAACTGTGGAAGTGAAACCTATAAATCAGAGGTTGCAATGCAGAATGTAATGAAAGAGAAATGAGATTTTATACCAATCTTTTTCTTCTCTGTCAGAGATTTGAACAGTGATGGTAAATTGTCTCACACGAAATAGTTAACAGAAGTTTAAAGAGAAAGTCTGGTGTGGTTATTAAAGTGTTCATCTGAAAACTGTGATATCTAGTTTAAGTTCCCTGATGTGCTGTAGACTTTCTCTGTGACCTTGAACAAGTCACCTAGTGCAATATTTCTTGCCTGCATATAGTAGTCTGAAGACTAGAGAGACAGACCAACCAAGTTACCTAGATTATTTTAGTTATATCTAACCACTGGAGGATAATGCAAGCAGGCAACTTCTTCCATCTATTTTAGTGTAGGACAAATCACCTTCAGAGATAATCTCTCTCTCCTACAAGTAGTTTTGATAGATACTTAAAGTGAGGTGAGACGTATCCCCCTTTTAATCTTCCTATGCTTCAATTCTCCACACACCAGTAAAATGAACATAATGAAATTTCCTTTCCCTTTTAGGCTATTATAAAAAGTGTAAAGCTTGTAACATTAAAATACTGTAAGAATGGGGTGATAAAAGTATCACAGACACATCTAAGACTGGTATGCCTGTCAGGGTAAGAAAATCCTATAACTGTAACTATAACTTCAGTCATAGTATTTTGCTAAACTCAATTTTATCACTCTTAAAATCAACTTTAATCAGAATACTATCCCAATTGCCACCCAGTTGGGCTCTTATTAGTCATTCAGAGACCAACACTTGGTAATAAAATTGTTGAGGAGAAAATGAAAAACATGCTGTAAATAAATACCAGTCAGAATTCAGGTGTTAAGAAATTTGATTTGGTACTGCCATGCATGCTATTTATCAGCAAACTTAATTATAAGTGCAACAAGTGTCTATGGCTGAAAATATGCTTTCTTTATTATAAATTATAAAAGAAACATGTCCTTCATGAGTTTCTGCCCTTTTCTTGGAAGAAAGTTAAATAATTCATTTTTCAACAATAGACAAAAAATGACTGAAACCAGAAGAAATGTCAGGCCAAGTTCTCAGCCAAGTTTGTTAAAATGAAGTGTTGGTGATTTCTAGTAAGACAAATTCATAACAGCAGCCTATGAATTAAAACTGAAAAAAACATAGGTTTCTGCTTTTTTTTTTTTTTTCCAACAAGAGTCCTGTGAAATTTATTGGTATTCTTTAAGCTTAAGGTGGCTTATATTTGAATTGCAAAGCTGTCAAGTCAATTTTACCTCTTTTTCATGCTGAGGGAATTCTCCTTTCTGTCAGAGGGCCACTTTTAAGACTGCTGTGTCACTTGTGTGGATAGAAAATCTCTTCTGGGCAGCAAGTTCATTAAGGTAGAGTAGTTGTATTAGAGAAAGCTTTTAGGGTAAAAGCAGGCTAGCATCTGTCTTTACCTCTGAGGAGCATGTAGGTTTGATAGGTAGTGGTCAGCTTTACTGTAGGACAGAATGGCTTAGGAAAATATCAGTTTTAGGATGGTTGGAATATTATCTATCCAAGAATATCCACTGCAGTTTTTTCAGTGAAAGGGTGTCCTCCAAGGATGAGATGCCTGTTCAGTTTTCGCATCAGTCCATGATTTCAAGTGATCCCACAGAGAGGATAGGCCTTTCAAATTCAAACTGAAAAATGTCAAGCCTGTATTCTGAATAGAAAAAGATTTATCTGTTTTGGTTTCTTATCTACCTTCTAGCATTAAAAAAAAAAAAAAAAAAAAAAAAAATTCTACTTCTATTTCATACATGTTCTCATATCCAGGGCATATTTTTAAAGAACCATCAAATTTGTGTCTCTCCAGAACACACTGGAAAGTATTGGATCATTATATCAATTGCTCTTGAGTTGGTCTAGTTTTCATATAATCATCTTCATTTTATTCTCATTCAGATACTGCTTCTTTCGTCTTCAGGATTGACTTAAAATTATTCATGTTTTCTATGAAAATTACATTATGGTCATGAGACTTCCAAATATGTGTTTTACAATTTCCCTTATAATAATTAAAATTATCAAAATATTCCAAATCCTGTCAATCATTTATGATTTGAAAGGTGTCACTGCCTTTCTGTGACTAAGCAGTTATTTATCCAGTAAGTAGAATGTAATAAGATTTTGATTTTAGTCCTTTGCAGTGCTGTTCATATAGTTCAAAAGGCTGGAACTGTATTCCTAATTACCTCATTTCAGTTTGCAACAAAGAAGGTTCTACTTTAGAAATCAAAGGTCAGTGACAGAAGAGATCTATAAAATGACACTTTTAAACTGAATCATCACAACCCGGTATAAACTGTGCTCCCTACCACAATCTGTAAGTCACTTACAAGAGCTTAGATGGCTTTAGGTCTCATACACCTCATACCTTAGTGTGTCCTTTAAATAATGGGAAGACTAACAGCCCACAAATCACAGGATTTGATTCATGAGGTGGATTATACTTTTTCTGTAAATAAGAATAAAGAGGATGTGAATAAGCTTTAAATTACTGGAGGCAGAAGCTAATATTTCCACATGCATATATTTCCTCCTAATAACTTTCTGCTTCATATTAACCTGGCAGCTGGAATAAAACTTATTAGAACAAACTGTGGTCTCCCAGGAGCATTCATCTTCTCAAGCCAATGGATTAATGCTATATAAATAGCTTGGTATTCTTATTTAGTCAGTTTGTCCGTATCAGTTTTCCGTATAACATCCTCACTCCAGGCTGAGCACATTAATATATGCTGTATCTGGTTGTTGCTTGGATGCCTTTTTATGCTTTGTATCTTTGTGTCATATCAACGCAAAGCAAATTAGGCAAGATACAGTATGTATATTCCCAAAAGGAATATAATCAAAACGAACTAACATAAGTTGCCAGCCTTACTGTAGTGTTGCCAACATCAGCCACTCTGCTGTAGAAAGAATATCGTGCTCTATTAAGGCAATGTCAACCTGATGAATAAGTTGGTAAAGTAAACTTTATTTTTTATCTCTTTCATTCCTGCACTGTAAATAGGTTTTTCAGTATACACTTTTATGCAGTAAACAAGAAGCACTTCTCAGTTTCTCACTCCATTATTAATCTTATTTTTCCTAACTTCTCTGAATTTGTATAGGTTTATAAAATGCCTTTAGTCTATTTAGTATTGATTGTATTTGTTAGTGAGGAATTATTGCAGTACAAGGTGGCATCTGTTTCTTGCTAGCCCCTTTTTTATGATGTAGGCTGAGTCAGTCCACAGTCAGTGACAGCCATCAGAAACTAAGATCTGTGACCATTATTTACATAGAAAAAACATAACTTAGAGCTGCAAAAACCAGCTCTGCTCCTCAGATAAAACTTACCCTGCTTTTGAAGTATTGACTTTGCTGTGGCTCTAACACATTGGTTTCCTCTTCCTTGATATGACTTCTCCTGCCCCAACATATAGCAAAAACATGGCAGAATCAGAAAAAAAAAAAAAATGTTCAGGGCCCCCAGTGCTTATTTTGTAAATATTTTGTAATCCTTTCTAGATAATGTGATAGATTTACTGAATATAGATTTATATTAGAAAGGTTATTTTAAGCCGGATGCCTTCTTTTGCATTGCAAGACCTTCTGCCTGTGTTGTTACTTCCTCTGCCATTCAAATTCACAAGTAGCATCACTGTATTTGTTAGCATATGAGTTAAAAATAATTAGTCTTACTATGCACATTGTGTTTTTAACAGAATTTTAAATTAAGTAAAAAAAATATTGCAGCTAAAGAGAACAGTTAGCTTCCAAGCAGCCACTCTACTAGTCTGCAAATCAAAAGCACTGTGGAAGTCACTTACTGCCCATCAGTCAGCCCTAATGATCCAATCTTTTCTAAGGTTAGTGACATGTGCTTCAATCACACAAGCTGCAATTCTTCTGAAGTACCAACCTTCCTTTACCTAATATGAGTATTTTAATGGGACTGCTGCAGGGCTCAGTACTATGGGTTCAGAAGGAAGTATGAATGTCTGGTAACAGATATGGAAAGACTGACAAACCTATGTTTGTGACTGGACTTTTCTGAACATGTTCAATCTCCATGATCCCCCTCAAAATGCCTTTGTTTTGTCTCACTGATTAGGTTGCAATTTTCAGTACTTTAGTTTCATGCTAATGCAAGGATATAGGGGTTTTTTTTAGCACATGTAACAAGACATACACAGTCAAATTCTGCATGTAAGAGAAAGAACTTTTCTAAAATCAGTTACTTTTAAATCTGTCCACTAATTTGACAATGAGGTTTTGGTCTCAAACACTAAAATTTCTGATGATTTTTATGGAAATAGCTAGATATGAGAGAGAGAGACTTTATTAGTACGCTTACTAAAGAAAGAGTTCTTGCACAGCAGAAATGTTGAAAATTGGCTCATGGAACTACTTATTTGAAAATCTTTCTCTAACCCTCATCAGTATCTCCTTACTCCTTGACAGATGTTCAATGTTCTGCATGAAGATGTATCCTAGAGAAATGAAACAATAACAATGTTTTCATTTCAGTTGTTTCAATTTTGATGCTTGTTTTTGTTCTCATAAGCAAATGTTTTCTTCATGTTCTTTCATAAACTGCCATGGGATAAAATAAAATAAATCTCTAAGAACAAAAAGAAAACAATAAAGCTCTAAAGTGGCTGTTTGGTTTCTGTTCAGACTCCTAACAGCTGCTTCATTCTTCTTCACTGGTTCCAGATTTAATAAGGCCATGTAAGTCTTTGAGAAAACAGTAATTAAGAAGTTTCCTTTTTTTTCCTTCTTAAAAGTCTTTTGTTGCAGATTCTAATATGAAATCATGTGCTCCTGTTTTCCTTTGAGTATAAAGCCTGAATTTCTTATTTATGATTCCTAATATTATTTTTAAAAATCGTGAAAGTAACAAAAATACTTGTTTTCCATTAATAACAGCACAAAGCTCTTGTCCTGCATACTGATTTGACTCAAAATAAATCAATAAAATAAATGTCTTGATTCTCGTGAAATAATCAGACTTTTGCAAAGAAACACTAAATGAGACAGATCAATATCTTGTTCACTCTCATCATTGTGTCTCTATGTAAGAGACACTGAAACATTTGAGGAAATGTTGTAATAAAAGTTTTCATATGTTGTCTTTTTTTCTGAACAGAACTAAATTGTGTGCCCTAAACTGCTTTGGAGATCACATTGGTCTTAACAAAGTTGATGTATTCTGGAGCTACACTTAAGTGTATCATAGAATCACAGAAGATCCTGAGTTAGAAGGGAAACATTAGGATCACCAGAATATCATCAATCAAAGTATCAGCAACAAGTACTCTTGTTATAGTTGAGTTCATACATGTACTGGTGGATAGGCTTAATTTTTTTCAAAGTCAATAGTCTCAGACCATGTTTTGGATTTGTGCTGGAAAAAGTGTTCATGATACAGGGGGGGTTCATTACTTACACACAGTCAAGGACTTTTTTTGCTCCTTATATCACCTTGCTAAGGAGGAGTTGGGAGTGCAAAAGAAGTTGGAAGGGGACACAGCTGGGACAACTGACCCCAGCTGGACCAAAGAGATATTCTATGCCATGTGGTGTAACACTCAGCATATAAGGTTGGTGAAAAAGGAGGAAGGGATGCACTTTTGGAGTGATGGTGTTTGACTTGCCAAGTCATCATTAGACATGCTGGAGCCCTGCTTTACTGGGGGTGTCTGAACACCTGCTTGTCCATGCCAAGCAGTGAATTAATTCCTTGTTAGCTTTGCTTGCATGAAGTTTTTGCCATACCTGTTAAACATTCTTTATCTCAAACCAAGATTTGTTTGTACTTTTACCCTTCAGATTCTCTGGCCTGTCCCACCAAGAGGAGTGAGTCAGGGGTTCTGTGGGGTTTAGTTGCCAGCTGGGGTTAACCCACAACAAAATGATAGAGAAAAAGTATAGAGAAATATATGTTAAAAAAAAAAAAAAAGGAAGAAAAAAGTCTTGGTTTACCCAAACAACTCCTTGGAATTAAAGGGAATTCCATTCACAAACTGAAAGTGGAGAAATTTAGGCTAAGTATTCGGAAAAATTCTTTGCTGTGAGGAACAAGTTGCCTAGGGAGGTTGTGGATGCCCCAACCCTGGGAGAGGTAAAGACCAAATTTAATAACCTTGAGCAACCTGGTCTAGTGGGAGGTGTCCCTGCCCACAGCATGGAGGGGTTGGGACTAGATGATGTTTAAGGTCCCTTCCAATCCTTCCAACATACTAGGATTCTGTGGATGTTTCATGGGAATAATGAGGTTCTTTACAGAAGGAAAGAGTAGGATTGAGCACCTTTTAAAATTTATTTTGTTCTTTAAATTATCATTTAAAAAATTTTGTCCTTATCAATCTTTCTTTGAATTTTACCACTTCAGACTCTAGAGTACATTTGACAGGAAATTAAAACATTAATTACACTGTGAACTGCATTGTGAAAACTTTTACAGTGCTGCTAGCTTCAGTTCTCAGACACTTGAATACACTTGAGGTGCCTTTTTTTTAATGTAAGATAGGCTATATACTCATGTGTGTTGTTGTTTCTGCTGTGGTGAGGTGTTTCAGGCTGGTTCCACTAAAACCAGAAAAGCATGTCTCTTTCCTATGGACCTGGGAAGCTTTAAAGACTTGTTTGTTTCTCCAGTAATTGACTTATTTCTGTCCTAATTGCAACAATAGCAATGTTTCACTACATTATCTGGAAGCTGGAAAAGCCTTTTGACAGTATTCCGTCATCAGCCTCCTACTGTTAAATCTTTAATAGTGTTTATGACGTCAACTGTCATCAGATAGAATTCCAACAGTATTTTATCTTTACTCCTCCCCTTTACTCTTTGCTACAAACCAGTAGAAATTAGGTACACAATTACTGAAGAAAACCTGTACTGCCCCAAAGATATATTCTCAATAGACTATATTATCCCCAAATTGAAACTGAAATTAAAGTTCAAATAGAATTTTAAGCAGTAGTGATAAAATTTTAAAAAGGAAATTGATAGTCGAAAATCTTTTATTTTTAATGGAGTTTCACAGACTAGTCATTGCATTTTTTTAAATATTTGCAATGTTGATTTGGCATCTCCAATACTTTTTTTAGTGTTATATTTTCTTTATGAAAAGAAAATGTGTCATTCTTCACTTACATTCCTCATAGCTAAAACAAAAGCAAGTGAGAAAGATGTTTGTATTCTGTAATACATAACAGTATATAATCTTCTCAAAATCTTTGTCTGTTTCAATGGGTTATGAGTGTTCACTCTGCACAGTCACAAACCTGAAACTATGTTAATTTTGGTATTAGTTAAAGTATCATTCAATTAATATAAAGTGAGGACACACGTTTTGAAGGAGAATGTGATTAATTTCAAAAGCTGTAGAAAACCATCTTCTGTCTTCATCTTCTGTCTTTGAACCTTCAGCCAATTTTCTTGCACCTTAAGGGCTGGGTTGCTGGACTCTTTGAATTACAGAATCATCAAGGTTAGAAGATAATTTCAAGATCATCTAGTCCAATTGTCAGCTTTGCACCACCATAATCAGCCCTAAACTATATCCCCAAGTGCCACATCCAGACACCTCTTGAACACTTTGAGTGATGGTGACTCCATCACCTCCTTGGGTGGCTTATTCCAATGCCTAACCACTCTTTTAGTGAATGCTTTTCTTCTCTAATATCTAATCTGAGCTTTCGCTGGTGCACCTTAAGGGCATGTCCTCTCATTCTTTCACTTGAGACATGACAGAAGAGACAGACCCTCCACCTCACTACAACCTCCTCTCAGTTAATTGTAGAGAGCAATGAGGTCTACTCCAAGCCTCTTCTCCAGACTAAACAACTCCAGTTACCTCAGCCACTCCTCATAAGACATGTTTTCTAGACCTTTCACCAGCTTCTTGGCCCTTCTTTGGACATGCCAAATTTGAAATAACACTGAGTGAGGTTTCAAGTTTGTCATCACTCTTTGCTCCTTTCAATTTTCACACAAAATGAGAAATTGAAGGAAAATAATATATTCAGTAAAATCTGTAAAATTAGGAAATACCAAGGCCCAGACCTTTTACACTAAAACCATTTTTATTTCTCCTCTCAGCTCTGAAATGTTGCAATATAGGCTCTACACTTCTGTTGAGTTAGTGACATGCTTAAAACACAAAAAGTTGTCTTGGATGCTTCTTTGAATAGCAAAATCAGAAAAATCAAATCTATTTCTGAAAAGGGATTTCTCTGTCCTTTTGTTGCCATAAATCCAAGGAAGAAAACTTCCATGACAGGGTGAAGGCAAAAAAGGTCTTTTACTAAGTTCGGCTAAAAGCTTTCAGCAATCAGA
>JAWWEU010000158.1:35160248-35178556 GCA_035583155.1 Acropternis orthonyx | reverse complement strand
CATGTTCTAATGGCTATCTGAATACAAGGGTCCTTATACAGAATGTTCTAACTTAATATCTCTCCCTTACCACAAAACCAGGCTACTTAAATGTAACACAGAGGTTAGGATCTTGCTTAAGTATGTGGTACGGGGGTTACAAGCTATTTTCAAATGCAAAAGACTATAAAACTATATAAAATCTACAGCTACATTAAGGCTTACAGCAACACTTTTAAATAAAAATGAGTGTCTTTATTGCATTTTATTGACAGAGACTAGGAAGATGTCATTGACCTCACATACACTTTAGAGTAAAAATCTTTTTTCAAAAAGTCAAGTCTAATTTCTAATTTAATTTCCTATTACAGAATGACAGCTTAGCATTTCTTACTTTGGCAGTGTCCTGTGTAGGTGTGATGTTTCAATATACTTGTCTTTAATGCACTACTATTACAATAAGTGAAATTTTTAACTTATTTATAAAGGCTACGTCTTAGCTTTTGGTTCCTCTTGTTTGAAAGGTGACTGTCATCGCTGAGGCATCTTAGTTTAAAACTAATCCTGGTTATGTGGGCAATTTCACATTATAATGGTAAACATTTCTCAAGGGGAAATTAGAAAAGCATTAACATCTCTAAATACGACAATTTCTCTCTGATAAGCATCCAAACTTTAGACAGTTATCTGGACCTCTCTTTGATCTTTAAGTCTTGTGATTTCTTAAAATACTTCCACATTTTATGTGTTTATTAGTTGTATTTTGGTATTAACTACACTTCTAGATATAAATCGGAGATTACAAGTTTTAAAAAAGATTCAATATGGGAAGTCATTCAGTAAGGTTTATATTTATTTGCTTCAAGACTGGGGCTGGAATCTGTAGACTATTAAAGAAAGTCTGTAACTGAAATAAATAGTATTTGGGAGTTCTAGTTTATACCAAGTTTATGATGCTAGTCTTAGGTAGACAATAAAATAAAAAGCAATTACTTGTCAGGAATTGTCTTCCTGAAATGGTAGATATAAAACAAGCTTGCTTCTTTCAGGGAAGTGTGCTTGATGCTCAGTGTTTCCAGTGCTGGTCAACTTATAAATATTTAAAAAATTCCTTTGAAGTTTTTCACTTTCTCAGAGAGAAATACAGAAGAGAAAGCTTCGTTATTTTTATTTTTTATATTAAACATCAGCCACAAATGGATTTTCTATGACAAAATCCAAGATATGTAATCAATTGTTATGCATTTAACCAATGCTGTACAGAACTTCTCTTTTCCAGAGACTGACAGTTCACTATTGCTACTATGACAATTTTCTTTGAGTGGTTTACTACACTGTAGATGCTGAATCTGTACTAGACTGACTTATCTGAGATGAGATGATCAACAAAGGTGTTAATTTGCTCCCCTTACATATGCAGAGAGAGACCTGGGAATGTTCTTGGAGGTAGAGCCCACACATATACCTCGTCTCCTCATGATGGAGGGAGAATTGCACACTCTGCATTGTCCATACAAGCCTACGTTTTTTGTGCTATTTATTATTTTATCTATTCACTGAGTTCAAGGGGCTGATGCAAGTAAATTATTGTTTCCATTACCTGTCAGTGATAGGTGGAAAAGCAGCTTTTAGGAAAATTTAGTTCCTCTGATCAGAAAGTCTATCCCTCATCTAGGAAATTTTGGTAGCAGCTTTCTCTTTAGTGCAGTCCAAAAAAGTTCATCCTGTCACAATCAGATGTTTGGAGTTTGTGTCCTATTTTCTTCTTGTGGTAGTTAAAGCAGAATGTGGTATGATATAACTTCCTGAAGATAGGGATCTGGTGCCATTTGGCAGTCTCTAGGATACCAGAGGCACCTGTAGGGGTCTGGCAGCTGGAACACAGAGACTGTTGAAGGTCCTTGCACTTCTGCAGGGTAGGTGGAGTGAAGATAGGACATCCCCTGGGGACCATTTGTGGACTAAAGATGATCCATTTGTCAAACAAGAATTTTCTTTAACACATGGATTTGGCAAGACACAATTAATAAGCTGATCTAGCAGAAGACGCCCCTATCCATGGTAGAGGGGGTTGGAACTAAATGATGGCTTAGGTCTCTTCCAAGCCAAACCATTGTATGATTCTATGATTGCATGATTCTATTACAATGATTTCATTGGACATGTCATTTTCAGTTACATTCCAGGAAGCTTAATTGTTAAATTGTTAAATGTTGTTAAATGTCAGGAATACAGTCTGTCAGGTGATACTTTAATGGCTGTGCAATATTTCAGCTTTACAAACCCATTCTGTCACCATTTGCTCTTTTATACTTAATTGACTGTACAAGTTCCACCTAAACTTATGTACATGAAGTGCCTTTAACAAAATAGCTGCTTGTGTATGCATCCAGTTTTGCAAACCCAGGACTGTCTTAAAAAAACCCTTCAGAGTTAGTGCAGTGCAAATAATACTCCTTTACAGGAGACGTGGCATAGTGTATATATATTCACCTGTTCTTGTTTTGGATTTGGTAAAATCTAAGCCTCATAAACCAGCTTTTATATTCTTTGCAGTAAAAATCCATTCCAGAGGCCAGTAGGTGTTACATAAGTGTGGCATGGTAGCTGCCCATTAGAACTCAGGTACCCTAACACTGCAACACTGTTAGGTTCCTTTTATTAGAGCAAGGGATAAAATCGGTCTAGCACTACTCATTCCTTTTCAAGTAGTAAGGAATCTTTTATATTGATGACCCAAAATATACACAAAGATTTTTAGATTAAATCAGTGTTACTATGAGCACAGACCAGAGAATGCTGGCTGAAATCTTTAGGTTTGTATATTGAAAAAGAAATAATTTGGAACTTCTGTTGCAGTTTCCAGTAGGCTTTGTGTTTGGTATACATGATATATCATTTTTCAAAGTAAGAGAAATAATTCATTGTCATGAAGGCTCTCAAAATTGGGAAGTTTAAGTGTTTCATTGAACATTAAGCTTTAGACTATTTCGTTTCTATAACTTTAAAATATAAAATCTGCCATTCCAGAAAATGCTGCTCATCTTAGATTAAAGTAGCAGGTGAAAGTTGATTCCACTAGCACATGGTATGAAAATTCAAATACTGTAGAACAGAATAAATTATATATTGGAATATTCCTATTTTAATAAATTGTCTTTTCCATTCCAAGAGCAATACTGCTTATATCTGTATCCTGTAATCAATCTCAGGATTTGGAGTTGGCAAAGAAATTTCTGTTTTAGCCTGCAGCAATGTGCTTTCTTGTTTTCTTTCATTCCCCTGTTTTATTTATCGCCTTTTGGTCCCATCTTTTATTCTGTTCTGCATACTCACACTTTCTGATCCCCTGCCTTGTATTTCATTTTCTCAGCTCTTATCCCAGCAGATTTCTTTTCAAAATGCAGCCATAGCTCTGAGAAAATGGTTTGGAAAGGAGGATCCCTTGGGAGAAGGCCTCGGGGGAAATGAAATAGCTCAGCTTAAACATAACAATGAATTGATCATAGGATTAGGATGAATGCAGTTAAGTGTGCTGGGTTTGTATTGTTTGTTTCTTGAATGGCAGTTCTAATTTAGCTATACAAAATAATCATACTTCAAAGATGTACAAAAAAGAAATATTTGTTTTAAATTAAGCAATATCAGAAAGATATTTGAACTTTAGATTAATAAAAGGTTTTATTTCACTCAATAATGCAGATCTAGTTACTGATCATTGAGCTAAATTTCAACAAACTTTGCAGCCCAAAAAATATCTAGTCCTAGGGTATTAAAGGGACATACATTAATAGAAAGTTTATGGATGACAACTGGGCTGGTTGATGATAGCTGAAGAGAAACAAGTTTTGCTGGTTGGAAAGGTTATTACTGAAGGGGTCACACTAGTAGGATGGCAAAATCAAATACAGATTGTGCCTTTATCTGTTGGCATTGCAATATGTGTGACAGTAATATCTACATATGCAAGCTGATAGTTCTTTTTCATTGCACCTTTTTACTCACTCTGTATATGAAAGTCAAATGGTATCTTCTTTCCTGGCACCACATTTCTTGATGTAAGATACAGTCTAAACAGAACAATGGTATGATTTTATGCAAATTGTGCTGCCTCATCTGCACTAATTCTTAGCAACTGTTAAGATTTAAAAAATATATTCATTACTTTATTTACCAGTCACCTGTAATATATGATTTCAAAACGTAATTTGTTTTCCAGAATCTAATGTATAAAACTGAGTTTAATACATTATATGTCACCTCATGCTAATGTAGAGAACTGAGTTTTAAACTCCTATAGAGCCACCAATAGCGAAATTCTCTGGTATAACTTCAGAGATCTGGATAACACAGGCCTTTTAGCCTTTAGTCAACACTTTATAGCACAAGCTATAAATTAGGAAGGAATTTGACTTTCCATGGCTTCATATTACAGTCTATCAGGACAGTGTGGAAACGAGCTATTTCTATTAGCATAGTAATGAAACATTTTTTCCAAAGATAGTGAATGAAATCAACACAGTAATTAGATTCTGCACATAATACTTGGTAGTCAACATTAGTCAAAAGAGATAGCAAAAGCTTCCATTTAATGCAGCCAATATTCTTGTTTGTATTGGACAAGGAAAAAGAACAAGATGATAGCATGAGCCACTGTGAGAGTAGAGCATTTCAGAATGACATCATGTGAATCTCACCTTTTCACTTCCATTATGCATTTCTGAAAAAAAACTCAAAAAACTGCTATAGAGGAGAAAATAAATAATTCTTAACATAACATGATATTCATCACTTAATTCAGAAAAGATCATGAACATGATGGTAGAGGTAGCGTATGCATCATCTGTGATATACATACATTTAGGTAAGAAGTGTAATATTTTGTATCTAATTTTACACACATATATGTTAATTTGTTCATGGTGCTTCTTCAAAAGGTAATGAAAAAACCCGAAATACAGAGACTTGTTTCCAATGCTCTATCAGTGTGTTTTGTGTCCTCTGGCATATTTGCTGAAACTCAGTTGAACTGAGATATGGCCATGAGGGTGGTGAGACTAGTGGCACTCATTTAACAGAATTTGATTTCCAGCTACTTTTGGTCTAACTATCAGATTGAATCCAATAGTAAGAACATCTAGCTAAGGAACATAAATATTCTTGCATTTTTTATAAATCATATAAAAGTAGTAATAAACTTTTCATTAAGAGGGATTTTTGTATTCATAGAAACAAGGTTGATTAATTCTGTTCTGTAACATCTCAAATATATCTCTAGAATTACTAAAGAGCATATCTTAGTCTTTTCTATAAGATATGTATGAATACTTTTACTATAATTTCTTTTCTACTTTCATATTCCTTTTCTCACCTGTATTATTCTTCCCCTCTGCATATCTAGTACCTTTAATAGCTCTTTCTCTATTTCTCATTAACTTATCATTACTCAATAACAGATGTAGATTTTCTTTCCTGCTTGCAAAATTGCTGCATAATTTAGATATATCTACTGTATTATTTTTAACAAAATAAAATTCATAAAAATAATGTATAGGAGTACACTTCATTCAATGAAAAATGAAAAAAAAAATTGTTTAATTCATATGAGGTAACAAGAAGAGGTTGAAAAAGAAACATGCTTTTAACAGTAAAATCTCTGATTATGCAGCTGTAGAAAGAAAAGGTAATTGACATTTACCCACTCTCATATAGACACTAAATGACTACTTTCATCATATCTCTTTTGCACAGTATTTAAACTATAAGTGGAAATAGCTTTTGACAAATTGCAAGTAACTCAGCAAATATATTAATAGTAATTTATGTGAATTGTGCATAATATAATTTATGCCAAGATTGCTGAAATTTTATCAGATCATCACTCTCTGAAAGTACAGAATAATATATTGACCTCCCCGAGTGAAAAACTTTAAACAGAGCTTATCTGGCACTTTCCTTTCTTATTATAAAATAAGCAGCTGCATTAACTGCTTACCAAAGATTCATAATATATTGCTCTTCTACTTTATTCAGCTCTTGAGTAGAAATTATTTCAAAACACAACCTTAGATGTAAACAGTCTCATACTGTTCATAATTCTGTTGTGTAAACAGACTTTCACCTACATAAACAGATACAAACAACACCAAATGCTCTCATATTGTGGGGGTTAAACACTGTGGATTTCAATCTAAATGTTGTATCTTCAGTGTGCTCCTTAATGAAGGTGAATTGACTGAATTACATAAATGTTTTTCTCTTTGTGTGTACTCTAAAAATTCTCTAAGATTTCCATAGCAGAATCAACATCTACACAAAGTGTCACAGCTACAGAAAAACTGCTTGATGTATATAATAGTCTATTTAATCTAATTTCTAGGAGATGACAGCACATTTGGAGAGCTTCTTAACACAAAATGAGAAACAATCCAAATATTTCTCTAAAACAAGTTGTTCTAGAATTTTTACCTTTTTCATATGAATTCTGTAACCCATTGTATTCCCCTTTCAACACTATAACACTGTTTCAGTGATAATGTATGAAGTTTAGCATTTATTGTTTTTACACTATGGGAAATAGGGAATAATCAATCCCATTAATTTTATCCATGACTTTTTCTGATTCCAGAGTCATCTATCATATTAACTCTTTACTTCATTATTATTGTTTCTTATTTTATAGTTTCAAAACTGAACAGTACCAAACAGTTTCAGTCCCTTCTTTCTTAGAAGTGACTCTACAGTTCTGGTGATCTTCATTTCTCCACACAGACTGTAACTGGTGACTTTTCCCCAGACCTCAGGTGAGCACTACAACCTTTGTAGCCAGTGGGCAAGCTAGCACAGGCTTTAGTGCAATCGCAAAACTTCTATATAACTGTGACCATGGTAACAGAATCCCCTGTAACTATGACTTGCTTATTGAACAGGTCTCTGTTTTCAACTGGGTATTTTTGGCACCAGAATGGAAAATATCATAATTTGGGAGACAGAAAGGAATGAATAGTAGAGAAAATCTTTCAGCAGTAGAATTACTTCCACCTTAACTTTTTCTCTTCCTCACTCTTTTATTTACATGGTCTATTTACCTGGGGGTAAGATTGGCCTATGACTTGTTTCTACAGCTTGTATAGTATATTGATTTTTTCAGGATATCCTCTCTGGTTTTAAGAGACTGATAATATGTAAATAAGTAAAAAAGCTTTTTTTCTCTATAGTGGTGCTTTGTTGTTTGGTTTTGGTTGGTTGGTTTCTAATACTGTTATTGCAAATAGAAAAATAGAGTTGGCAATGATATTTGTCTTCCACTGTCCCAGAGTTATTGTGTGCGATGTACCCCTAAATTCAGGTCAGTGTAGATTTAGGCTGGATTGATGAAAAGAGATTGTTAATTAAAATATGTAGATTCCACCAGGGACTAGTGTATTTTGACGACACAATATGTAATTTTCAAATAGACATGACTGCAATCTCAAAAGACTTTTCATTGACTTTTCTCCTGCAGTCTTCCATCATTTTCACTTCCCCCACCCCAGAATAGCAGCTGAACCAATAAATTAAACTCTAAATTCTGGAGTGAAAAATAGTTTATTTCACTTCAAAATGTAGTCACATTATAAAGAAAAAACAAACCAAAACAACAAAGTGTAGTGAGACTGTGATTCTTAAAATAAACACAAAAAAGCATTTACAACTTCAGTAAGGTTCCAAACAATATTCACCTCTTTTTGCTCAAAAATGAGCCCTCCTACAACATCTGTACTGACTAGGCTAGCATAATCCTTTGTAGGAACAAAACATAACGTGAGTCAGGATTATTTCACTGTGGATCAAAGCCATGTTTTAATATGGCAGAGAGCATTTAAATAGCTCTCACTTACAGCATGTGCTGCCAGTATATTTAAAACAATTTCTATCAACTTCACAACTTCAAAATAAGAGCTAACATTCAGTTTGGATGAATAAACAGAGATATTTCTGAATGGAATTCAGTATTCTTTCTGTAATATGACAGCTTGAAGCAGATGAAGGTAAGTAATCAGCTGATTGTAGCTGAACTTGGAACTGTAGACCAAAACATGTCATGGATATATATTTCTTTTGTTTGGTGTGGCTACAAATCTGTCCCAATATTTTTAATCAAATAGCAGTCTCTCTTGCAATATCTGGATTGAATATTGGGCATTGTAAAATCAATACTTTCTAAATAAATTTATAAAATAGATTCCTTATTGAACTTGAATAGTTTGAAATGGTGTTTTCATCTGCCCCTATCTGCATTATTAACTTTATTAATGCTCTAATATTTTTTCTGTCTTAAATTTTCAGCTTTCTAGGTGATTTTTTTTCAGTCTAGATGCAAGCTTTCATCTAATTGATAGATTGAATGACGTAGTATTTTCATGAAAGACTGGACTTCTGTTGATGAAACTTGTCCTTGAAAAATTGCTATATAAAATCATTCAAAAGATTAAACTTTTTGATTTGAACATCAGTTAAAGGGACCATTTCAGTCTTTCACTGTTACAACAAATGTTTATTGTTCTCTTTGCAAGATAATTCTCTGAAAAGAAAACAAGTTTTCTTGAACAAAAACAACATGTTGAATTCCTACTTACAACCTTTGTGCCTTGGAATATAATAGGATTTTTCATTTTTTGATTTAGACTAAAAATAGTCTGACTAAAAATAATCTGACTGGGTTTCAGTAGGTTTCATTTGGGTCTCACAAGTCATGGCCATCCAGGCACATGGAATCTCTGACTCACGGTCTGACTGAAATTGCTGGCATCCAGACCACTGTACAGACAGGCAGTAGAGAAAGTGAGACTACCTTGCCCAGGAAAGAATTAGGGAAGAGTTTAGTATGAAGATAAGCTAGATAATATGCAGACAGTTATACCAATCAACCACCTATTTACACAATATCCACTTTTATCTTCTTAAGCCTATTTCTCCACATTTCTTCCCTTAAATCACCTACCATCTGTTTCCCTGCCATTGGTTACTCCCCTAAATATCCCATAAGAAATCTTGTGAAATCCCCAAATGATCTACCCCTGTTTTTCAGGTGGTCAACTTCCCACATATATTGGTACCTGGGGTTGCTCCTGCCCAGGTGCAGAACCTGGTGCTTCCCACTGTGGAACTGCATGCAGTTCCTGTCACTCCATTTCTTCAATCTGCTCCCAGTTTTCTGCTTCTGACATATATTCCAAAAAGTTACTTTTTTTTATGAGAGTAACTGCTTTATAACCTGCTATATGAATATTCTTACGAAGAGAACTCAAGAGTCAGTCAGTCTGAAATGTCTTGACCCAGGGTAGAGTTTGAAAATGGGAGTAGGAACAAAAAGGTGCAAGGCTAACAAAAACAAGATAACAATTTTTGAGTCAAGCCTTTTCAGTCACATCCACAAGATCTATGGATTCTGATACAGAAATCAAGTTAAATCCTCCTTCCTTGTCCTCCTGCACTTCCTGACTGATCTAGGAATTAGAGTATACACATATGAGTTTAGCACAATGGGGAGAGGTACATAGTAATGCTGGGTATAACATCAGATGCTTAAGTATAGTGGTATATGTGGATTTTAGGTCATTAACAAACGCTAGGACATGAATAGAGAAGGACTTTCAGGAGTTTAGGTACAGAATCACAAAACGGTTAAGGTTGGAAGGGACCACTGTTGGGTTAACCAGGTCTAACCTCCCTGTTTAAGCAGGGTCATCCTAGAGCACATGGCACAGGATTACATCCAAAAAGTTCTTGAATAACTCCAGCGAAGAAGACTCCACAACCCCTCTGGGCAATCTGTTCTAATGCATAGTCACCCTCACAGTAAAAAAGTTCTTCCTCAAATTCAGATGGAACTTCTTGTGCATCAGGTTCTGTCTGCTGCCTCTTGTACATAGAGATGCAAACAAACAAACAATAAAATAAGGTGGAATAACAAAATGCAAGAATACAAAACAATCAACTAAAGCCCAAGCAACAAGAACAACAACTACAAAACTAATGAATCCAAAACCACCTTAAAGAGAACATAAACTGGTATTAAAAAATAAATAATACTACCTAAATGCTTTGCTTCGCTATTAATTACCAAAATCCATGACAGTTAAGTATGATTTCCAGAAAAGTACTCTGGGTGACTGAAAAAAGCTTTTAAACTGAATTTAGGCACTGCAAGGATCCTTAAGGTGTTGTTTCAGGAGAACTTATCACAAATGTAAGTTTATTCAGTGCCAAGTGAGGATCCTTAAAGTTGTCTTAGGGGCACTCATTTTTTCCCAGTAACTGTATATGTAGGGCATATACTTCACATAATTTCTTTAGATTGTTTTCATCAGTCTAGATATATATTTCTGTTTTTATAGATTTTCAGGCATTTTGAGTGCTTCTTGGAGTTCTAGTTTACATTATTTTTTGTAAATCCTACTGCACTGATCAAAATCTTTCATGCTTGGAGATACTTTTATAAATCTGTATCTAGCTGTATAAATCACTTCTGATAATAAAATTCTGTCTAGATCACCAAAATATCTCAAAACATTTTGCCAGAGGTGTTCAGAACAGTCTAAACAAGTCATTTAGAGCAGAATGTCTGACAAAACTAGCAGCTTTTAGGTGATAAAACTTAAGTTTGTAATCCATTTATCCACTTGAATATTTTGTCTCCTTATCCCACCCTATCACCATCATATTGATTGCAAATTGGGATGTTATACTACAAGTGCATTTTTGTTGATGAAAAGAATTGCAGCAGCAACATAAATATGTTTTGGTTTATTTTTCTTTAAATGTGAGTGTATCCTCTGGGAGCTGCAAACAAGCATTGATGTGTCTATTGTATCACTATATTTGCAGAGCAAGTTACTCTGTCTGGAAGCCAATTGCACTGAAAGTAAACACTGAGATCTTTAGAAAGGAACAAGAAGGAAAAAAAAAAGGTGAGATTCTTCTATAATAGCCTGAAGGAAAAGCAGCTCCTTTTGTAGTACATATCTTCTTGATAACAACAAAAGTGTGAAAGTTTGAGTGCCATTTTACAGATTCTAATTTTTCATAAGTAAGACAGTGAGCTTTTGGCTGTGAGGTTTCAGTGACAGAACACTAAAGCCTTGATTTGGAACCTTGCTTTTCTTTACAACTTTAGTCTGCGTACACTGTAAGAGTTTCTTCCAAATTTATAACAACAGTCCTGAGATTGATGTCAGTGCCCCTCATTATAGGGCACTTTATTTTTTTACTAATTTTGTCAGTATTTGATACTGAAGTTTCCCAGAGCTCCAACCAGCTTGCTGTGGTATGACTTTTCTGTTGACATCTAATGTCGCTTAAGCCTGATAGTCTGATAACTTTAACAAGTCATGTGCTTTTCAGGGAAATAAAAATTTAGTTATCTCTGCTTCTTCATTAAGATTGTCACTCTACATTCACACTGCTTGATTTAGCCACCCCTTTTGTAATTAAATACAGCTGTATAAAAAGTTGAAATGAAGGATCAGCATAATGTCATACACAGGTAAACACACTCTACTGGAAAATGTTGAATGCAGACAGATTTAAAAACAGTGGATGGAAACATGCTTGTCTGAATATGGCATCCACTTGTGTGGGTCTGATGTTTTTTCTGTTGGTGGCTCAGGGCATGTCACTTCAGGAACAGACATAGATCAGACTATATATTCCATCTAATCTGTAATTCTTTCTGCCTTGGTGGCAAGCACCAGATGTCCCTGATGAGATATTAAAGCAGGCTGTCCACAGAAACTGTTTCTTTGTATTTCCAGGCATCCAGTACTTGGTTTTTACTCTCAAACAGAAGAAATCGTTGTTTGAGTATCCCAATATCTGGCTTTTTCACAGCTTTCAGAAGTCTTGAGGGCTCTGGACAGCTGACTGCTCTGTCCCAAAAGATGCCAGACTGCAGCTTGTGTCTTGGATAATAATGGATAATTCACACATGAAGGCAGTTTAAGGCACAGTCACTATAGGAACAAATGTGACAGTAAGCTGTCTGACAAAAGCAAAAATAACATAAAAGGACCATAGATTTTCTACCATCAGAAATTATAACTGGAATAGCTAAAAGCATTGCAGGTAAGTTCAGAGTGATAAGCCTCTGCACCACTGTTCCTTCTAAGTAATATCTCAAATTCTGTAAGAGAGAAGTGGGGTAGGTGATATTAGTCCCATTCTTTGTGGACAAGGAAAAAGAAACAAGAAAAATTTTGCAGTGAACCTAAACCTGCTAAGCCCTAAAGATCAAAGGAAAAGAAACATACAGTTGCTCATTGTTGCTTTATTTGATCTGCTGCTAAAAGCAGTATATTTACAGAAAGCCTTATTGTATGATGAGATGCCTAACTGGCTTTTGAAAAATTTTGTGTCCATTCCCCTAACATATGCTAGAGAAAAGACCCAAACTAAATAAAATAATAGTTATTGTTATTAATATTAAAGGGATATCTTATCAAGTAGTTATTTCATTTTATTAGTACCCAGAAGGAGAAAAAGGTACATATTGATATAACATGGTGTTCCAGATTCAGTATGGTTAAAGTCAATCAAGCTGAAGACAAATGATCTTGTATCAGTTGAAACTTTCTTGATTTTATATTTAAATTTTCTGTGCAGACTCATGTATGGTATATCTTTCTGTGTTGAATATACCATGACAGATTTAATTTGAAACCTAATTGTTTGCTTCTTTTCTTGAATCAACACTTAGAGGCATTTCAGGAACCAATTTAATGTCCTTAGCATGTTCTGCATTACACCAACAACAAAGCAAAGAGTCAGTGTTAAACAAGGTAATACTGAGGTGCTTAATTCTGTAACATGCCTATAAAAAATAAAAATTTACAGAATGCACTATTAAGTAAATAAGGATAACTGAGTTGCAGCCCTTAACAAAAGGCTTGAACTACAGCTGATCTGGGATCCAAATGCTGGTAATCTTGTATTCAGAGTTTAGTATATATACTTTCTATATACTGAGATAAATACATCTATTTTGATATATACAGAGTTTATATATATATAATTAATATATATACTAAAATCTATCTTTTATGATCTTCTATTAGGTGTTGACATTTAAGTGTATGTCTAGACTAACACACAAATATTGTTTTCTGTACTAATTTATAAGGAAGTTTCAAAAACTAAACTTTAAAAAGCCTTTCTGTAAAAGTAGGCATAATTTTATTATATTGATTTTCTGCAGGAAAGCATGCAGGTTACAAAGTTGCTTTATATTTTTTTTTATTTTTATTCTAACATACCAGTATAGAATGTGCAGTGTAATAATCATTTTGGTTGTGCTTTGAGAGTTCAGCATGACCTTACGGGTCACTGAATTCATTTCACTAACTCATCACAAACTACAATGACAGCAAAGTCACCTACTGTGCCACCTTCATCTAAAGTAAATAGCATGGAGAATTTAAACAAGTGTTTCTGCTCCCTTCAATGCTTCAGAAAATCAAGTTATTATTGGTCCTTTTGTGACTTTTGAGAGAGGGTATCTTTACAGTTCATCATTCACATATCGTAAACAACAACTCATTTATATGTAGCTAAGAAGAGGATATATCACCTGGTTATCTAAAATTAGATAGTTCATAAGACAATGTTTTGACATGTCTCACCAGTTTAGGGATTTCAGCAAACAGTTCATTGACAAATTTGAATACAGACCAAGAGAATAGCAGAAAAAGTGTTCTCTCTTTTTTCTCAGATGCTTTAACAAACAACTTCTTTAGACTGCACTTTCTTTTGAACTCCATGAAAATTTACCTTAATAGAGAATGAAAATAAGAGTCATGTGACTCAGTGAGTTCAGTTTGAAGGAGTAGACCATAGAGCTCTTGTCAGTAAACACAAACTCTAGTTTCAAACCTACAGCTGGCCCTGCATGTCTTTGTCTTTACCATTGCTCTGCGAACGCTGAATGAAGATACTAGGAATTTCCAGAATGTACTGATGATTTAGGTCACTTCATCTTTTGGATACCCTACATATGATTTTCCAAAAGCTTGCAGCTTTAGGCTTTTATTGATCCTACCTCAAATTCTCTATATTCAGAATTTCAAAGAATTTACCCCAACACTGAGATTTTCAATTTTTCCTTCTTCGGTGTGTTCATTTACACTTTACAGACACAGAATGCTGCAAGGGATGCCATCTTATCACACAGGCACAATGTTTTTCTTCTTATTCATCAATGTGTTTTCTTCAGGTTAGAAAAGATAACAGCGATGAGCACTAACTTTTTGTGTGCCTCTGGGGCTGCAGTGGACTGCTGAAAACAAGCGATAAGATCACTGGCTTCACTGAGAGACTAGATGCAATTTAGATATATGTATAAGAGGCTCAGGAGAGGAAGCAATTTACATTCTGGCATCTTAATGTATTTTCATCTTTTTTCACTTTCTCTTTCTCCTTGCTTCTGTAATGATTTCTTATCCTTCTGTTAAAATCTGCAGGATATATAACAGCTTCAGTGGCATGACTAATACATGTTTATACAGTAATTAAGGAACTATAACAACATCTTTTAGGTGAGTGGACTTTTTGACTGCACATTGAAACACCACAGCAGAGGAAAATTTACCTCATGTATCTTGTCTGGTAACAGCCTCCAGTTAATGCCCCCTTCACCTCCCACCCTCAACTTAAAAGTCTCTCAAATATACATCCTCTCCATGCATGAATGCTTTCACAGGGCTTTTGGTTTCACTCAACTCTATTGAGAAGTTAGATTCACAAAATCATTTAATAGCCCTTTTATATGCCATTCTTTCCACACGCTAATTTATGGTTCTTTCTTATGCATGTCTGCATTCTTGGAACTATCCTTTGGAGACAGCTTCCTGCCTTGAATGAAGAGGAGATTTTGGTTTGCTCTTTTCTCTTTTTCTCAATCTTCCTCTCTCTTGCTCTCTCTCACTTTTTATGTGTGGGAAGTAAGCCCCTTTCTTGAGAGGATTCATGTACCTTTATCAAAGACATCTGACATATACTGAAAAATAACTTGCTAGTTATATTTTTTTCTTGACATACTTAACAATCATCTTAGTCAGCATCAGTTGCTTAGTACTTAGCGTTCAGAATGTATCCTTTTCTGTGCTAGAATAAGCATAGAACCAACAGCTAATTTATAATTCTGTTGTACCACAATATTGCCCTGGCTCTGCAGCTGGTTACGTGAGAAAATTTAACTCTTTTATTCCAATTTCATTATTTTTAAACTTTGTCAGACTTGGTTTGTTTGTCAGTTCTGTACATATATGATATTAAAGGAATGCTTATTTTTCTCTCACTCTCTATTTTTAAGGTTCTCTTTTTTCCAAATCCTGTAGCCACACAAAGCATGCTGGACATTTACATTACTTTGGGTTTTTGAGGGAAGCAGTTCTACTTTCTTCTGACAGCTGGACTACTGGGAGATTGGATATCAATTTATTTGCCCTCATTAAAAGAAGGTACTTTCAGGTGCAAGTTTTTGAACAAATATTTGTAGCAGAGTCTATACTAATTCTTACAATGAAAAAAAATAATTAAAAAATTACTATCTCTTTTGAGGTTAACAAGTAGTAAAAGAAAAATTCTGTAGCATTTGATGTTTTAATGATTAGATATGTCATGGATTAGTGCATGATATTGGGATTCACCAGCAGCTTAATATTTGTCTTGAAACTACTTATTCTTGCTATGATTTTAAAAAAAAAAGAAAGAAAGAAAGATGAATTTACTTATTACTAGAGACTACTAGAATTAGAATTCGTCTAAGGAACGCTTAATCAGTTTCTGTAGTGAAAAGATCTACATTATCTCTAACTATAGGGAGGTCTTGTGGAATTAGAAAAGCATTAGAATAGTACTATGATTTAACACATTCTTATAGCAAAATACAGACTTAAACAGCAAAATATTTTTGGAAATCTATGAACACAAGGCATTTAGAATTGTAAATGTATTCTATACTTTTTATCAAATAGTATAAGTGTTCAGATCTCAGTTTCTGTCTATAGGTCAAAACTCGCTTCTGAATAGAAGGATCCATATATTTTTCCAAAGTGTCAAGATGTTATGTCTTTGGCATATTTTATCAACTCAGTTTTTACATTTCTGTGTTTTAAAATTCTCTTTGACTTGTGTTGGAACAAAATGAAACAGATGGAGAGAATGCAACAGCAGCATCACCTTCTCCTGAACACTAAATTAAGAAAGAGAAATTAGTCAATCCTCAACTTTCTCTTACTGAGAAAGCCAAACCCTGCCAGACTAGGTTTAATTACCTAAACCAGGGCAACTAATCAGGCACAGAAGTGAAAATCCAGTCCAAAGATACTGGACAGTCAAAAAGTGGGACAAGGATGTAAGCTACGCACCATTAAAGGTTTAGTGGCAAGCTGAGTAGGAATTTCTAGATTGTAATTTTCAATGTTTGTCCCATGTTCTATGTGGGACCTTGACATTAGTAACTTTTTTAAAAAATTGTTTCTACTAATAAAAACTATACTTTATAAATTGGTCAAGTGTTCTACACTTATTTCAATTTTGGTCTCTTTAGGGTTGATACAGAAAGGTTGAGACTGGGTTTGTTCCTATTTTTTTCAGTAACATTCTAAGAGATACATAAAAAATGACCGAACCTCTTAGATGTGCCCAAGACAGCTTTCACCCTGCTGTCTTTCCAGATCTCTTGTACCCTGCATGCATTTACAAGTTAAAGAACAGGTTATAGACTGAGTTCATAACATTCTTTCATGTTGTTGTACAAGATGTTGATGATTTCAGTAAATTGAGTGAAATACTCAAAGCAGCATGCATCCTGTCCCATCCAGCAAAGACATCCTGAGGCAAATCAGCAGCTCTATTACCTCTATTGACTTTTACCATGTGTTCCTTCCATTTCACTGATTTTATTCTGAAGCTATAAAATACTTTCACATTAACAGCTTCTATGTCCCAGGAAAATATGATGCAGTGACAGGAATATATCTTTTTCCTATAAAATCTGACACTTGAGGCTAATGTAAAACTTGGTGCAAAGAGATATGAGGAAATTCTTGTTTTATTCTTTCCTACCTTTTTATATTTCTTTTCCTTTCAATTTTATTTTTCTAGTTTGTTGATCTTTTTACCTTTTCAATTTTATTTCCTATAACCAGATCTAATTTTTGTTATATTCTGTGTGGCAAATAAGATATCTACATTAATATCTGAAGAGCTTTCACTGTCACTACTTCAGATTTAAGGCTTGATATTGGTAGAGTATAGTGCTTGCTTTCAAATTTACTTTTAAACAAAGGGTTGTACCCCTCCTCTGCCTCTGGAATAGACCATGAAAAATGCATCAGTCTTAATTCAAGCAGCTATAAAACATTATGCCATCTACTCCTACAATGGTTTTAAGACCTCTACTCTCGTTCCCATATTTTTGTTAGGTTTTATTTTATAATATTCTTTCTGAGGATCCTAACTTTTTCATTTCTATTGATAAAATTGGGAAATAATATAATTTAATAAATTACAGCACCAATTCACCCACAGGGTGGATGAGCACTGGAACAAGCTCCCTAGAGAAGGGGTCACAGTAGCAAGCCAGTCAGAGTTCAAGAAGCAGTTGGACAATGCTCTCAGACACATGGTGTGAATCTTAGGGCATCCTGTGCAGGGCCAGGAGTTGGACTCAATGATCATTGTGGGTTCCTTCTAACTCAGCTTATTCTGTTACTCTATGATTATAATCACAGTATATATAATAACAGTATATACATATATATAAATCTCTCAGAACTGAAGCTCTAGTGGGTTCTTCATGTTCCAGAAAAGTTTGCTATGACCAAAATGGCATTTTAAATTAAGAATTAGGAGAAAATAACAGTGATCACAAGAAAAACAAATTTTAGTCCTCATAAATTCTTCCTCTTCTCATTATGACATATTTGAAGCAGATAAGGAATACTGCAGATGATAAATAGAAGAAATTCTTGCTATCCTTTGTTGCTACAGGATAGTATCATAAAATATTTAAAGTATTTATACTGTCTTTTCCACTGTCAGCTTTGCCTCTGAAATCTGTATTGTTCCTTCTTTTACTGGCTACCTATTCTGCCCTAAACCAAAAGCCTTCCAATCTGACTGAACTCTGAACCCAGTCTTTTAGACACTTACAACATATTATTCATAATGTACTCTGACTTATTTTCCCTTTCTTCTACTATGTGCTATGTGACTTTTCAAGAACTATCCAGTCATGCAGATCTATTTATATATATATATATATATATATATATATATATATATAAAAT
>JAWWEU010000158.1:35112795-35126974 GCA_035583155.1 Acropternis orthonyx | reverse complement strand
ATATACCAGTTTCAGTTTTAAGGTTTTTTTTCCCTCACTTCTTTTAACTGAAACTCTGTCACATTGGGAAGTGGTTGTCATTTTGCCAAGAGTCAAACCAAAACAATAACACTTTTCTAAAAGTTCATAGCAGAACAAGATGAGCAGGTTTCTTGCTGTAAGGTGACAGTCAAATTGCAGGGTTAACAACAATCTGGAGACTGCTATATGGATCATGATTTGTATGAAGAGTCCCTGACACAGGAAGGCATGAAAGTTACTCCTATGCAGCATGTTGCAGCTCACAGCCACCTTCACATTTATTGATTTGGAAGGAAATTGAAAGCATAAAGCTGGAGATTTCCAGTCTTTTTTTTCATAGAGGCTGCATGCCTTTAACACTGTACTTAAACAACAACAACAACAACAAACAACAACAACAACAACAGACAAAACCAACCAACTGAACAAAAAGCTTATCATGCATCCATGTTATTGAATATGTGGAAGAACAATGCAGGATCTGAATTTAAGGTTTATCTGAGAAACAGTGGAAGACATGTTGCCCTGGTTTTGCTTTTATTGATGTCAAAGCACCTTTTAGCAGATTAGAGGAACTAAGTCAGAAGACAGCTTTTTTTGTGTTCTTTTTTGCTCTCTGGATGCTTCATTTAGCACTTTAACCTGCATTTGCAATCTTAGGCTCCAACAGATGGCCTGTTCAAAAGTTTTTCTTGAAGGAACTGTGACTAATGTGAGTTGGCCTCATTAATCAAATATGGGCTGTATGGAAATATTCTGAGTAATTTCAAAAGGCCTTAATTATAAAGGACAAACTTTGTGTATGCAAGTATTTGGTTTTGATTTTTTTCTTAGGGGTGTTTGTGTATGTCTGTGAGTCAGAGAGTATTGAAAGAGAGTATTTTTTTGGGATTGTTCATAAGGTGTGCTCTGTAGTCACAGTTTCCTTATAAAGAACTACAAAGTTCACTAACTCATGTTAATGATTTTTGGTTTTTTGTTTTTTTGTTTAGGGGTTTTAGAAACAAAGGGGATTGGTTTTTAGAAAAGTTTCTGCTTCTTATGTGGTACTCTTTGGGAAGACTCTTAATTCTAACGCTCTACCATTTGAAAATGGGGACATAAGTACCACTTGGAGAAGGAGATATTTGTTCAGCTTAGAACAGAGTTGTTACACCCCTAAAAAACACCAATAAAGTATAACAAACAAACAAAAACAAAATGAACAAAACAGAAAAATTAAATTCTATTAAAAATCCCTGCAACAAAACAAAGAAAAAAACCCCACAACAAACCAAGAGACTAGAACCCCAGAGAATATGATGTTGAAGTGAGGAATTCAGAAAGGCTCTGCAGCTCGTGCTGTTTATGCGCACAAAGGAAAACTACTGAATTACAGGTATAGATAAGAGGTTTATATATAAAGAAGCTTTTCTGTAATAGTCTTTTTATTTTGCAGATGCAGAAAGTTAAATAGTATATGTAAGATCTCATTTCACAGTTATATATTGATTGTGTAATGCATTATCAGGGTTGTTGGGAGAAGACTAAAAATTACCTTAATTATACGAAATCCTCATCTTCACCTCGCTGGAAAAAAAAAAGTTGTTCAGGGAGATATTATTCAAGAATGGAGACAGAAGACTGCAATTAGGGCTCAACAATTAAACTAGGACTCTCTATTGATGTTGTGGGAACAGTCTGTAGAGTGTGTTTCAGGTAAGCAACAAATGTGAAAGAAAAATGAGGGGGAAAGAAAATAAGTTGGAACAGCATAAATTTTCCCAGTGGGGCTGTGTGGATGAAGGGTATAAAGGTTATAGATGAGGAAATGGCATTCCACATTGCTTTGTAGAAACAGTGATCAGTGAACACTACAGCCTTTATTAGTGATGTGGTAGCTTCTCTGCTTGGAACAGCATACTGCTGTCTTTGTGCAAACTGGATAAGGCAGAGCAGGCCATCCTGATCCTGATAACGCTGTTCACACTAGCATTGGTTCTCTTCTGAAAGCAATGTCCTGACCTTAAGCTAGATGGGTAACGAGAAGGAGATGCTCACCTATACATAGTCTGAACTGGCAGTCTGGAAATGAGATTTCTTCTGTTTTAAGTCCTGTGCTGGGCTGTTGTATGTAAGACATCAAAAAGTTGAATTTAAACTTCTCCCGTAGGTGCCTATCATGCAATTTTAGAACTATTGTGAGACTGTGGGTATAAATTTAGCATGTCTGCAACATCAGAGTCTAACCCTCATTACAGACACAAGTGACTTTGCTATTTTTGATAAATAAAGCTTTCATGCTTCTACCCATGCCCTATACTATGATTTCAGATGGGACTGAGGCTTACGGCATTCAGTAGAGTATGACTTGTGAGCTGAAATTACCTCCTGCAGTTAGTTATGGTCTCCAGCAATGGCTGTGGCTATCCTGATGCTCTGATCACTGTCAGATTTGCTGCCCTATCTTTTGTCATTCCCCAGCTGTATAAATAATAAATTGAAAAAAAATGGGAGATAATGAAAAATGAATATGGGTGATGAGGGAAGCAGGTGGTGTGTGGTTAGTGTCAGGTGCAGCAAGGAGCAACACAGATATCAGAAGGTCTTGTATGTCCTGAAGCACAAAGATTAAGATATATAGGTTCCACATTGGAAAGTAGACTATCTGGCACACTGCCTTATTTTGACTTTGGAGGATACTTCATTCTGCATTCTCCTCTGAAAGCAATCTTTCTAGGACTTTACCACATTTAACATAACAGTATAGCACATCATAAACCTAGTCCATGAATTTGACTGTGCTGCCACTACATTGACAATAGCTCACTTCAGAAATAACCCCATGGAAATACAGTGAATTTCTTCTTCGGCTCTGTTATTAGTAGCACATAACAAGGCCAAAACACTTCACTTGTTTTAAGCTGTTTCATTTCTTTTTCAGTCATCAGTTATGAAGACACAACATCCCCATTCAGGTCTGTTTGAAAAATGAATTCTATTCTACTTAGCAAATTTAGCCTATACTGCATTGCTGTGAAGACCATAAATGATAAGATTTAATGTATGCTAGAAAGATTGCTTAAAGATTCAACAATTGTTGATAATCAAGTTAGACTGCACTAACACTGAGAGATGATGTAAAGATAGCAAGAAAAACAGGCTATTGCTAAGTTCTGATCACAATGAGGATGTTTGGGATGTTGGATACAGTACAGAGTGACAGACCTGAACTCATTGCTCAAACACTGGAAAATGTGCTTGAATTCTGTCCAGTGGTTTGGATTAATGCAGAGGTGCTGTATAGGTCAATTAAATTAAATATCCAGGTTCAGAATACTGGTGTTTCCAGTTTCTGAGCCTCAGGAAAACTTCCACCACTGAAAATATAATTAAAAAATTACCAGGAATATAAAAAAAAAATAAAACCAAACAAATCAGACAAATCACTTGAAAGATTTCAAAATTTAATGAAATGGTAAATAACAATATGTACAAGTCCACTAAACTGACTACTTCTCTGAATTGCTTGGCAGAAGATATTAATCTGAACTATGTTAATTATGTAGCCAAATTCATGTTCATGTAGCTTTAAAGGGAAAAAGAAAAGCCAAACAAAACCACCATCACCAAAAAAAAAGAAAAAAACCACAAAACCAAAAAAAACCCAAAGAAAACCAAACAAACAAAAATCCATTTACGTTACACTTCATTAGATGGAAAACAATAACCTACAATAATTGACAATGAGAAAGAGCATAATATCATTGAGACAGTAGAAAATTACTTTTTAAGTTAGTGCTGTGCTTTAAAGGGATGTTGTCTGACTATTTAAGGATGGTATAGAAGCCCTGTTGAGGCACATGGAAGACAGGGAGGTGATTCAAGAGAATGAGCACAACTTCACCAAGGGCAAGTCCTGCCTGACCAACCTAGTGGCCTTCTATGATGGAGTGACTCCACCAGTGGACAAGGGAGAGGTAGCTGATGTCGTTTGCCTAAACTTCTGTGTAAAGTCTTTGACACAGCCCCTCTCAACATCCTTCTCTCCATGAAATTGATGAGTCGACTGTTGGATGACAAAGTGGTTGGATGGTCACATTCAGAGGGCAGTGGTCAATGATGTCTCAATGGACATCAGGGACAAGTGGTGTCCCTCAGGGGTCCATATTGGGAGCAATGTTGTTTCATATCAATATTTAATGACATAGATAAATCATAGAGGGATCAAGTGCACCCTGAGCAAGTTTGCAGATGACAAAAGCTGAGTGGTGTGGTTGATGCTTCTGAAGGACAGGATGACACCCAACATGACTGTCATTTAAACTTATTATTTGAGTCTTAATTTGCTCGTGTTGTGTTTAAATAGCACATTGTTGAATTCCCTCAGAAGAGACAATGACTATCAATAAATGTCCTGGTTTTTCCTGTCTTTCCTCTTTGTTTTCCAATTTCTCTCTTCATGGTGTGAAATATGCAGGTTTTAATTTAATGACAGATGTAATAAAAAAAAAAAAGGAAAGACTAAAAATTGAAAATTATTCTGGATTTTCACAGCATTATTTCAGGATCAGTGAAACTGAGCACAACTTAAGCATCATAGAGATATAATTGTGGGATGCAGGTTCTTGTTCGGCATGTCAGCTCCTGGCTCCTCTGTATCTTTTATAATCACATGCTTTATGATTTACAGGTCAGCCTGTATATTTTCCCTTCATTTTTTCCTTCCTTTCTCTTTTATACTCATGAAAGTTATGGGCTTATTTGCTTTGTTTAGTTCATGGAGGCAAGTACATTTTTTCACTCACTCATGTAGTAAAGACAGAAATCTCAGAGGTTTATATTCTTTGTGAAAGATATTTTTCAGCAGCGCTACATCTAATTTTCTTTGTATACCATTGTCTGAGATACTCAAGGTAGTGCTTATTGGCAGTGACCTGTCAGACATTCTGGGTCTTAAGGATATGAATAAATAACTTTGCTGAATGCTGCTGAATATGCGATAATGCAATTAGTATTCTTGCCAACTGAATTGCAAATGAGATGTTGTGTCTTCAGGGACCATTGTATCCTTTTGTAAATGCTTTCTTTTTTTTTTCCTATTTTCTTTTAAATGCATCAGATACATGTGAACTAAGCAAAAATGTCCATTATAAATTAAAGTAGCTTTGTACTGTAGATTAGGTGGCCACTTCTGATTTTAAAAAGTTCAATTTGCATGTCACTGCTTAAGACATAACAGGTAAAAATATGTTCTATTTGTTACTTTTTTATACAATTAAAATTATTACTGATAAATACATAATTTTACATTCAGAGCAATATATATTAGATGAAGTGGAATAAAGGGCAGGTTACATTACATATTAACACTACCCCAAGGCAAAGGCAAGCAGTAAGTGCTTTGGATCAGATCAATCAATTTCCAAGATTTGCTGAAGACAGTATGGTGTTTAGTAGAGTGGCAAGGAAGCAGATGATACTAATCGTCTTAACACATAATTTTTAGAATGTGAGTACTAACCAACCCTATAAAGATTGATTGCATATAGGTGCACAGGAAATAGTGCAGAGAATTGGTGCCCACTATTTTTTAGTAAATATCAAGGGAAGATTTTCCTCAAAAATGTACAAGAATGCTGATATCCTCCTTGGAAAACCTCACAAGGGATTTGTATGACTTACAGGCTGTATATCACTCCCACTGCAACTGCTGTAGTCAATGACTTCAAACCCAGAAAGAAGTGAATAAATCAGATATCTCTGCTCATTAGGAGAGGTGAGCATAAAGCTGATACAAAAACTGATGCTATTTGTAACAATGATGATTCCCTTCAGCTGAAAAAATAGCACAGGTGGTTCTCTACTTCAGCTTTCTTGACGATACTGTGAAGTATTTTATTGTTCAGAATGAAGCAGGGAGGAAAAATAATAGGGAAAGAAAACAAAACAAAACAACCCCACAAACAAACAAACCAAAACCCCCAAAACCCCAACCTTAATGATACAGGAATATTCCTTGCTAGAGCTGCAGAATGCCGAAAATGCATCCATCCAGAACAGACCCTCAGTGAAATTACCCACAAGATATGCAGCTCCTGGGGAGCTGGTGATCTCATTTAACCTTGCTGGATACTATGGAGAATTAATGAAGCAGGTCAGTCATTAGCCCAGACTGCAGTACCTGTACTGACTAAAATTAGTTTATTGTATTTTACTGTGGACAGACAGCAACGGAAGAAGGATAAGGAATAATATTATTCACATTAGAAAACCTTCATGCTCCTGAAGAGTCTGCTTTTGTGAAAAAGGGTGTTGTGTGACTCCATGTTGTCTGAACCAATCCACATCATGCTGGTAAGGGCAGATAAGGTTTTCAGAATAATCGTGGAACTATTCTGTGTATGGATAATGGAAAAGATCTGAGGGATAGGGATATCATTTCAAAGAGTTCATTGTATGAACCACAGAATCTTGCTTCAGAGAAGGAGAAGCAGGACTGGATTTTCAAGAGGTGGCCAGCAATATTTTTCTCCTACCTTTTTCTCTTGCTGTTTTCCCCTGGTGACATGAATTTTTCTTTTTTATCCTTTTCATTTCCTATCGTGAAGTAGACATAACCAACTTTTCAGAGAGATGTGCTCTGCTGATCAAGTTGTGATTCTGAATAGCACATAGATTTCTCGACACCCATAAGTATTCAAGCTCAGTGGGTATTTGTGCTCTCTGGTATCTATAAATATACAGCAGAGTTTGATTGTTTTATGGTGGAGGTTTATTTCATCTTACTTTTGCCTTCACAGTTGGCTTTGGTTTCACTTTTTTTTTTTCTGCTTTATAGACCCTTGTCTTTTTATTAGTCCTATGTTCCCTGTTGATTTTATGTTTTATATTCCTGCTGTCACCACCAGCATCTCACTGTAAACAAGAATGTTGCATCTCAGTGGGTTATTTTCTGTTAATAACCTGTGATCCAGTGTATAAATAAACCAGAGAGGAGTTCACAGGTGCAATTTATTAGAGTTATTGCAATGTGACTTCAGTAATGTGTTCACGTTCTTTAAAAACTTTGGTGTGTTCTGAGCTGAAGATGACAGCTATATATTGTAGTTCATGAGAGAAAAAAAAATATCAGTGTAATGAAATATATCCAAGTCCAATTCAATAATAATTGCAATTTCTCAGTGTCAACACTTGGAGACCTGTGCGTACCTCACAGTAATTCAAACAACAGTACACCAGTAAGGTAACATATTACCCAGGTAAGACTGGAAGAATGTAACCAAACAAAATGGCAAACCAGAAAATATTCTGTCCTCGCAGTACCTACATCACTGTTAACTACACATGATAGCATATTTTAATCCTTGTACTTCCCTGTTAAACTTCACATTATACAATCATATTTCAGCCATATGTTGTACCTTTGGAGAAGAGCTGTGTTTAAACAAGCAATCATAGTCAGAGATTGATTCTTATTCAAAGTTGTAGTGAAATCCTGAAATCACTCAAATTAGTTTTTAGCACACTTTTTGGAAAATCAAATCAAGGTGAAAAGCAAAATTTTTCAGCAATAATGTATCTGCTCATGCACAAACAAAGAATAGAGCTGTCAGCTCTGAAATCCCTATGAAGGCCCCTATGCTTTTCATGATTCAATGCTGGTAATAAGAAATTGAATCACAGATAATCTAGTGTTTGATATGAGTCAGATGTAAAAAAAAAAAAAAGATAAAGTGCTCAGAGCAGATAAAAAGCAGTTTTCATCTTACCCTTCCTCATCCATATAAACTGATATGTTGTGTCAAATAAAAGCCATTCAGGATGTTTTGGAGTCACTCATCATTTTTAGAAGTCCTTAATAAAAGAATATTTTAGAACTCTTTCTACTCAATACTATGAGTTTTGCATGGTTAACATTATACTTCATGCTCTTCTCTAAGATTAAATTATAATCATTATCTTCTCTAGGCATTGACATTACTCCGCAGCGAGTGCAGGTGGTACCATGCAAATGTGATCCGAGTTTTTGACCAGACACGCAGCTAAAAAAAGAAGCTTTTAAATTAAGGAGGGCAGCCTAACTTGCACCTCAAATAATGTAGGCTGCTGGCATGGAAAATCATGGTTGTTGAAGGTGTACCAATCAGAGCTATTTCACACTCGTGGAAGCTGGACATACCAGAAACCTTATTTTCGTGTAACATTAGTCTGTCCTCCTGTCTTACCCAATCTACAATTCACAGAATCCATAATCATATATCCTTCATATCTCTCACAAGGGAGACAGGTGATCTAGAAGGAATGAATATATTTTTGTCAGTTATTGTCAGCAGAGTGATTTTGCACAAAAGACATTTTGTGATGGTTATCTTTGATTTTAAGGCTCTTTCACTGACATTAGTAATTTCATTTTCATGAATGAAATTCTTTCAATGACTACTGAAAAATATCTCCTTTTAGATGCTCAACCAACAGTCATGTCTGTTCCAGGGTTTGGACATTCAGTAAAACCCTGCTGAATGCCTTTGTATATCACTGACATGTGCGTAACCAAATTTTACCTTCCTATGCAGGAATGAGTCCTGTGGGATTTATGAACATTAAACTACAAGATTCTTTTAGCAGGCAACAGGAGCTAAGGGAAGTTAACATCATGAAGGCAGTGCATAGGTCCTGTCTCAGCTCCTGCCTTGGAAGTTGCTGGGAATGCTACTGCTGACATTAAAAGGAACAAGATCAGGCATGTGTCTCCTGTGTAGGTGCAACCAGGATTCAATGATAAATGTGACATCTCCAGCAGAGAGAGCCTTCATTAGCATCAGAGAGAATGGATCCTAGTCTCATACAGTGAAAGTTCCAGACTGTCTTACAAAAGAGGAAAGTATCTTTTAACTTAAGCAACTAATGCATTGCCTATATTACTACCATGATAGTTCTGGGCAAACAATATAGAATCCCAAACGGGTTTTTTATTATTAATTACAGTTGTTTCAAGATCACTTTTAAATTCTATGGAAGCATTTGTGTATCATCCTTTCATAATACTCTGTTGGATTTGTAGGCAAAAAACAAGCAAAATATATTAACATAGGCAAATGAAATATACAATCCCTCAAGAAGGTATGAAATTCCTTTCTTTTTCCAGCATTCTTTTTGTTAATATTTATATTATTCTTCTGTTTATAGATAAAATTATTCTCCTTTCCCATTATTTACACTGTGGATGGGGATATTTTGGGGTTTTATTTTTTGCTTGTTTGTTTTTGTTTGTTGTTTGTTTGGGTTGGGGTTTTTGTATGATATAATAGCAAATGCACTACATATGAACTGGAACTCATACCAAGATATGTCTTAGAAATATCTTTAATCCTGGTAATTTTTAAATATAAGGAGGATCCAAAGGCAACAGTTGCCTGTTTTCCTAGAAAGTGGAATTTTGCTCTTTAGTGCCCAGACATTTGCAAGCATTTTTATATCTATAATAAATCAAATTGCAGAGTATGTGTATATGAAGTGCTATGAGGATACATCTGAAATGTGTGTCTGGTAATATTACAAAAATGAGAACTGGATACTTGATTTGCCTTTGCTAGCATTTTCAATGACTTTGCTCCTCATCACAGAAAATTATTTGTGACAGCATGTTACTAATTAAAAAAATTAATTATCAGCCTTTTTCTTTAATCTCTAAACTGTTGTCTAAGAGGGAACTATTAGAAACTTCCACCCTGATAGAAGGACCTGAGAAAAGACACCATCCCCAAGACTCACACCATGTGCCTGAGAATATCATCCAAACACTACTCCATCAGGCTTGGTGCTGTAACCACTTCCCTGGGGACCTTGTTCCAGTGCCCAGCCACTTTCTGGGTGAAAAACCTTTTTCTAATATCCAATCTGAACCTCATCTGGCACAACTTCAAGCCATTCCCTCGGTTTCTGTCACTGATCAACCCAGGGAAGAGATCAGTGCCTGCTCTTCCTCTTCCCCTCATGAGTGCGTCAACACTTCTTCCAAGTTTTGTGCCATCTGCAAACTTGCTTAGTATCCCTTACAGTCCTGCATTCAAGGGATTCATGAAGATGTTGAGAGCACAGGGCCTAAGATGGAGCCCCATGGAACCCCACTAGTGACAGGTCACCAGTCTGATGTCATCCCATTCACTATTACTCTGTGTTCAACTTGTGAGCCAATTGCTCAATCACTGCATGGTGTGTTTATCCAGCTGTGCTGGACATTTTATCCAGCAGCATACTGTGAGAAACAGTATTGAAAGCTTTACTGAAATTCAAAATAAATAATGTCAACTGCCTTCCTTTGATCAGCTAGATAGATTACCTTGTCATAAAAGGAAATCAAGTTTTAAAAGCAGGACTTTCCTCTCATGAAGCTGTGCTGGCTGTGACCGATGACTGCATTGTCTTTCAGTATTTTTCAATAATTCCCAGAATATTCTACTCCATAACTTTACCTGAGACTGACAGGCCTGTAGTTTCTGGGGTCCTCCTTCTTGCTGTTCTTGAAAATTGAGACAACATTCACCAGATTCCAGTCAGCTAGGACCATGATTCTATGAAATCAATTTTTGATCATGTGTTTCTATTTCTAATTAAGAACAACTTCCTTCCTATGACTATTTTTAGGCAAGAAGTTCTAGTTAATCAGCACTTAAACTTTGTGGAAATTGGAAGTATTTCATCAGTAGGGTTTTATTCCCAGGGAAGATGTATGATAATACATGTATAAAATATTTAAACAAAGCAATATTCATGACTACATGTGCAATTTCATAGAAGATTAAGTGGCAATTATGTAGCAAGCTTCTAATTACTTCAGTTTTCTAGCATTTTTTGAAAGAACAATACAGAAATAATGATTAATATGCCTTTATATTTGCACTTTCTGATTTTTCATATTTTTTTAAAAAAATCATTTATCAGGAGATAAGGAAAATATATTTTATATCTGTATATGCATTATGTGGTATATGAATGGATAGTAAAATAAACTTACAGCAGTAATAAAAAAAAAATGTGTATTTTTTTATATAAATTCAGATTTTCTCGGTCTTCTGTACCATCTGGGGCTTTTGAATTTTTTACATGTCTGTGAAATTAAATGAATTTTTTGTATCTATTTCACTTACCCATATTGCACTAACCTCTTGGACTTAATACAAACATCCACCTAGAAATAAAAGGTTTTTTTTTTTTTTTCCCCCCCTGGAGGTTTCTTAGGACTATGCAGTTGTCTGGTAACCAGCAATTGAAGGTTTGAAAGTATGCAGTACTTATATAGGTTTGCTTATCCATTTATTTGGCTTTCTGTCTTTCACTTGTTGAGCTACTATTCAGTTTTGATTTTATATTATTGCTTTGCTTTTAAAGTTTCAGGCAGTTACTGGATAATTTCATGTGCAAAGAGGTTAAAGCTAAATAGTGTAGACAAACAGCAGAGGCTTTCTTTGAGAATGCTGTTGGAATTTGGCTTTCATTTCACGTACTGGGCTGTAAAATGTAAAATAGATGTCTCCGTCTGAAAGCTCTGCAGTGAGAGAATAGTCTGAAAAACAGGGGGAGGGGAGGTTTAGAAAATAACAAAAATAGTAAAAAGCACTCCACAAAATAAAAAGTATTATAATATCTGAAAGATATTATAATTCAAAGGTGCTAGGTCAGTATGAGCTTACACATTTTAAGGAATTTTTAAATGTCAACAGATCAGTGAATAAATTTTATAACTCTATTCAATGTGTGAGAAATCCACTCTTGAATTTCAGCCTGGTAACACTGTATTTTAGCAGTAGTTGGGATATAAAATCAGGCTTCAACAGGAATGCATCAGTTAAAACCAGTAAGAAGCAATGGTGCTTTCTTTGTGATAAATTGACACTAAAGAAAAATCTTGGCAATCTCCTATATTATTTAGAGGAGCAGTGATCAAAGGAAGAGGCATTCAAAGAAATAGCACTTGTATATTCTGTACTGATGCAGACTTACTGTCAGTAATGGTGAGTACAATTACTACCAAGGAGTGCTGGGGAAATGCTTTCAAAACTCACATTTATAAACCTTTGCTGCAAGATAGCAGGAGGAGAGTGAAAGGAAGCCAGAAAATTTTTACAATATCTGCTCCTATTTATGTTTTTTAAATTATACTGCTACTTTTTCTTGTGCAGTGGTGTTTTGCTGATATATTGCTTTTTACACAGCCACTATATGTACAGTCAATTTTGTTACAATTGTCTTGCTCTTGTACAAAAAGATTAGATTCTGATTTTCAAAATAATGTGCTTTTCCTTCATATTAATCATAATAAAAACAATGTATTCATTCTCAATCACACACTAAAAGAAGAGGCTCTAGAAGTTTCTGGTTTTGCACTTTGTTAACAGTGGTCCACTCTTCATCAAAATTTCACCCTGATTCTTGACAGCAACAGTCAACACAACAGAAAACTGCAACACAGAGTATAAAACATTCTTTGTTGGGTGCAGGCTAAACAAGACAAACCTTTACTGTTCTAGTGCATCCCTGGGGTTTGAGGATCAAGCATGACAATGGCTAAAAACCTTCAACAGCAATGATTAATACAACATTACAAATGTCATTCCCATATTTTCTTCCCTCAGAGTAATGTAACAAGCACTCCTGAATTCACCCTTCAACTTCTTCTCTGGGGGCAGAAGATGATATTTTTATTCTTTCATTTGCAATACTCTCAAATTCATCAAAATACCATCTTCTTATTTAACAAGCTTTATTCAAAATACTTAAGAAGAATTTTATGTGAAATCCAGAGATTTGCATAATTCTTCATTTCCAGAAAAGGAATACTTTGTTTATGACAACGTATCAGAATTAACTTTCTGTGAAATAGAAAACCAGTAGAAATACAGATTATCATTCATCACTTTGTGTGACTTAATCATAAGTCTCAACATATCTAATGTCTTTCTTAAAGCAATATTTTTTTAATTTATAATACTATGTAATATTCACTAGTTTATGTCCAAATATATTCTTTTTAATAAGGACTTTTTGTTGTGGTTCTTATAATTCAGGTTTGAAAATATGACCTCAACATCCTCAATATCAAACCAGAAAAATAGTGCTTTTGAATTATACAATGTTTTTGCAACACCTGTTATGGAAATTGATTTTTGATAAGCCTGGCATATGCTTTTGAACATTTGCTGTTGACAATACTAAAGTCGTAGAGTTTAACAGTCCCATTTTTTTGAAGGATGATGAACCATTTAGCACAACAATTCATTAAATTGATCTGTGCAAAGGGGTATGCCTACCCCAGTGAATCACTGTAACCTTTCCTTTGTAGTGGATCTCAGTGGCACTGGAGACAGAGGCAAAAAAAGGCATAGAGAATATGTGTTGGATAGAGTCTCCACAGCCCTCTTGCTCTACCAGTAAAAGGGGAATATTCAGGCCAAGGAGGGAAGTATTCTAGGATCTCCAAAACTGTTCCATCTTCAGAGAACGCTTCTTCTGTACTTTTTGCCTAGATGGGATAAATTCTTTCCTCCTTTCAACTTGCAAAGAACCTAGCCTGATTCTTCTTCTGGGTGCTAAAGGGAATGTATGTTTTCAAAGGAAATTGAAGTACCTAAGAATTTTAATAAAGAAAAATAATATTTTATAACTGCAAAACAAACTGAACTGCCAATAAAAAATATAACTTTAGGAAAATGCCTGGTTTTATCCCAAGTGTGAGTCAGTTGTTCATCTGTCAAAATGTGTGAGAAAAAACAATGAGATAATTTAGATGCTTTTCTTTTTTACCAGTTGTAACAGCAAGTAGCAATCTCACTTTACTTTGAATGTGTCCTTCATACAAGCTACTTGCTTTCAATCATGGGGATTTGTAATGGTGGAAAGTGACCAAGGAAGTCCACTACTTATCCCAGAAATAACACACCATAAGGATATTGAAATTAATACCCATTTAAAATGTATTCAAATCTTTGCTGGTTTAAAGGTAAACCAGCAGAAGGAACGAATCTAACTCACAAACATATTACCAGTCAGAATTACAGTTTAGTAAAAAGATCACAATAAGTACAAGGGTACAGAGGGGGGAAAAAAGGTCCATTTAACCCACAAAAACAAGTGTGTAACCCAGCACCCCTGGGGGACAAACAAAATGGTGATTGTCAAC
>JAWWEU010000158.1:35084467-35097594 GCA_035583155.1 Acropternis orthonyx | reverse complement strand
CCCAGCCTGCAGCCTGAGGAGTCAGGTGTGCCCCGGCAAGCTGCTGCAAATGATCCATTGTTAGCAGTTCATGAGGGAGCCAGGTGGAACTCTTTTTCTATGGGGCATGCAGTCTCTTTCCAGGTTCCACGGTTGAAGAGGAGACAGAAGGTGATGCCTCTGAGGTGCAGGGTTGGTAGATGAAAGAAAAATTCCAAGATTTTAAACCCATAACAGGGCAGTTCAGGTTAGATATTAGAAAGAAATTCTTTACAGAGAGAGTAATAAGGCATTGGAATGCCCTGCCCAGAGAGGTGGTGGATTCACCGTCCCTGGAGGTTTTTAAACAGAGACTGGATGTGGCATTGAGTGCCATGATCTAGTAAAGAGATGGGAGTTGGATGAAGGGTTGGACTCAATGATCTCTGAGGTCTTTTCCAACCCAATTGATTCTATGATTCTATATAGGACTACAATAAAGAATGCCAGCAGGCCTTAAGCCAAATTTTTGAGAAACACTTCTCCCTTGCTTCTTGACCAAAGCTAAATATGGTAAAGACAAATGCAGAACATGCTGTGCTGGGGTTTTACGCCAGTTTTTCTTTCCTTGGTTTGTGATTCAAACCCTGGAAATATACCTCAAGGTTTTCTTGAGTTGCAAGGAACATAGCCTTTTTGAAGACTGTTAGTAAATCAGTATACCAGCTCCTCTCTAGGGGGACTTTATAGAAAGAAATAATCTATAGGTATAGATATAATTATGCTGGTCCCTGCTGATATGCAGAATCCTTAATCTTAATCAGCACATATGATAGGAGAACTGCAATTTTTTTATTGCCTGCTTATCTCGTCTTGGCAATGGCTGTGAGTTCAGTCTTCAAACTGATTTGTTTGGGTCTTGAAGCTGCTTTTGATATAATTAGCCATGGAGCGCTACTGATACAGTTTTGTAAAATATACCAGGAATAGACAAAATGGTGCTCTGCTCTTTCATTCTGAGAAGATAAATGAGAAGAGCTGACCAGAGAGACATCTACACTAACCTTGATCTTTAAAGTGGAATGGTATGCCACAGTAAATCCATACTTTTGAGATTTGTTTTTATCATGTGTCTGATTGCGGGGCGGGGGGGGGGGGAGGGGAAGTAAAATTGAGCTCATATTTTGTGGAATTGAATTGATATTGAGAAATGTTGACAAACAAGGTCAAACATCAAGTTTGAGATTATATTAGAGGCCTATCTGTCTGAACTGCCAGTGTTTCATGGGAGTTCTAGTTGTGGTGTCTTATAACTTCATTTTCTATTCAGAGTCTATGAATTTTGGCTTCTTTGCTACACAGCTGACTACAGAGGTAAAAGAGGAAGACGAACAACACAACACTGTATCAAAAACTCCAGAACAGTTTAAATTTGGGATCGAAGTGTCTTGAATGGAAATACTTCTGTTTAATATACAGTTACATTTCAATTCTAGATGTATCATCTCTAGAGAAAAAAAATTGCCACACACAAATTTCTCATGAATAGTTAGAGTTTCAGTTCAACTGTATGTCTCCTTAAAAAACAAAGGAAAAAATGAAGGGTCTGAAATTTCCAACCAGGCATATTTTTATTACTTCAAGTATTTGGTGCATGAGCAAGAATATTTCAGAAGAAAACAAATAAATATGTAAGGGGATATCTGCACTTTGTAGATGGTATTTGTCTCAGTTGCTTCATTTTATTTGGTTTTGTTTATGCTTGATTCACAGTGCTTTACTGAGATTGTAGGAATGAGATGACAGAATGACTTAAAAAGAATGCGCATGAAGCACAAGATGGAGCAGTGTAACTCATTCATCTATTGGAAGCTGTCATGTAGTGTGCAGCCACTAAGATTCCTATTTGGTCTTATATGTCACACAGAAAGCAATGGCAGTGTCTGATTTTTATTAATTAAGGCTGGCAATTTCCTTCTTTCCGTAAGGACCTTTCCCATAGTGCAGTCCTCAGCTGCAATAAAACACCTCCTCTGCAGAGCTAATAGAAACTACCCGTGTCCAAATACTTGAAAACATTTCCTGCACGCTATATGTTGTAACCAGCTTGCAGGTAGTACACAAGTGAAACTTAATGTGTTGAAATTAGTCTACCCCTTCATAAATACATTATATCTGGTTACCTTAGAAGCTGCAGCTTTTCTCCAGGCAGATGAGATCATTTGAAACATTGAAATTAAAAGGTGTTGAGAAAATTCTGAAGAAATTAGAAGTGATAAAGCCAATAAGTTATTAAATGCAGTTTGAAATGTTCTGTAGGGTTAAAACATAGCAATACAGAATTGAAAATTATAGAAAACTCTTCTTTATAAATCTTTATAACATTTTATATTGGGAAGTCATATATCCTTATAGTTTTACAGGATTCCTTTTAAGCAGGCTGGCAGCAGGATATTATCTGCATGAGGTCTTTGTTTCCTTTCTCAACAACCATCTGATACTCAAAATGAATCACATTTAAATACCTAGTTACTCAAACTTATTTTATTTGAAATTAAGTGAAAGGAATATAAGTGTAGATGTAGGACAATTCAGAGCTTAAAGAAATTTGGAAGACCCTTTTAAAAGGAATGATTTTGAACACTTGTTTTAACAGTTGTTAACAGGTTGCATAGAGAGTACACTTCCCAGCTCAGTAGCAGATGAATGAAAGAAGGTCTTTCCAAGTTAATGCATGTTGGTATAAGTTTCTGAGATCAATATTATGTATCTATTATAATTACTGATTTGTGTTAACAAAAGAAAAAACTCTTTTGCCAAAAATCAAAATCCATTATATTGTCTCTAAGTTCCAAAATGGCAAATCCTGTATCACGCTAACCAATTAAAATTTTACTGTGTTTGCTTTACATTTTTCGTCCAACAACTACATTCTTTCTGTCTTTGTTTTCTTTGACATTCTGAGTCTATTATATTATCACTGGAATGATAGACAGCAGGACTATGGATCTTCAGAAAAGGTGGAAAATTGCTTAGCTGTTTGGTCATAATAGAAAAAAAGAGCTTTTCAAGTCAATTCTGAGAACACCTTGCTTTTAAATGAGAAAGGCATTGATTCAAAGGAGAGCAAATACCAACAGAGCAACCCAGAGATACTGGGATGGATTCTAAAGAGCTACGAGTCAAACAGAGGAAACAAAGGAAACTACAGCTGGGAACCCATTGGACTAGAGATAATAGAAACAGCAGGAGAAGAGAGAAGGAAAACACATAAGGAGAAAATAAAACATTAAAAAGGAGAAACATGAAAGTGAATATGAAACCAATAGATGATGCAAGAGTATCTGACATTGAGGGACAGGATCTGAAGGGACTTCTGCAAGGCTAAGCTTTACTCCCTTCCAAGGCTAAGTTTGCTGTGGTAAGATATTAACCAAGAGGAATGTCTAGACAACTCCAAATCCAAATGGAAAGAAAATAAACACAACAAAAGACAGACTAGAAAGGCAGTGCTCTTAGAAGGAAAAGCTGTTATATAAATTTTAAAGTGTTTAATATAGTTTATGTGTAATTTTATTATGAAATTAATGGGTTAATGTGGTAATTGATACACCCTTTAAAGTACGGAAAGATTCTTGTCATAAATGGAATGTTGATGCCAATGCAGAAAATGAAAGCTTTGCTGTGATATGAATATTTGTTACAGGTGGATTCTGTATTGTTACCATCCCTGTATCTTCCCTTTCCCCAAAAACCCCTGTTGTAAACTCCTTTCCCATTTGCTCTTGTTAAATCTCATCCCATTTGTTCTAACCTGGGTCCCATTTCATAGTAAAATGACCCCTCCCTTTAAAGCTCTGTACCAGCAGAAATAAACCCTCTTTGTCTCCCCTCTCTCCGTGAGTTCTGTACGGCTGCCTGGTCCCTGGGGAACCATGTGTTGGGGGGGAAGGGCAGAGAGCTTTCCCCCCGGTAATGAACGCAGTGCCCATGCCAGGGGGATTCCAATCACCGCTATAGGTTTATAATAAATAATCTAGCCAGTTGTGATTCATTCTTTCTGTATTTTGGGGATTTTTTTTTGAGTCTAACAGTGTGCTAACATTACTGGATCAAAGCTAAGGATTAAAAGACATAGGTACTTCAATGTTTATTTTGACTTATTTTCTACTTAGTCTTGTTCTCAGGTTCTGTAGAGAATTATAAAGTCATTACTTTTTCTTTATACATTATGACAAGAAGAACAAAGTTGCTATTCGTTATTTTCTTCTGAAGAACTTTAGAGGCTGCAGCAATATATGTTTTAACTCTTTACTCACATCTTAATATTATAGACTACTTGACAAACCAGCCCTAGTACGATTAAGTAATATTGGCTTAATGTCCTGGTTATAGTGACCAGGACCAGTTTGTCACTGTGTGGGTGTGGCTAAGACTTTGTATTCTACACCCTCTATGTAATTTCTCATGAACTGCTAACAATGGATCATTTGCAGCAGCTTCCCGGGGCACAGGTGACCCCCCAGGCTACAAACTGGGTGTTTGGGAAATTCTGTGAGATAAGAAAGGTTTCCTGTCTTCACACCAATGACTCAGGTGGGATAACGGCCCTCTGGAGGGCCATTAGCTCCTCCATACCCAGCCTGAGGTGTCATGTCTGCTAATGGGCCATCAGGGTTTCCAAAAATATGCTATAATTCACCTTACACAGTAAATCACCCATTGTGAAACTCCCCACCCTGGGAGAGGTACTGGGCACTCCCACCTGAGCCTAGCCATATATAAACTTGGGGTTTTGGGTCTGGATCCACACTCATCTGATCCAGAGGAGGACCAGAGTCTCATCAGGACTGTGACTTCCACTCTCAAGCAGGCCGTGACCATCATCCTCACAAACAGGTTTCTTGTTTCCTTATTACTTTGTACTCAGGGGGGCCAGGTGGTGCTCAGCACAGGGGTTGACAATCACCATTCTGCTTGTGCCCCAGGGTGTCGGGTTATACACCTGAATTTTGTGGGTCAAACGGACTTTTCCCTCCATACCCTTGTACTTGTTGTGATCTTCCTATTAAATTGTAGTTCTGACTTCCAGTCTTTTTGTGAGTTGGCTTCATTTCTCCTGTCAGTTTACTTTTAAACCAGCACACTTAATTAAATATTATACTAAGAAATGTTCTGATGTAGGATGTGAACTAGAAGAATATTATTGATAAACATTTCAAGGGGTTTTGATATTCCACAATATGTATTCCACTTTAACATAATTTGCTAGTCATTTGACTTACAATAGTCATCTGTAGTTAGGGCAACTCCTTTTCTCATTATAGGCAATTGCATTTCATCGCAACAGCATTTTATCTCATTCCAGTTTACTACTCAAATGTGATTTTATAATTCACCTTTTATGGTTCTGGGGACATTTCAATATGTCAAAAGGCAGCATAGGCCTTCTGAAATAATGTCACTCTCAGATGCTTATATGAAAAATTATTAATTTTGCAAGACTGAAAAAGTTCTTGCAAGTTCTGTTTTACTTCATCTAATTTTTCAGAGTTCTTAATTCACATTTTATGTAACTTTCACAGGTCTCTTGCAAAATGACTAAAGGTTCTTACCTTCTTCTCATTTTACAACTGTGGTCATAAAAAATCTTTATCAGAAAACAGACAAATCTATGAACTAAAATAAAGTAGGATTTCTCAAATGTTACTGAAAGGAAAGGCATTGAAAGCCTATGAAGAAATGCATGTCTATCACATTGCTATCTCCCAAGGAATAGCTGCATTCTGTAGCCAATATTGGAGAAGAAAGACTCCTTTAGTTCAGCCTAAGCTTACAAGACCTTTCTGTTAATAGGTACTACCATTTTTCCTAATCAAGTCCACCTCCCTATCATCCTATCATAGCAGACATGTAGAACGCCTAAAACAAGTAGAAGCATCTGGAGTTCTGGATGAAACTATAATGAAATTAGAGCTATCTTAAATTTCAGGACTTTAGATGATAATGAAGATGCTAAATCAGCCCTAAACCACAGCTTTTTTGTACTAGTCAAACATGGTTTCCCTACATGGACTGCTGACACTAGGTATGTGAGGTTTTTAACAGCTGTGATATAGGAGACATACAGGAGTACCAGTGAGGAAATCCTAAGAACTGTAGCTAAACTCCAAAAGCCACAGTAACTTCCCTACAAACAGCCAACAAGAAAACATGACGTCTACTCTAAGTCTTACAGCAGATCATGTCCTGCAGGAACACTCCTGGTTTCTCATCACATGGAAGATGTGAGGGATACAAGTTTTCTGTTTGACCAGTTCTGATTCACTTATTACCTGCTTGTTGGGGAGCTTGCAAGTCAAACATCTATTTAAAAAGAAGTCAGAAAATTTAATTTCAGGAGGAAAGTGAAAAAGTAAACAAACAAAAAATCCAAATAAATATTAGCTGCCAAATTTTCATAGAGGTATAGTTTGTAATAAACTCAATAAATTATGCTGGAATGGTAAACAATTGACACCATTATGGGACTATATATTTTGTAGGAAAATAGACTTTTCCATGTCAAAATGTATAAGCAGCAGCAAGCAAATCAAATAAACCCCCTTCTTTCCCTCAGTACAAATAACTGAAAAGTTTGTCTTCTCAGACAGTGTTTTCACTTTTTTTTTCAGTAAACACTTAGAGATTCTGCAATTTGCTATTTGCACAGAGATACTAGTGGTTATGAATGTTTTAAAGGAAGTTTGTTTTCTACAGCTTAATTCCACTTTGAGAAAAGTGCACAGTCTGGGATTACATATATTTCTTCTCCTATCACTAACTTGTATCTCTATAATCTAACATTGTAAGAAAATTTCAGTTCCCTTTTTGTTATTTTCAAAAGTTCTTGTTGATAATGGTAGATGCAATCTAATACATATGCATATTTGAAACCTAAAGAGGTGCATAGCTTTCCAGGTTGAATTGATTAGACTGTATTGATTTTAAAAAAAAAAAAAAACAAAAAAAACCAAAAAAAAAAAAAAAAAAACAAAAAAAAACCCCAAAACCAACAACTTTACAGATTATAAATCTTTCATTTTGAAATTTGATCATCTGTATGAGATGCAATATTTCTCAACTTATATGACCTAAACCCAGGAAGAATCAAGTACTTCAAACATAGTACTTTGCTTTTCTGTCTTCTCTGTTAGCTATACTTATAATTTAAAAATATATATATAGGTAGCAAAGCCAAGAATACTGAAACAGAATAAAAGATAAGCTTATATCTGTGCAAACTGAAACTACCAAGTCAAGATTTAGCAAACTTGTTTTCTATCTTACTGCTTACTCATTGAATTTTTTCATCATTAATCATTTTAGCTATTAGGCAAAATTCGATGTTTAAACTGAGTGACAAAAGCCCAATTTCTTATATTAATTTCAATCCTTCTAATGTGTCAGGTTTATGTGGTTGGTACAGGCTAATAGACACTCCTCCGAAGAACATGCTTTCCCCATCTTATCTGGATAAAAGAGAGATCCCTGACCCAGTTTTCATATTTCCAAGTTTTCAAAAATCTGTTCATTTTGAGATAATCCAATTACACATCAAAGGTATCTTTCTTTTCTGAGAAATTCTTGATTAATTTGGAGGATACAGTCTTATAGGTGACATTCCATTATAGTGCCTCTAGTTTCTTTTTTTACTCCAAAGCTAAATTAAGGATGTAATGATGACTAAAGTAAATCAGCTTGTGAAAGGTAATGTATTGAATGGGACTACGTCTGAAAATGCAGTTTTACCTATGTCAGTCTTCTGCAAGGTAGCCAAAATAGGTAAACTCTCTGAATGTTAACTTTAAAGAAAGCTCTGTGACATGATAGAAGTTGGTCAAAGTGGTAAAGATGAGAGCCACCTGCAAGGAATGAAGAAAAGCCTTACAAGACTAAGTGTCTTACCAATGAAACAGCAAATAAAATCCATTGTAGAGATGTCTAAAGTGATACCAAGGGAACCAATTCATCAGTAAAGTAGATGGATCACAAAAGACATAAAACCTAGGGAGTATGGCACATATTTCCTTGAAAGTATAGTCTCCCTACTTGCTAGTGGACCAAAAACTGACTCAAATGTTTAAAAATATTAGGAAGTAGAGGAAGTAAAAGAAAAATAGTGATATCACTGTATAAATCTGTCGTTTTCTCAGATCTTGAGTACTTTGTGCAGTTAACGGTCTTTTTATCCCCAAAAAGTATTCAAAAGAACTGAGAAATACTCAGACAAATTAAAAACATGGTTAAAAGCATGGAAGATCTTACATATAATAGTTGAGAAAATGTTCTCTGCAGCCTGGAGAGGAGACCACATAAAAGACTATGCAGTGATCATGGAGAGTGTGAATAGGAGATTGCTGTTCACTCTCTCCTACTACAAAAATAAGAGATTATTAAATGGAGGTAATAAGAGCCAAGCTCAAGCCAAATTAAAGGGCCTAGTTCTTAATAAGAAAAGTATCAGACCTTCTGAATTTCTATTCCTCAGTTATTGTGTGTGTAAAATCATCTGTGACCATAAAGAAAAGAGATACAAAGAAGTTATAGAAGTCACACTGGGTTTAGGAAATTCACAAAGCAGAGTAAAATTTGATGTCAGGACAGTGACAGAGGGAGCAATAATTTTTTTTTGACTTGTTCTTATTCTTCCCTTATTGTTTGTGGCCACTGTTTAACACAGGCTCTTGGCCTGAGCCACTGTAGGTTTCCTATGAAAATCCTGCAGAATCAGACTCATAGTACCAAGTTTATGCACTTGCTACAGAACTGGTTTAGTCACTTTGATTCTCTCCTTTTAGTTTCTTTCCACAGGTTTGCAGAACATTTTTCTCTCCTGCCCTGGATGAATGACACAAAAGAGAATGTTCTTGTCTTTTCAAACCAATAATCTCCACTGCACCTCATAATTTTTTCCCATCTACCACTTCTTTTTTTGTTGTTGTTTTTTTGTTTATCCTCATACCTCATATATATCTTTTCTCTTCTTGCAAAAACAAGTACATTAATTTTGCTAAGACTTGTGTGCAAGAGTTCTGTACACACTGAGTACCCCTATTGATTTTTCTTTCTGGCGATCAAAAGCATGAGCCACCAAAAAGCACTCACTGCAGGTTCTCTGATATGTGCTTATCTATTGAAAAGAAAATCTATTGATGTAAGCATATAGAGGAGTATTTTTTTTACTTAAAATGAATAAATAAGTACACTTTTATGAATCTGTCTATGTATACCAATGGGAAATTTGGCTTTGTGGATATTATTAAAGAATGAGCTATTCTGCACACGTGTGACTATTTGCCCAGCAGGTACTTCAGACTGACATCTTCATCAGTGATGTTGATTGATATAGCTGACAGAAAGAGTGGATGTTTTCAATATGCCTTGTTTCTTTCCCTAAATGAAAGATTTTTGGGAGATTCAGCTTTCTAGAAACTTGAAACTTGTCACAGAAATCTGGAATACTATAGATACAGGTCGAAGTCTGCAAGGTATTTCCTTTAAAAAACCTGCTGTCTGGAGTTGACGGGAAAATGCTGGCAGATCCATCCCAAAATTACACATAGCACGTTCTAAGTTATAGTGTACTTAACACTTTAACTGAGTCTTCTCTATGACATTGTTCATTTACCTGCACAGAAGAAATTTTTAACTCTTAAGTGAAAAGACAAGCATTTTTTCAGACTGGCTATGTTCCTCAACAGTAATGCACTTTTGAGGCTCTTTATCATCAGCAAACCCTCTGTAAAATATATGTGCCCATGCTCATTCTTTCCATAGTCCTCAGAACTGAGAAAAGAATACTGGAATCATTCCATGATACAGAAAAATGACTTCACTTCTACTCCTTTTCCATCTTCATCTTTATTCATTGCATATGATATTTTCAAAATATCCTTTGGAACAATTCTTCATTAGAAGGTGAATATTTTGATATTAAAAAACATACAGAGTCTGGTACAATTTAATAGAAATAAAACCTGAAAATCTACAAGGAGTTTACTGTGAAGGAAAGATCAATCTGCTTCCAACAAAATGGCTAGCTGTTTTTCTACTATTTCTTTATAAAATTAATATGAGAACACATTACTAAAAAAGGAGTTATTTGTCTGTAAGGGAAATAAGAAAGATTTCTCAAATGAATATTTAATTGTATTTTATACTGAATGAGCCTCAATTTGAACAACATATTTTCTTTCTCCTGTAAAGCTACAATTGCCACTAATGTTTTATCTATAGACACTTCTAATTGTTCTCATGATGTGTTCTAAGATAGATGCATCTTAATAGCTCCAGGGATGGGATGTTTCCAAAGAGGAACCTCTATGGGGATTATTGAATTAAATATTTCTGAGAGTTGGTATTTACAAGACACTGCTAATTAATAGTGAATTCTTTCTGGCATTCAGGGTAGTTTACATTAACTTAGGCATACTAGCTAGCAAACTTCCAAATAATTGCCATCCAAGAAGTAAGGGACAATACAAATCTATCTATCTATCTATCTATCTATCTATCTATCTATCTATCTATCTATCTATCTATCTATCTCTGTCTCTTCTTGACAGGCGAGCCTGTGGGAAAGACATGAAGAGAAAGAGAATTAGCAAGTACAGGATTAAATAGGTATTTTTATAGAGAAGAAAATCTATATTTTCTTTTCCCATGGATTATGAAATGCCAGCAGTCCTGGCCAAAACTCACTATCCAGTTTTGAGCTCTATTTGAATCAGAATTACAAAATTCAAACGTGTATATGGTGTTTAATTATTAAAGCATACATGAAAGAGATAACGTATTAGAAACGGTTTATATTAAAAAGTTGATGCTATGAGGAAAAATTAATAAAATTCTGAAGGGGACACCTGAGATTTATCCCATTTGGTATGGGCAATTCTATAGAGATGCAAGAAGAATTCCAATATTTAGTACAACCTGTCCTAATGACAAAAAAATTCCTCTAGGAGACTGATGTGATCTAAAATAAAATAAATACTGTGGGAGAAAATTATTTATTGAGGTTATGTAAAAACAGAATATTTTAAAAAATTTATTTTAAAAATTGGATAATATTACCTATTGGTGGCACCCTAGCCAAGTGACCCAGGCAACCCAGAAAACAATTACCTTCTAATTAAATTGAGATTTTTTTTCCTGTGATTTTAAGCTAGTTTTGAAAACAGAACTAATTAGAAACGTAGTTTTATATCTTATGTTTCTCAGAGCAAATTCCACCCTCTACATGTATAAAGTACTGACAAGTACTATACAAGTAGGATAGGGGTGGGGAGAATGCATGAATGAATTAATAAGGGAGCAATAACTGTTTTCACAAAATCCAGATTGGGTGTTTTATTCTGTGTTCATGGTGTTGATTACATCTTATTTTCCTTTCATTTGTTGACAAATAATAACTAACAATTTGAAACAGCCTTTTAGCATAACAACATAAATTTCTTTCTACAGCTTCATTTTTAGTTTTTTGGTTTTGGCTTTTAAACCAAAACATTTAAAAAATAATATTTAAAGGATTCTCCACAGTTAAATGCATCAACAAACGTGCACTTCTTTAATTTTAACCCAAATGTCTCAACAGATGCTGCTCTTCCAGTCTCAATAGGGAGCAGATTCCACAATCAGGGAGTATAATTGCAGAAATCTCTAGCTCCTGCTGTCTCAAAGTTACACTTAGGGCACTCTGAATTGTCTGCCAGTTTCAGTCTTCAGTGGCTGAGGTTTTTGGTAACAAAAGATCAGTCAAGAGTGGATTATGATACTTCACAAAATGCTAACAGCTTTGTAGAATTTATAATCTGGAGAGACATATGCCAGCTTTGTACACTGGTGAACAGTTCAAAACAAATTCAGTACGAGTAGGAAATAAATATAGTATGAGTTTGTAATAGGAAAAGTGTGTATTTGCCATCACACAAGCAAGGTAATACATCTGCCAGAAATCATAACTTGGGAAAAAAAGAACACCAGTGTTTCTAATCCAACAGTTTTTGTTGGACCCTAATCATAACTTGTAAGAGTTTTCATTTAAAAATGGGATGCCAAGTAACACTTTTCTTTCATGAGAGATATGATATTTAAAAAATAAACAAATAAAACCAAAAACAGTGCTGTAGTGAGTTTCTTTTTGTATTACTTTTCTCTAGAAAATTTCAAATTTTTTACTATGAGAAAAATTAAAGTAGGTGGCAAAAAATGAGTCATAAAATTAATGAAATAAATTAATAATCTTTTTTGATCAGAGAACTCATGATGTTTTTTCTTGTGTTGCATGGAATACATTGGGACTCAGTAGCTGACTGCAAGAATTCAGAAGAGCCACTCATGCATCAAAGTGACAAAAAATGAAGGAGGCAGGACATTTTTTAATTAAAATTATTAGAAATTTTGAACGAATCATTGTTTTTTTACTGCAAACACCTTCTGTCTATAACCTCACATTCATGATTCTTTTTCCAAAGATGCAGGAATTTCAAATATATTTATCTGGAATGTGCAGTAACTCATAGAATTAAAAGAATACATATTTAATTAACAGGAGCCAGATGACAGGCAACCAAATGATAGTGATGGGAGTCAGTCATATTAAAAAAATATTTTCAAATTTCAGTACACTTCAGCCAGAACCGTGACAAATTTTTTCCAGCTTTTGTAGTCCTCTTCTTAGTTAAATTACAGGATTTTATATAATTTGCTCCAGAGACAGAACAAATCATTGAACAATGTCTGAAAAGACTTCTCCAGATGTTATTTACAGTATGAATTAAAAATTTCCCTAATATTGAAATAATTTATAGAATGAAAATACATATGGGAATAATAATTATGTTTCATTTGGATTCACTTCGTCTGTTCTTCAACTAATTGACCTTATTTCCTGTCAGTTCATTCCTTGTGAAGAAGATTTTAGGATTTAAAGCATATTAGACAATGTCATAAACCCCAAGACATTCACAGCCATGGCTCTTAATGAAGCCCACACAGGCATGGCAAAGGGAGGCAACAGCCAGAAAGGTGGGTGGGTTGAGAGATGTTGTAGATTTAAAATCTTGGAATTTTTCTTTCATCTACCAACTCTGCACCTCAGAGAGATCACCTCCTCTCTCCTTTTCAAC
>JAWWEU010000158.1:35053043-35073540 GCA_035583155.1 Acropternis orthonyx | reverse complement strand
TGACCCACAGAAGTGGGGCCTAGCTAAAACTAAAACCTTAATCTGAGTTTTTTGGGATTTATCAAACCCATCACACAGGTTATATTTTTTCTGGCCAGATTCTAGTTTTTCATTACAAGAATAAGTCTGAATTAACAGGAGGATGACTAAGAGCAGCACAACAATCTTTTTATTTTCAGTCAAAGTTTTAAAATAATCACAAGTCCTCATCTCATCATCTTTTCATTAAAATCATGTCCTAAATCCCTCTGGCCATCATTAATTCTGAATTTTTATTTCAGATGTTGGTTTCAAGTAAAGAAGATGATAATGGTTTTGTTATTTTCTTTATATTTATTTGCCTGAACTATTTAGATTAGTTATGACATGTTTTTGGGTAGTGGAATTACCTGTGACATTAACACAAGTCAGCAAAACTTTTTAAAAAAATTTAAAATATATATGTGAAATAATTCTTCCATTAAATCAGAATCCCATCCAATGAGATCATGAACACCTCCAGGGATGAGGCATCTACAACCTCTCTGGGCAATCTCTTCCATTGCCTCACCATCTTTAAAGAATTTCTTCCTAATAACTAATCTAAACCTAGTCTCTTAGTTTGAAGTCACTCCCTCTTATGCTGTTACTCTTATACTACTCTTATACTCTTATACTACATCCCCTTGTAAAAAGTACCTCTCCATCTTTCTTGTAGGCCCACTTTAGGTACTGGAAGGAGGTTTTAAGGTCTTGGTGGAGCTCTCTCTTGTCTACACTGAACAACTGCAACTCTCAGTCTGTCTTCATAGGAGAGGTGCACCACCCCTTCTTATGCTAGGGCCCCAGAGCTGTATGCAGTAGTCCAGGTGGGGTCTCACAAGAGCAGAGTGGAAGGAGAGAATTACCTCCCATGACCTGCTGGCCACACTTCCTTTGATACAGCCCAGGGTATGGTTGGCTTTCTGCACTGCAAGAGCACACTGTTGCATCATGTTGAACTTTGCATCAATTAGTACCTCCCATGTCTTTCTCCTTAGGGCTTCTTTCAACCTATTCTCTGCCAAGCCTGTATCTGTACCCATGTTTGGGATTGCCCTGACTCCAGGACCTTGCACTAGACCTTGTTGAACTTCATGATGTTATCATGGACCCATCTGTCAAACCTGTCAAGGTTTCTCTGGATAACATCTCTTCCCTCCAGCATGTCAACCTTACCACGCAGCTTGGTGTCATCAGAAAATTTGCTGAGGCTGTGCTGAATGCCACTGTACATATCACCTACAGAAATATTAATCTGCACCAGTCTCAATGCCAACCCTGAGGAACACCAATGTTATGGGTTTAAGGTTGGAGAATTTTCTCTTTCCCTCACCCGCCTGGACTGGGAGTGAAGCCTGGAGTGGAGGGGAGGGGGTGGGGAAGGGGGAGCTTCTGGGGGAGGGAGGAAGGAGGGGAACGTTTTTTACTTTCGGTTTTGGATCGGTTTCACACACACATGCGCGGTTTGGTCGGCACTGTGTTCGGAGCCAAGGTCTGCAGCCTCCAGAAGTGCCCCGCTGCATCGGAGCGGCTCTCTGCAGTTTTCCTGCGGATCCAGGGGCATCGAGACAAGCCTGTCAGTCCTCTCCTTCTTGCTGCCTTGTTGCCGTTCAGACGCCCCGTCCTGAGCTGAGCCCCGTCCTGAGCCGAGCCCCGTCCCTGGCCCACCGCTGCAGTCGGACATTTTCCCTCCCCCTCCCGGTGCCCGGATGCCAGCGGCCGCCCCTGGCCCGTCACTGCTGACCACCTGTGCCTTGCTACCGGAGCGGGCACGGCCCCCCGCACGCACCAGCCCAGTCCATCAGAGCCGTTGCCGACCAGGCGGAGTCCCGTCTGCCTCCACTTCCTGCCTGCTGTCCCACCTGCCGAAAGCTGGTGCCCCTACTGCTTCATCCACGCGGCCCGGGAAGGAGCAGCATGGCTGCACTGCAGCGCAACAGTGCCATTCACTGTCCGTGACTAGTATCACAGAACGTTCCAAACAGGTTTTTTTTCTTTTCTTGTTCTTTTGTTCTGTTGTTTCATTGGTCCCCAGTTTGTGGGTGTGTGTATATATATATAGAGAGAGAGAGAGCTGGTTTGGGAGCTGTTATTTTCCCCTTTTGCCCTCTTGCAGTTCATCTAATTAAACCTATTCCCTAATTTGAAAATCTACAGTGAGTCTTGGTGTGCTTAATCAGAGGGAGTCTTTTGCTCTCTTGGCCCCCAGATATCTTAGTTTTCTCTTTCAAACTAAGACAACCAATCATTACTACTCTCCACTTGAACACTGAGATGTTGAACCCAATGCTCTAAGTTCAATCATCCAGCCAATTCCTCACCCACCAAGTGATCCATCCACTATGTCTGTTCCTCTTCAGTTTAGAGACAAGAATGTTGTGTGGGACAGTGTCAAATGCTTTCCATATATCCAGGTAGGTGGCATCAGTCTCTCTTTCCTTATCTGCCAACACATAAACTTGTCATAGAAGGCCACCAAATTTATTAGTCATGTTTCACTCTTAGTTGCTGTCTCTGTGTCCTGGGTTACACAAAAATTCTGGTATCCACCGTTTCTTTTATCTTTTCTTCAAGTATGCCTTTTTGGCTTTTTGGTGTTTTGCCTTCTTTAAAGAGACTAAACTGCTAGTGATTAATGATTCAAACATTCAACCACCTGCAGTGACTGCCCAGATGCTGTAAGAGACTGGACTATTGGTTCTGATGGCTCAATTAGCTGTGTGCTTTACTAACAAGGTTCAGAGTGGCCACCCAGGCCAGGTGCTGAAGGCGCACACAACTGACACCTAAGGCTACAAGCTGGGTGTTAAACAAGTAAGGAAAGAGGCAAACCCTGCCATGTGAGGTAGTGTTTCTTTTTCCTTACACAGATGACTCTGCTGTGATAACTCCCTGGAACACTCACACCTCGCCTGAAGGTATTCATCTCTTGTTGATGAGCCATAATGGGCCATAATGGACTCAGCTGCACCGACATAAGAGACAGCAGCAACATCTTAGAAGGTGCCAAAGATTCCCGAAGCTCCCATGACCCATGATATTACATCATGCAGTGTAAAACTCCTCACTCCAGGGGAGGTACTGGAGGCATTCCCATCTGAACCTTAGCAATTATAACTCTGATTTTCAGGGCTTCCCCAACCTCCTGGGGCTTCCACCACCACGTTGATGGATCTGGACTGCAACTACCACTTCAACAGGACTACTACCGCCACTTCAACAAACAGAGATTGAAATTGCAACAACCATGTCTCATGCCTGGATCCAGTGGGTGTCTTGTGTATCCTTCCAGTCACCTCAGGTGTATGCAGCCCTGCTCCAACTGCAGCCTCACTCCAGCAACAGGCCAGTGTCTGCCAGTATTGAATCCCAGCCTGTTCCCTGGTTGCTCAGACAATTTCTCTGTGTTCCTCACAAGCCACCTGCCCCTGCTTCCGCCCTCTGCTCCCTTTCTATTCGAGTTTGTCTAGGACCTTCCTGCTCATCCATGGAGGCCTTTTGTCTGAATGCCTCTTTGTTGGGATGTATTGCTCCTGAACTTGAAGGAAGTGATGACTGAGTATTAACCAACATTCTGAATAGTAACCAACTTTCTTGGATCTCTCTTTTCTCCCAGGCTTTTCCTATGAATTAATCAGATTTCAGAAGAGGCCAAAATCTGCTCTCCTGAACTCCAGGATTCAGTTGCTCTGCACCCTCCTTACTGCCCTGAGGATCTCAAACTCCATCATTTCATGGTCACTTCAGCCACAGCTGTCTTTGAGTTTCACATTCCCTACCTTCTTTCTTCCCCCAGCCCCCCTTGTTGATGAGGACAAGGTCCAGCATAGCACCTCTCCTTGTTGTCTCCCCTATCGCTTGGAGAAGGAAGTTATCAACACATTCCAGAAACCTCCTGCATTGCTTACGCCCTGCTGGGTTGTCCCTCCAACAGATATCAGGGTATAATATTTTCTAAATATGAGTTGATGTTTTAGGCTACTCTGCAGTATTAATTAGGTCACTGGCATAATCTTTCTTTTTTTATTAGTATATCATATTTCTACTGTTCTCAATGTTGTCTTAAATCTATCCTTGGAGCAGTCCATTTCCACAGATAATGTATCCTGTAATTTTATACTGACAGTTAAACACTACTTTTGTCATTGTAATGTACTACAGAAAGTTTTCAGCAATATCAGAAATGCTCATTCTCTCACACCATTACCTAAGAAACATGTTTAACTTTTGCAATTGTATGGCTGATGTTTTCTAAATTATTCCATTGTAACAATGGAATTTTTTTTCATTGTTTCAGTTAGCCAAGTCTGTCAGGTATCTAGAAAAGACCCTTTTGTATCTTCAGTCTGTCTTGTGCTTTCTGCCTTAACACTGACTGCCTTCTTGATGCCGTCTAGTATTGTCCCTAAAAGAACATAGTGATTGTTCCCATAGTTAAAGCATCCTGTAATTCACTGGTAACTTTTATTCCATATAGTGTCTAACTTCTCTTATATATTACCCATTCCGAAACAAGTGCAAGGATGACAAAACATAGCATTTTTAAATGTTTTTTCCAATGCCTCATTTTGGAATCAATGGCAATCTGTGGAACAATGCATACACTATGCAATGTACATTGTTCTGAGCACTGAATTTATACTTTGTCTTTTTGATAATTGCTTTAAAAGAAACTATCTTAAGCAATGTTAAACTGAATTTTCTAAGAATTACACTGTACTTGCACTGCATTGAAAGTTTTGAAGTTGTTCTAAGAGGCTTAGTGGCCTCATTATTTTTGGTGAAAGAAACTTTCCTACATTAGTAGTACTGAAGAGAAATTATTTTTGTTTCAACTATACACATCTCAGAACACAGGAAAAACAGTGATAATCTGATTCAGCTCAAGTATAGGTTTTGTTTTGGGCAGTGGTGCACAAATCAACTGCATGTATAATGTTACTTATGCTAAAGAGGATTATTTCACTTCTTGTAGTGAAGTTACACAATATACACACAGATACCCTCTTTGTGGCAGTCTATTTCACTGTCTCTGTCACTAGTTTGGATTGTTGTACAGTTCATTGAAAAAAATATTGTTTATTCTCACATAGATTATGTCAGTCCTACCACAGAGTGGTATTTAATCTTGCTATGTGTTATGGCTAGCTGCCAGCAGTATTTTATTATGTCAAATGCTAGTGAGGTTCTGTAAACATGACATCCTCTCCACCATCAAGAAGCTGTGTGATGGTTAGCACCAGATCAATACACAATTTCTCTGTCCAAATTCAGCTCATTTCACAATAAGGTGTTATAGCAAGTGGCAATAGGTGGTTCAAATTATCACTAAAATTTACAAAGATGACAGCATAAAAAATGAGCTTGATTGTTTCTTCCATGGCAAAAGAGTATCAAACATCTCATTGCATTGCATATACTGATCTGCACTTAGTAGGATAACATTGACCTTGCAGATTTTAATGCACAGCTTCTGAGGACATGGTAACCATTTTTTCCCTTGCAAACCTGCAGTTATCTGTGAAGGACAGTAGTCTGAAGAACAAAAAACAAGACAAAATACAGTGCTTAAATCAAGGGTTACTTAATACAAACCAGATAGCAGACAATCAGCTCATGAGAGTTTTAACTGAGCAACACCTCTATATTCTTGCTTTGTTAATAGAAAAAAAAGTCAAATCTATAAGGGTTTTTTAAAGTATATACTGGAGGGCATGTCGAACAGCTGACTGACATCTGCAAACAGCTGAGGCCAGGAAGGAAGGAGATTGTTTGGTGAGGACTGTTGAGTATTCAACTCTCTCTCTGATTTACGGATTTCATAGTATTTTTTAAAAAGTTTCATTTTTGTTTTGTTTCTTTAAAATTTCTGTTACTACAGGCTTCTGTGGCCATTTTTATGCTATCAGTGCCCTCCTCGGTCACTGATAGTGACTGATACCTCCTCATAGTAGGTATGTTCTACATAATTTTTGTTTTATCTGTAACTTTAGCTTGATCATTCATTTCCTGTAATTTCACTGATCCTATCAGGCTAATTCTATTTTCTGATCAAATTATTTATTTCCATTCACCTTCCCATATAATTGTTTCTGCTGTACTTTATCACTACAAGTGCACACTCTTTTCCGTTGTTTTATTACAACACCACAATATTGATTTTGTTCTTTATTTCCAGTTCCTCAATTCCTGCTAACTTACTGAATTTCAAACACAGAATATATTTTTAACAGACCTCATATGTTTGCATGAATGCCTATTGTCAACCTGCTGATTCCTTATTGCTTGCTAAATATTTATTAATTAGAGATCTAAGAAAGTTGTGAGTTGTGCAAACCCCATCTACACAGAAATGTGGGAGTTGCAACTCTGAATTTTGTATTGACTTGTGTCACCTCCTGGTTCACATAATATTTCCTTGAAGACTGTCCAAGCTTTCAGTGAGACACTGGATTATTATATTAATTATTGGCTCAGACCAACTCAAGTGTGTGTGTGTGAATAAGAGAAATTTCATTGGTATTATTTCTGAAACCTAGTTTCTCAACTGAGGAGATCTACTTGAATTTGAAAAAGCCCAGATATTTTACAGTTTTCTCTTGATGAATTCTTGTCAATACTCCAGAATTTTTCTTTATAATTATTGTGATATCTTCTTTTAAAGATCTATTTTGAATCAGTTATATTTTCTCTTACACATACAAAAAGACAGAAAAAAAGTAAATAGAAAAGTAAAAACCAAAACTTGACTTTGATGTTTGGATCAAAATGTTTACTAAAACATGCTGATAATCACATTTTCAAGAGGGAAAGATATATTGTACTACAGAAGCTGAATTTCAAGTTCCAGCAAAATTAAATAAGGACTGTGCAACATATTCTTATATGCTTCCTGTATATATGTCTTTGTAATACAGAATAAAAGGACATGAAATTTTTTTTACAACTTTTCAAAGTACTTATTGAGAAGGGTGGAAATATTTTTACTTCATCTCCCCTTACAGGGTGAGTTCTATCTATTTTTGTCTATATGTCGGTTGTTTTTGAATGCAGTTTATAAACCAACATATTCTGCTCTGAGATGACTACACTAAAATGTGTCCCTCCAGAGCAATATACTTTGCTGACACAGTTGGTTACTTGGTAGCCCAGGGAGCTGAAAGATGATGTTTGTTTGAAATTATATGTTTGACTGGTTTTATAGTACTCCATAAAATGCATAATTCAGAATATAAAATTTGGGGAGCAACATATATGGCTGCATAAAAAAAGGGAACAAATATTTTCAGAGCTTTGGGTTTTCTTCCATTCTACAGAGGTAAAAGTGATCTTAGTTCTTCCAATATACATCTGGGGTGGCATTGCAGAAGAAAAATAAACAAACCAAGTCTCACACAGCCTGTTGTACAACCCTGAGACAAAAAAAAAGGGAGAAAATTATTGTTGCTTACTTTTAAAAAAATTGAAATTCTCCAAGTAGCAAGTGTAGAACAAGAGGAAATGTTCTCAGGTTGCGCCAGGGGAGGTTTAGAGTGGATATTAGGAAAAATTTCTTCAGTGAAAGGGCTGTAAAGCATTGGAACAGGCTGCCCAAGGAAGTGGTTGAGTCACCATCTCTGTAAGTGTTTAAAAGACATATAGATGTGGCACTTATAGTGGTGGACTTGGCAGTGTTAGGCTAATGGTTAGACTCAATGGTCTTAGAGGTCTTTTCCGATACATACAATTCTATGATTCTCTGATCCTGGTGTTAAAGGCTGCTGAAATCTGCAGTGTGCATAACCAAACTATAGTCTATGTCTTAAACAGAGGGTAATTCTGTGCTGATAAATTCCCTCTCCTCAGTTCATGATCCTATCAACTATAATGTCTAGAAACAATTTTTTGAGATCATATTCATTTTGATGTGCAGTGATGAATCAAATGCTGATCTTTTCAAGGTACCACTACTAGTATTGAAGAGCTAAGTTATATGAATAAATTTTTAAAGTGTTGAATTCAAGGAAAACCCTCTACTTTCGTGCACTTTGTTTATTCAGAAGCTGTGTGTGTATGAGAAATTCTAAATATCTTTTAAATTCTGCAGCAGTTTCAGAGTAGAGTTGGATTCTGACAGTCTACATAAGCATAATTAAATTGATCTATATCAAATGGCTATCGATGGTAAAAACAATACATTAAAAAAAACACCTAAAATAATGTTTTTCAACCAGCTGTTAAAAAAAGTAATTTATTTGTTTTATTGCACATTTACATAACAGGGAAAACCAGAAACTCTCTGTAACAGATGTGCTGGTGGCAAGGAGATTTGATTACTGGCATCTATTATTAATCACTGCACAAATCTTAAATGATTTGTTTCAACAGTTTGATCAATTTACATCAGCGTACTTGCATTTATGCACAAAATGTGAAGATAAAACATCTGTCTACACCTTTACCAGCAGCACTGATTTTTTAATAAGGTTGAAGTTTGTGTTAAGAAAGACACAAGAGACTGACAACTTTTGAAAAGAAAATTCCAGTTTCTGAGAATAATTCATAGCTGAAAAGCCTTTCATGTTGGTAATAATATCTATATGGTGCTTCTTTTGACTTGAAAAATAGAAAAATAATTTGCCAGCGTCATCAAATCTTTCTCAAAACTTTTGCCACTTAATTAGAGACATAATTATTCTATTATGGAATCTGTGTTCAAATTTTTGAGACTCTTTGGGAAATGATAAGGTATATTTTCATCATTAAGGATCTTGAATTTTGTACCAAGTTTCTTCTAAATTGGAAAATTACTTGCAAATACCTAGTGATTAGAAAAACAAATACTTTATTTTATAAATTTTATTTTATTAATTCTTTTAGTTCCAAGGAGGCGAAAGGATTGATGTGCAGCACAACTGAAGCACAGACTACAAATGGTAGCATCCATGTACTTTAATACATTCCAGACAAGATGTATAATCTTTCTAGCTAATGGTCAGAACTTCAAACTGTTTATATTTTTCTCTTTAATGCATCTGAATTACTGGATTGACTATCATTATTCTTTTAGGAACTAAGTGACACTTCTGAGTCCACTGTCCTTGTTCTTATGGGGGACTTCAACTTGCCAGAAATTAACTGGGAGTATCACACAGCTGGTACAACCCAGGCCAGAAAATTCCTAAAAGACCTGGATGACAACTTTATGGAACAGGTCCCAAGGGACCTGACTCAGAAAGATGCTCTCCTTGATCTGTTCCTTGTCAACAGAGTGGATCTTTTGAGTGAAGTGGAGATTGGTGGCCATCTTGGCAACAGCAACTGTGAAGGGATCAAGTTTAAAATTGCTGTTGACAGGAGGGAAAGGGTCAACAAAACCTCAACTCTGGACATGAGGAGTGCAGACTTCAGGCTGCTCAGGGAATTAGTAAATAAGGTCCCCAGGGAAAATGTTTTTGCAGGTCCTGAGGTCCATCAGTGCTGGTTTCTTTTTAAACATGACCTCCTAAGGGCAGAGAAGCAGACAATTCCCAAATGTCAGAAGTCATTCAAGAGAGGCAGAAGGCCAACTTAGCTGACCAGGGATCTTCTCTTTGAAATAAGACCAAAAAAAACATACGGTATATTCACAGTGGAAGCAGGGTCAAGTGACAGGAAGAATTCAGAGGTGCTGCTTGCCATTGGAAGGGAGAAAATTCATGAAGCCAAACCTCAGCAGGAGTTAAGCTGGCCAGAAATGTGGGGGACAATACGAAGAGTTTCTAAAAATACATTAATGGAAATAGGCACTATAGAAAAATCACTGGCCCATTACAGGATGAGGATGGTCACCTCACAAACACGGGCAGAGACAAAGCAGAGTTGTTGAACGCTTTCTTTGCCTCTGTCTTCAACATGGGTGATGGACCGAGAGGGTCTCAGTACCCTGAGCTGGAGGACCATGACTGTGAGAATGATCAACTCCCAGTCACCACTGAAATTGTACAGGAACTGCTGCTCCAGCTGGATCCCTACAAATCTGCCAATCTGGGCCTGATGGGATTCATCCCAGCATCCTCAAAGAGTTGGCTGGTATCATCACAAAACCTCTCTTGATTTTTGAGCAGTCTTGGGAACCTAGAGAGGTCCCAGCTGAATGAAAGCAGGCCTGATTTCCAAGAAGGGCAAGAAGGAGAACTCCAGAAGTTACAGGATTGTTAGTCTCCCTTTTAGTGCCTGATAAAGGTATGGAGAAGATTATTCTGGGAAGTATTGAAAAGCACTTGAAAGATAATATAGTCATTGGTCAGAGCCAGCATGGCTTCATGAGAAGAAAGTCCTACTTATCCAACTGGATTTCATTTATGATAAGGTAACCCATCTATCTGATCAAGGGAAGCCAGTTGATGTAATCTTTTTGGATTTCAATAAAGTTTTTCATACTATCTCTCACAGGATCTTTCCAGACAAAATGTCCAGCACAGCTGGATAAACACATTATGTGGTGAGTGAGCAATTGGCTCAGAGGTGGAGCACAGAGGGTAGTAGTGAATGGGACAGACTGGTGACCTGTCACTAGTGAGGTTCCACAGGGCTCGATCTTGGGCCATGTGTTCTTCAACATCTTCATAAATGACTTAGAGACAAGAATGGAAGAGATACTGAGCAAGTTTGCATGTGACACAAATCTTGGAGGAGCTGTTGGTTCCTTCAAAGCAGGGAGATCCTGCAGAGAGACCTCAACAAATTAAAGGGTTGGGCAATCACCAACAATAGGAATTTCAACAAGGGAAAGTGCTGGATTCTTCACCTGGGACAAGGCAACTCTGGATGCACAGACAGACTGGGGAATGAGATGCTGGAAAGCAGTGCTGTGGAAAAGGACCTGGAGGTCCTGGTTTATGGCAAGTTGAATTTGAGTCAGCAGTGCCCTGGCAGCCAGGAGGGCCAACCGTGTCCTGGGGGACATCAGGCAAAGCATCGCCAGCCGAGCGAGGGAGGGGGATTGTCTCGCTCTGCTCTGCACTGGGGTGGCCTCACCTTGGATATTGTGGGCAGTTTGGGGCACTGTAATGCAAGACGCTAAGTTCTTAGAGAGTGTCCGAAGGAGGGCAACAAAGATGGTGAAGAGCTTTGAGGGGAACCTGTATGAGGAGCGGCTGAGGTCACTTGGTCTGTTCAGTCTAGAGAAGAGGAGACTGAGGGGAGACCTCATTGCAGTTACAACTTCCTCGTGAGGGGAAGAGGAGGGGTAGGCACTGATCTCTTCTCTGTGGTGATCAGTGACAGGGCCTGAGGGAATGGTCTAAAGTTGTCTAAAGTCAGGGAAGGTTTAGGTTGGGTATTAGGAACAGGTTCTTCAACCAGAGGGTGGTTAAATGCTGGAACAATCTCTCCAGGGAAGTGGTCATGGCACCAAACCTGACAGAGTTCAAGAAGCATTTGGACAATACTCTCAGGCACATGGTGTGACTCTTGGGAATGGTCATGTGCAAGGCTAGGGGTTGGACTCGATGATCCTTGTGGGTCTCTTTCAGCTCAGCATGTTCTGTCATGCTGTGATCATTGCTGGCTATTTGCTTTGTGAACATGAAATCCTAGATGGTGTAAATCTTAAGCTGACATGAAAAACTGCATTATTAGTTGTGCAATACATCTTTTCTGCCACCATAAAATAGAGGTGTCTTGTTCATATACAAAAATGGCTGCAGCACAGTGCTAGAAGATAGAATCAACGGGCACATAGCTTTCTAACTTCATAGTGCTTCTAAGATCAAAAGAAAGACATCAGTTATCTTTTCATGTTCTTGTGTCCCCGAGGAAGTCTTAAGTATCACACTGTATGTGTTGCTATCTGTCTGCATAAGTCCTGTGCCTCTTTCCACAAAATTCAGGTGGTTTCTGAAGGTTAATAACCTCATAACAAGGACAGAGGATGGTACTATTGCCACATTAATTTGTACCAGCTGACTACATTTGAAACATAAGTTTCAAATATGCAAGTTTGAAACTTAAGTTTCAGACAGGGAAAAGTTAAAGTGTTCAAGACCTAATGGTTGCAAATATGAAAATAGTTGTCTTTTATACCATATAGGTGATCCTCATACACTGAGGAGATTTGTCCAAGGTACGTAAAATTCTTCTGCAGGAATGAATCCAATAGGAATTTCTAGGTTTCATACATAACATAGATCAATCAGCTACAATGAAAGATAGGAGAGTTAAAACATGATTTTATTTCAAAATAATTTTCAGATATCTTCTAACTGACATTTTAGTAGAACACACAGATTTTATTATATGCCTCAAAAAAATTGAAGAAAATACATATTTCATTCATTCCCTATTAAACTGGCAAATATTTTGACCTAATAACACTAGTGAATTTTTCTCCTTCAAGTTAAAAATAATGTCTGCTATGCTTGCCCTTATGCTTTCATACACACTCATCTAGTAAGAAATCCTTTTTTCAACTTTTATTATTAAAATTGTTGCTTTTTACAGGTGAGCTTGATGTGTAGGTCTCAATTCTAAGTACTCAGTAGATGTCCACTTCCTTTATAGCATGTTTTCTTAAGAAATAAGTGTTGTCTAAAATCTTCAGTTTTATCAAGCATTAAAAGTGTAATTCCAGTTGACAAAATCTTTCTTTTGAAGTTTTTGCAAAGTATGTTCACACCTTCCTGGGAGTGGCAGGGGGAACCCAAACAGCAAAACCAACACATAGTAGCAGACAGAAACACAAGAAAAGGCTTGTAAATCAGGGTTATGAGTGGTTCAGCAATTCCAACATGAGCTATAGGACAAAATGCCTAAGAGAGTAAGAGTTTAATACAATTCAGACAACAAACTTAACTCTATTACAGATACACAACCATCTCCAAAGTCATTACTGCAGTTGCCTGAGGTGTCTGCCGGGGAGCCAGATGTCACTACTTCATAACTTTGTGTGTTATGGTTGTCATTTAATCTGAAGGAGAAGGAAACATTGTGTTTAGATGCAACAAATATAAAGCCTAGCCTCTACAGTATTCCAAGTTTGTTTTATAAAATCATAAAACATGAATTTCCAGGGACACCTTTAATGCTTGGGGCATCTGGTTTCATTGTATTCAACAGATAGCATTATTTTTTGCAGAATATTTGTATTAGTTTTCCATAGAAACTCCCCTCATATTTTCATACTACATCCCAAAAGAATGTAACATACACTCTTGAGGTCATGCTATAACAACATCAAACTGTCAGGCTGTGGCAAAGCCTTCATACTATTAATTTAGTAAGAAAGGACTTAAGTAGTTGATATCTTAAGTTATCAGACCACTTTATAATTGTGCAGGTCTGGGGGACACTGAAAGGAAATAAGGATCTTGGTGCTTTAGTTTCTAAAACTGAAAGTTGAACTCCAAATAAACCCTAACATTAATCCAACAGGAGAAACGAACTCCAATTAAAAAAATTAAAAAAAAGTTGGTTGCAGTGTCATCAGCTTTTTTTCTCAGTGCTGCAGGCTCTATAGGAATAAGCTAGTCTTATAACACTTTCCGTTTCAAAAGGCATTTTCTGTTTACCATAACTTTGAGGTCATGGCAGCACTCAAACTCGTAAACTGGCCATTGGAAGGTCTGGATTTCCAACCCATAACTGTAACACCAAAGCTAATCCTAACACAGATAAAATTAAAAGCCCCACCTACAAAAAATGAATAAGAAAAGATATTGGCTTATATCAGAAAGAATGCTGTCATCAGTTGAAGCCAAGGATTTACATTTTTTATTGTTCTATTGATGAATTTTTTAACTATAAAACAAGATTAGAATTTGGGATTAGTGTTTGGAACTTATATCTATCTGCTAAATTTATTGCTTCATGTTATACATTCCCAAATACAGGAAGAGATCAGATATTGATTGGCACTAAGAACTTCTGTTATTATTTTTAATGATGCTATATTTCTTCTAGTTACAGCCAAAGTTAAGACAAGGGCAATGAGACAAGAGTGCACATGCTACTTAAAGCCAAGGATTTCTTTTTTTTCTTCTTTCAGTTGGTCTTCTGCATAGTTCAGTCTGGGGACATAAAGAAGTCTCAGGAACACAAATTTCTAATTTCAATTTTTTGTTAACTCATAAAATAAAAAAGAGAATTAGAGGGCCTTTTGCTGGATTCTTTTTTTTAGAAGACTTGATGCACTCATTTGGGTATAAATAAACTTGGTCTTATTTAAAAAATGTAGTGATTTTTTTGAATATGACTTCTCAGTAGTAAATGGTTTTCATAATAGAATGGCTTTGTTGGAAGGGACCTTAAAAAACATCTAGTTGCAATGCCCTGCCTGGCCTGGGACACCTTCCACTAGACCAGGTTCCTCAAAGTCCCATCCAACCTGGCCTTGAACACCTGAATAGATGAGGCATCCACAACTTCTCTGGGCAATCTATTCCACTGTGTCACCACCCTCACAGTAAAAAATTTCTTCCTAATATCTGACCTAAATCTACCCTCCATCAGTTTAAAACCATTATCCCTGTCCTATCACTATAGTCCAAAATAAAGAATCACTCTTCAGTTCTCTTCTAAGAGCCCTTAAAGTACTGGAAGGCCACTATAAGGTACCTCCAGAGCCTTCTCTTCTCCAGGCTGAATAATCCCAACTCTCTCAGTCTGTCTTCGTAGGAGAGGTGCTTCCGCACCCCCGCCATCTTCATGGCTCTCTTCTGTATCCGCTCCAACAGGTCCAGGTCTTTCTTATGTGGGAGGCTGAACACCCCACTCCAGGTGAGGTCTCACAAGAGCAGAATAGAAGGGGAGGATCACCTGTGATCTGTTGGTCATAGTTCTTTTGATGCAAGATAGCATATGGTTGGTGTTCTGGGCTGCAGGTATCCATTGCTGTCTCATGTGCAGTTTTTAATCTGTACCCCCAAGTCCTTCTCTGCAGAGTTGCTGTCAATCCACTCATAGATCAGCCTGTATCCATGCTTGGAATTGCCCTGACCAAGCTTCAGGACCATATTCAACTTCATGAGATTTCCATTAAGCCTGTCAAGATCCCTCTGGATGATATGCCTTCAATGTGTCAACCACACCACGCAGCTTGGTGTCATCACCAGTCTTGCTGAGGGTGCCCTCAATCTCACTGTCTAGGTTACCAATAAAGATGTTAAGTAATACCTGTCCCTTATAAACAACACGAATCACCACAGGTCTTCACTCGCAATACTAAGTACACTCATCCAGTCTATTCCTTACCCAACAAGTGGTCCACCCATTAAATCCATATCTCTCCAGTTTGTAGACAAGGATGTTGTGCAGAACAGTGTCACACAAGTCCAGGTTGATGATACCAGTTGCTCCTCCTTTGTCCATTGACTCTACACCATTGTTCAGGCATGAAAACTGTATATTTTATAATTGCACACTCTGTTTTATAATTACTCTTAGACATCATGATACAGGTTAAAAATAGTGATGGCATCTATAATTTTAAAATTGTCTCTATTTTCTTGACATTTCAATTTACATTTGTTTAGCTCAAATTCAATTAGTCAGTTTTCATTTGTGGAAAGGAAGGAAGTGCCCAAGTTCTATTGACATACAGTGATTCTTGGATGGTGGAAATGTGATGACTTTCACAATCCCACCCAATATCATAACTATTTTTTCCCCTTTTTGCATACCTGAAGCTGTTTAACCAAAATATGCCAATATATTTGCCTTTTGCAAATTGATGAATAATTTATCGGCACTATTCAATTAGTTTTGTTCATTTTTAATTTTCTTTTTTTTTTCTGAGGCTGTTATTTCTCAGGCTGAAAGCTTTCATTCTTGGTAATTGCCCAGAAGTAATTGTTTTGATTTTGGAAACTGAAATATGTGGTTAGCTGTTATGGAATTTAATTTGATGGGAACAGAGAGGAACTGGGAAAGTAAGACACATCTCCAGTTTCCCATTTTAAAATAAGAAATGTGCTGCTGTTTTCATCAATAGACCTATGTTTAAAGGAATAGATGTGTTATTCAAACTTCATAGCTTCACAGTTTTTTGATAGACTGATATCCTCTGCAATCATTAACTATGTTTCAGTGTCTTCTTCTTGTGTCCGAACTTAGGCATAGTAAAATGTAAAATAGATTCTTTGTGTATTTGGTAGGCCTCTTTCTCATCTAAAAGCAAAATCACTAGCTGAGGGGAGCACTGTCATGCTTGCTGAGTTTAGCACCTATTACAGTTCCTAATTTCTTGTTTTTCACTAACCAGGCGTTTGAGATAGGCATGGAGAATGCTCACCAGCCCATGAATGCTGTACTATGAAGACTCAGGGGCTGTGCAAGTCAGTGTCTCCCTGCAGACTGATGTCATGAGCCGTTTGGACTCCCCATGAGTGTCTTGTAGCCAGGGCCTTTCCCTTTGCCCCAGCCAGGAGCAGAGTAGGCTAGGGGAAACCTAGGATAGACAGATTGTTGATAAAAGTCCATGGTGATGAGACCTGCCTGATGAAATGCTGGGAAATTAAGTCAGTGATTGCAGCTTAGAACCAGTCCCGGAGACCATAATGAGGGTCAGACACAACCCCAGAACAGCTGGGCAACTCTACAGGCATGTCCAAGCTCAGGTTGGGGAGTTCATTATCTGGTCACGTTCAGGGTCCAGAACAACAGGGTACATGACTGTGACATAGTTTGGACTGTACTTCAGGCAAGTCCCAGAGGGACACTCCTATCGTAAAATCCATTCCCTTTGGAAGAGGTGTCAGCCTTGCCTGTGGACTCCCAGCAGCAATGCTAGGTGCTGCTCTCCCCAAGTGTCCACAGGGGGCAAGGAACTACTTTCAGCTGACCTGTTACTGATCTGGTTCCCAGCTCAGGCAGCCAAACCCCAGAAGATATGATGATACACTTAAAACTTTGGCACTAAGAAAGAGACCTTCATTTTGCCATCTAATGCAAGAGAAATTGAGAGTCTTCTACTTCAAGTTTGCCTACAGTTCAATGCTCAGGGAACTCTGGAAAATTCAAATGTTTTAACTGACAGTGATATAGGAATGAAAAGGACTCAAGGCTCCTTCATCTTCATTTAGATAACTTCTTCATCTTGAACTAGCTTGCAAATATATATTAGATAAAACTGATATATAATCTCTACCGTTAGTTTGCCTTTCTTGAGCCTCCTGTCAGGAAGAGAATATCTACTTTGAAATATAATGTGTTTGAACAAGAATGTCCATTGTCTGTATTAAATATGTATAATGTAGACGTGTAAGATTTAAAACATCTATGTTTCACATTCAGGTAATAGCAAGGTTAGACAGTCCTTTGTTCAAAATTCTATTTTCAGTGATGAACTTCTGGCTTTTCTGCAAGGAAGATGGGGAAGAGCCTTGAGGGGAAACCATATGAATGGCTGAGGTCACTTGGTCTGTTCAGTCTGTAAAAGAGGAGGCTGAGGGGAGATCTCAAGGCAGTTATAACTTCCTCGTGATGGGAAGAAGAGGAACAGGAACTGATCTCTTCACTGTGGTGACCAGTGACAGAACTCAAGTAAATGGCCTGAATTTCTGTCAGGGGAGGTTTAGGTTGGATATTAGACAAAGGGTTTTCACCCAGAGAGTGGCTGGGCATTGAACAGGCTCCCCAGGGCAGTGGTCACAGCACCAAGTCTGTCAGAGTTCAAGAAGCATTTGGATGACACTCTCAGTGGCATGGTGTGATGCTTGGGGATGGTTCTGTGTGGAACCAGGAGTTGGACTTGATGATCCTTGTGGATCCCTTTCTACTCAGAATATTGTGCTATTCTGTAGTTCTGTGGTATTAAGTGGAGAGAATAAAAGTACTGTAATTTCCGCTCTATAAGGAGCGTTAATAGGATCATTTTTGTTGAAGTGGGTCTGATACAACCCTTTTTTGTCATTTCTCCTTTTGCAATATAAAATGGCAACACTTGGAATTTTAAGAATCCACAATAATTACAACCACACTGTAGCTCTTGTCAATAATGTCATAGAGTAAAAATTACATTATGACATATTTTAAATGTTTTATTTGTTACCCTATTACACTTCATGGTGTTGTTCTATATATCTTCCCTGAAAATACTGAGAATGAAATGTGTGAAGAGGGAGGTGCATGTTCTGTGAAAGTGAGATTTGCTATTGAAAAAAAAAGAGAGCAGTATGGAATGCTCTGAACCTTGAGGTTTTTTCAAGCTGTATTTCTTGGCAGACCAGTATTTACTGCTATGATATAGCTGCCTTATGCAAAAGGATCATGAACCTATATTCTGTTTCGGATGAACACAGCAGGATTTAAACATGCACACAAATCATAATGACTAAATATCAGTGACTAAACTGTGTCTGTGAAATATGTGCACATATGTAGAAAGGCAATTGTGCTTAAGCCATGCATATGCATCAACAAGATGAATAATTGTATGTGCAGGTTACTACCAATGCGTGAAATTACCTGTTTTGCAAGTGTAAATTAATGTTTTTCATGCCCATTTACCTGTTTGCTGTCCTTATATTTGTTGTGTTCAAGTTAACTGACTGTCTGATAATTTGTGTCTTAGGATACAAACAAAAGAATGAAAGAAAAAAAATTAACCTTGAGAAGAAATAAAAATGTAAAGCTTTTTCATTCTTATACTAGAGATTTAATATTCATGTCATTGAATATTATCAAAACATATTAAAGTCATATACTGTTAGTGCTATCCTGAATAACAGCCAATGCTTCAGAACATATACATGAAGATAGATGCAGTTAGTTGCACAGTTCAAATAACTAAAAATTTCAGTAAGAACAGGACTGTTGTTTTAATGATAAATTATTAAAATATAGTTCTGTTGTGGGTTGACCTTGGCTGGACATCTGATGCCCACCCAGCCACTCTATCACTCCCGAGCTCTAAAGGGGAGACAAAATAAGATGGAAAACTCCTGGGTTGTGATAAGGTAGTTTACTAAGGTAAAAGCAAAGCAAAATCTTGTGCATGCAAAGCAAAATATAGCAAGTTTTATTTTCTACTTCCCATCAGCAGCGATGCCCAGCCAATTCCTGAGAGGCAGGACTTCTGCACATGTAATGGTTTCTTAGCAGGCAGCCATTGGAAACAATGAATGATGCCTTTCTTGCTCCTTTCTTTAGCTTTTATATCTGAGCTGATGTCACATGCTATGGAATATCCCTTTTGTTTCATTTGGGTTAGCTGGCCTAGTTGTGTCCCCTCCCAGAATCTTGCCTTCGATTGGGGAAGGAGTGTTACAGTGCTGATGCTGTGCTCAGCCATAGCCAAAACACCCTTCTGGCTACCAATGCAAAGCACAACACTGTGAGCGCTACTATGGGGAAATGAACTCTCAGTCAGACCCAACACATCTAGAATAAAGAGAACTCAAAGTAACTAAGACACTTGAGGTAAAAAACTCCATGAAAACTAAAAAAGAAAGATATTGAACACACTTGTCTTCAAAATGTTGTACAATTGCAAAATATTTTATAATCCCTAAATCTGCTTTGTACTACCCCCACAGTTTATCTATTACATGTAAGTCACTGAGAGCACTTGTGTTAAGTTCCATTCTCTAGAACCTTACAGAAGCTGGCATTTCCAGAGCAGAACAAAATGCTAATTTCTGGTTTCATTCACCTTTCTTGGTGAGATGTTAATGCATTAATGCTACCACCTGATCTGCAAGTAACGATACATTGCTATTGCAAGGATCACAGCACTGCCATTTCTAGTTCTTCTGGTACCCTTTGAAACTACTACAAACTGTGTAACTACTTTTCTTTAGATGTAACTGTTGGAGTACTTCTTTGAAGACAGTGCAAACTGAGGCAAGCTACAAACATAATAATCTAGAAATTAATAGTACTCACCTTGTGTTCTTCCTGTTGAAGTACATGGCAGCATTCTTACCTGCAAACCTTTGTTCTATTTATTAAGGACAATGAATGAATTGAAATTGAAACACTCTATTCTTACTTCTCTCACATTCTCTTGAACTGCTAACTGCTAGAAGTACCAATCAAGATTTATGTCAAAGTTTTTTTTTTTTATATTCTCTTTAAAGATCAAGATATCAATACATCTGACATAGTTTTTCCATCTCCCCACAAAACAGGATTAAATTACATGATGAACAATACTCATTTACCAGTACTAGGTAATAAATGGAACTTTTTAATTTGTTCCATTTTCTAAAAGAACAGACTCTTGAGCAAAACGTTATGGCCCTATGTCTTAAAGAATATAGTATACTTGGGGGGGGGGGCAGGGAAGGCATCCTAAATTTTCTCTGGGTTTAACAGGTTTGCCAGTGCTTCTCAGCTTTCCCAGTTGCTTTTTCCAGCACTTCTGTATTTCTCCTGAACCTATATAGAAGCCAGTTTTGGAGACAGTTTAGCAGAGGCCATCTATGAGAATATTGTTGCCATAAATCCAAGGGAAGAAAACTTCCACGACAGGGTGAAGGCAAAAAAGGTCTTTTACTAAGTTTGGCTAAAAGCTTTC
>JAWWEU010000158.1:35024718-35052943 GCA_035583155.1 Acropternis orthonyx | reverse complement strand
TATTTTCAAATGCAAAAGACTATAAGACTATAAAACTATATAAAAATCTACAGCTATATTAAGGCTTACGGCAACAATATCAATGTTGAATATAAAGAGTATCTCAGGGAGACTGTAACCCTTTTGCATGAAACTCGTTCAAGGTAGAAGTATTCAGCCCTGAAATCTTCTGTAGGGCAAGGCCTCCTCAATCCTCATGTGTTTGAAAAGTCCAAATCAATGAGAAAGATGAATTTTAGGTGGAGGAAAGGAAATGCTTCTTTCTGTAGTAAAGAAAAGAGAAGTTGGAGCCAGGCTGTCTCCAAATCTAATAATGGTGTCTAAAATGCTGGTAGTGGTTTGTAAACTGTTGTCTTTTGCTCATAGCTTGTCCAGTAGTTAAATATGTATCCAACATAATTGTGAGTGCCAAAGATAAACCAAGACCTGGCAAACTACATGAAAAGCTCTGTGGATGGCATGTTTGTGTTTTCTGTCATTGAGATGACCCTTTCACCTAGCCCTGGCACTGACTGAGCCATCCAGTGTTTCCTTAAATAATCCAGATATTCCTGCTTGCTTCCTAAAGCCAGGTATGGTTCTTTTAAGACCACTTAAAACTCTCACTTTATAAGCTTAGGCAAATACACTGTAGAAGATGTTTGCCTTTATAAATCTTAGCTGGGTATTCCCAAAACTACCCCTGGGAAATTCAGAGAACTGATGGCCCATCTGGCACAACTCAGACATTCAGTGTTGATATGGAATTCAAGGGAAAGTATTTCCATTTGAGATAACTAACAAGTCCGTATTGTCCGTCTTCCTCCTCCAAATTGTCAGTTGCTAATTCTCTGGACCCACAGAGTACTCTGTTAAATCTACTTATTGCTTCATTGTCTGTTTAATAATAAAGTATAATTGACCATAGTCAAGCTATAAAATAAATTATACATCAAATCTCTGTTTCAATAGTCTCACATTAAAGAATTAGTTTGTTTATGGGGTTTTTTTATCATGCTCTTATTTGACTGGTCTATAAAATAATTAATTATTATCTTATTTACTGAAAACTACAGACTACAGAAGCCCACACAAATGGCGATAGCATCTTATTATCATTCTATTTAGGTTAATGAAAAGGCCTACATCAAAGGGTCTAACCCAGAGGGTTTTCCAAAGTAAGATTTATGCTAGTCTACTTTAGTCCTCTTTTTTTTTTCCCTGAAGCAAAAGAGGATTTGGATGTTTTTGGCTCTGTTGTTGTTACACTTGTATAATGTATATTATACCTTTGAATGACCTCAGCATTGTCAAGGTTTCACAAATCTTGATTTGAGCTAACTCTGCCACAAAAGTATCTGAAAAAATAAGTTTTTAAGGTTGTAACAAACATTACATTTAATGAGTACAGTGCACATGTAATGATGCAGTGAATCAGTATGAAGCCTCAAAAAATTATTTCTGTTGGCACTATAAAAGGAATGTGATTTTTCTTGTTGAAATACCATTTTTCAGTTGCTGCATGACTGATGTGGTAATTATCCCCTACACCTGGGATTTAAATCCAATCCTACAAACCCATTTTCTGTTTGCAAGCTGTCAGACTGATTCATAGTCTTTGTTCTTATCTGGCAATAGGCAAGGAATCAGTAATTCAGAAACAACAAAGCCACTGATGGGTCATCATGTAATCTGCACTGAAAATTGCAATCTGTAATGAGATGGGAAACACAGATGAGGAGACTAAAACTGATTACCTACCATATCTAAAATTTTCAATTTTGTTGCACAAATATGATCAAACTAGCTCATAAATTTGGGGATCAGTTGAGAAAGAGCAAAGATTACTTTTAAATTAGGTGAAAAGGAGATAAGTCATTTAAATGTAAATTATTTGTTTTACAGCAATATGGTTCATCTCCAAGGTGCTTCACATCTTCACATTATTTTATTTTCCATTTCAGAATACAGTATATCTTGTTGATTAGTCAGGACTGGTGTAAGATACTTCATTCCCTTAAAACAACTATGAATTCAATAATGAAAAGAAGAGAAATACTGAAGTCAGTCAAATTTTATATTATAGACTGGGAAGGCATATACTGCTTCTCAGCAAAATAACCAAAAATAAACTTCACATATGTTAAAAATATAACTTTTATTGATGCTCCTGACTTCTTTAGTTCCCTAATAGCAACTTACAGGTAGGTATTAAATTGTTGTTCTTGACTCAATACCATAAATCAGTGTTTTCTGCACTGATGAGGTTATGACTAGTATGATGAACAGGAGTAAATTACCATAGATATTTCCAAGAAAGTTCTGACCAAGCATTTGGCGGAAAAAGGGAAGAAATGCATTATTTTTCCAGTTATTCGGGACATCGACTGAGACGTTCTTCTCTTCAAACTTTTTTGAAGAAACTTGCTCCTTTTTGAATGTAAGTATATTTTTGTTTTTCCTAAACATAATCTTTGGCCCCAGAAGATATTGTACGTTCTCCACTAGTGTTCAACATGTACAATTCCATTTAATCTAGAAAAGATACACCTGTCCAAGAAAAGAGAAGTAAATCTATTATTTTTGTGACAGAATTAGATAATCCATCCAGAAAATACTTTAAACACACAAGACATTCAGAATGCATATTTACTACAGTATACGACATGCATAGGTCCATACCAAGTGTTTAATTTAGCTCATTCATGTAGACATCTTCAATCATGGTCTGAAACTAATTTCAGTTTTGTTTTATTTCATTACTTTATTTCATTATTACCTTTTGTGTTTCTTGCATTAAGTTTATAACCAGCAATTGTCTTTGGAATGTATTTGCCAGCAGCCAGAGCTCTTTTATGGAGGTCTGCCATGTCTTTGCATGAAAATGGTTGTGGATGCTATTCAGTTCCTTGCCCTCAATAACATGCTACAAACATATCTAATGATAAAAGTCCTTAGAGGGTCTAGATACAAAATATTTAGGTCATAAATCTCCAACTTTTTTGGGAAGCTGCCAAGATGACTGTTTCAGCTGTGGTGGCCATATATTCTAGCAGGGGATAAGGATCAGGTTTAATTTTCTTCAGGTTTCCTTTCAAGTGAGCCCTTGGCCTTCCTGTCTTCTCCAGCTGTAGAATGATATGTATGGCCAGACTTCACAAATGAAGATTTTGGGAAGGGCTCTCCCCACGTGGGTATGCCCTTCCAGCCTGCGCAGTGGATTTTTTAGGTGAGGCACAGCATGCGTAGAACTGGCCCCACCATTTAAGTCCTAAGGTCCATTTGCCACGGCCGAGCGAGCTTGGACAGTGACAGTGAAATCCTCGGGACTGTCTACAGCACCCGGTACTAACCAGGGCTGACCCTGCTTAGCATCTGAGATCTGACAGGATTGGATGGCAGGGAGGCATTTAACTGCCCAAGAATGATATAAGTCCAAGGTGATAAATTATATAGAAATCAGGTGAGGAGATAAATTGTTACAATAAACAATTTAACTGTTAGGAAAATACATCCAGAATATTTGCTCATATGCTTCCTGCCAAATGGGAACTTCTGCAGTAATTTACTTTTGCCTGCTATTATGTCAAGGACCAAAAAGACATAATGTCTTAATTCATTCCAGTTCTTCAAATTAATCCAGAAATTCTTACTGTAATAAGAAATACAATAGCAAGTTGTAGATACAAATGTTGTAATAAACAGCTGTATTTTCTTCTTTAAATCTGCAGACCTGATACTCACTGACAGAAGATACATAACGGTGGTCCTTCTTGAAGTGCAGAATTTACTAAGATTTACCTGCAAAATCTTTAGTTTTATAATCTCCATGCAATTCAGAGGCTGATTTGAGTGTAGCATTTGACTGACATGTGTACAGTGTTCCCAGTAATGAGTTTATAGAAATATTCCAGCAATTGCCACTGCATACAAAAATGTATACATGCATAAATGTATACAGAAATGCATACAATAAATGTACCTAATCTGAACGGATAGAATCTATATGATAGATTACAGATTTGAGTAAACTATCAGATAGTGTCTATGCTGAGATATATTGACTATATATTAGTGGTACCAAAATATCAAAAGGGCAGGCAGAGATTTGAATATATTCCACAGATACTTATACTGAGGCTACTGAAGTAACCAGTGGACAGAACTGCCATAATTCCAAGATAACACTAAAAATTTAGGTTTTATTTACAAACTAAATCAATCCACCAAATCAAAGAGCCATAGATAACACAAACACAGTTAAAATAAATGTGTAACTCATGCATGGAAAACAAAGACTTGAAAAATTCCATCAACATATCAGCTGCCATGTTATTTTATAATTTTAATGTTTGTAATTAATTCATTACTGTTCATGCTGAAAGAATGATAAAAGGATCATCTAAATGACTGTGTACTACTTAACTTTGGTTTATCCTTATGCTACAGTCCTGCATATTAGGTATTATTCTTTTCAGTAACCATATGCATTTTTAATTGAAAACTGCAGAAATAAAAAAGAAAATTTGATGTCTAAAAAAGGAAAAATGTTGAGGCAAACTAATATTGATCTAACAAATTATATTGCTGCTGTATAAAGACAAAGCATTTGATAGATACTGGAGAAGAACTGAAAGCACGCTTAAAACTCAGTGGCAGGAAAAAGGAACAAAATATACTAAATTAGGAATATTTCTATCTACTAAATGCTATAAGCATATAAATGAAATCTAGAAATTAATATAGCAGTAACTTATACATACTTGATTGTTTCAGAAAATCAAGGTGATTTTGTTTTTTGTATATCATGCATAACACAGAAACACACTACTTTTCTTTCAAAGGCAGTTTCTGAACTTGAGCTACTCACAGAGTTCCATTACATGTTCATGTGCACCATTATGTATCAACACTTAAATGGGACATGATATGTGTCAATCATTTTCTGTGTAGGTATTGGTGGTGGGTTTGACAGTTTTAGGTTTACTGTTGGACTTGATCACAAGGAACTTTTTCAACCTAAATGGTTCTATGAACATGTGATAAGTTTTACACTCACTTGCCTTAGTGTCTGTAAATTCCACCAAAAGCAATGTTTAAAATATTAACTGAGTCCTTTCAGGACCCTATATTTCATGCAATTACTCTCAGTACTGCTTTTGTTTTGTTTTCCTTCACCACAGAAGCACATACTGAGTAGGCTCTTTTATCTCACAGTATTTTGTTTCATTTGTCCCATCCCAGTGTTTTCATTACCCATTCAAAAAGTTCATAGGCTTGCCAAAATTCTCAGCACATTTCTTGTATAGCTAAACAATTCAAATTCTTCTATCCATCTGCTGTTTGTAGATCTTATAATTGCCACTTAATACTAAAGACCAAATACAGTCAGTATGTAATCAGATTTGATGCTTAATATTGTCTGTCATTAATGTAAAGAATGCAAAATTTAAGGCACACAAAATATAAAGGGGAAGTTGTAGTGATATGCACTTATGATTCAGGAACATAAGAAATAAGATTAAAAAAAATGTAAATGTTTCCATCCAAAGAAAATTAATTGTAGATCAAGACAGAAAAAATTGACTTTTACTGAGGAAATAATAACAGATAGTAAGATCTTAAATTCATTTTTCAGACATTAATTCAATTTTAAAAAAACCTTAAAATCTTACTTCTATATGTTTTAAATGCTACTGAAGGATGGATCTCATTGCACTTTTCTGTTTTGAAATATGCTGTTAGTGGTGTTTTTTGCCAAATACAAAGGCATTTTAGTTTTTATATCTTTTACCACTAAATGTCAACAAAAGTCTTTCTTTTACAGTCTTTCACAGTCATTAAAATACCTTCTTTGGTAATGGTGTTGAAATCTAGTAAGTAGGTTTGTGTATAAACAGATGCCATTTTTTTTTTTTTAATATTGGAAAGAAAAAAGATTTAAATCAGTTTCAGTGCTCATTGATTATAATCCACCATCCAAATGATAATAATACATACTTTCACATCCAATCAGATTTTCTAGATTGTTCAAGATTTATCTGTATATCAAATCCACCACATGCCAGAATTAATCTCTTTGCTTTGAAGGATGATGTCTTGCAATGTTTCAGGTGTCATGGACAACCAGCCACTGACATCTAATGTTTTATTCTTGAAGAAATGTGAATAATCCCAAACAAAATTTTATAACTTAATATCTTAACTAATTTTACAAATTAATTAATATCTTACTGCAGAAAGAAAAGCAAACAGTGGTCTGGATGTTGTCCTTGTAATTTTGAAGTGTAAGCACTTCTTTATTCCAGTATATCCGCTATTGAAAATATGGCCCAGACAAAAACATAAAACATATTTTTGCTTTTTCTAGAATATTTGACACACCTTTGTGTAGTTTATGATTTTCAATATAATCTTGTTACAAAGCAACAAGTCTCAATTCTTAAGAAGAGTCTCTATTTTGCAATCTGTTTGGATATATTTTGTCAGAGAATGATTGTAGCTTGAAGGACAAGAGACAGCAACTTTTCAGTATTGCATTGTGAAACTTTGGACAGGAAAGAGAAAATCAGAGTTCAGAAAGGAATTTTTAGTTCTTTGTTTTACAAACATAAGGAAGGAATGTGAAATCCAGAAATACATTGTAGAAAGGGAGTTAATTATTTTGTCACTCAGTAATGTTGTGGTATAATTTTATTTTTCATTATTCCAACAGGAAACCATATTTTTGGAGTTCATTAGTGATGAGTCTAGTCTGCATTTTACAGAAAGAAAAAAATGAAAATTGGGTACATAACAAAAGAGATGAGACGAAGTTGGCAGTTTCCTTATACTAAGAATACCTTTAAATAACTTACTGGGAATTTTATTAAGAAATGCATACTTCTTGCAATTTGTCACAGAAATGTTACCTACAATGACAACAAGACATACCTTTCTCCCAAGCAAGCTTAATTTCACTATCAAAGAATAACAATGCCTGCAAGATATGAACAGAACATTCCTTCAATTTTTCAATTCTGTTACACTCTTTTATGTTTTGTTCATAACGGCAACTGTCTTGCTTGATGTATCATATAGATGTTCTCACCTGCTTATTGTCATTCAGCTGCTAAATGAGAAGAATGAATTTGTATAATTCTTTCAAAATTGCATTATAACTACACAGTCTGGGATTTTTTATTATACATCCCACCAGACCATGATTATTTTGTGAGGTTGGCATTCAAGTTACACTACTTGTTTTTAGATATCTCTTGCCAACTTCCTCAATGCAAATGATCAAATATGATGGCAGTGGAAAAGGTTTCTAAGTATAGACTTTATAAATGGATAAGGAATAGTAACATTTCATTCTTTGTCACTCATTATGACAAAATAATAATTTGCTTTAACACGTGAGGGTTTTTCTAAACATTTTTTTAATACCTGTGCAAATGACAGGAATATTTTTGTCTTAAATATGTGGTAAATCAAACATTTCAGTTTTTTGTTTCTTCACAGGGATTTCTTCTATTTTCCAGTACTTTATTGTATACTTTGGTGCCATGAAAATATATTATGGTAGTAACTCCAGTTTGTGATTGCTGTAGTTTAACACTAGTAGCAACCAAGCACCATGCAGCAGCTCACTCACTCCCCCAACAGTGGGATTAGGGAGAATAAGTGTAAAATCTAGAAAACTCATGGGTTGAGATAAAGACAATTTAACAGATAAAGCAAAAGCCACTCATACAAGCAAAGCAAAACAAGGAATTAATTCACTGCTTTCCATGGGCTGTCAGATGTTCAGCCATCCCCAGCAAAGCAGCGCCCCACATGTAATGGTTACTCGGGATGACAGACATCATCTCTTCGAACTTTCCTTGCTTTTTCACCCAGCTTTATATACTGGGCATGATGTCACATGGTATGGAAGGTTCCTTTGGTCAGTTGGGATCAATTGTCTCGGCTGTCTCTCCTCCCAACAACTTATACACTCCCAACATCCTCTCCAGTGTGGCAGTACAAAAAGCAGAAAAACTCTTGATTCTGTGTAAACACTGCTCAGCAATAACAAAAACATCTCAGTATTATTATCATCACTTCTCAGTGTTATTATCACTGCGTTCAGCACAAATCCAAAACATGGACCCATCCATAGTAGTCACTGTGAAGAAAAATAACTCTACCCAAGCAAAAACCAACACAGTGATTTTAAGCTTTTAATAATTTCAAATGAAGCCATTATCTCTTCTATCCATCTTTTTTTTTACTCTAGTTTTAGTCATTGTAACAGGAAAGTGGAGTACTTCATGAGATGTTAACAGCAGCATTTTGAAAACAACCCTTTTGTAAAACAATCATTAGGGTTTTAATTGTAGATGTAGTAGTAGTAGTAGTAAGAGTAGCTGATTTGTTTGTATTTTAAATTTAATTTGTTTTAAATTCTACAGAGGTTCTCAAAATACTAACTTGACATACTGGTTTGAGCTGAGATATAGTTAATTTTCTTCATAGTAGCTGGTATGATGTTGTGGTTTGGATTTCTGATGAAAATGGTATTGATAAGAATGATGTGTTATCTGTTGCACAAGATCAAGTTCTTTTCTTCTTCTCATACTGCACCACCAGTGAGTAGGCTGGGAGTGCATAAGGAGATGAAAGGGGACAGAGACAGGACATATGAACCTAACTGTCCAAAGGGATATCCCAGATCATATGAGGTTGGCCTCAGTAATAAAGGCTGTGGGAAAGAAGAAAGAGGGCAGGCTCAGAGCTATGGCGTTTACCTTCTTAAGTAATCATACTGCATGATGAAACCTGAATTATGTGAATAAATTCCTTAGGGTTTGGGGGTTTATATGGGTTTTTGGTTTGGTTTGGTTTTTGGGGTGTTTTTTTGTTTTGTTTTGTTTTGTTTTGTTTTTCTTGTTAGTACTGCTTTTTCTTTACCTGTTAAACTGTCTTTGTCTCATTCCATGAGTGCTCTCACTTCCAATTGTCCCTTCCATACTACTGGGGAAGAGTCAGTGGGAGGTTTTGTGGGGCTGAGCTGGTGGCCAAAGCCAAACCACAGCACCTAAGCATCCAAATACCAGACACTATTCTTCCTGACAGAAGTACTGATGCAGAATTTTGTCTCAAACTTTTATAATGACAAAGGGGTTTCCCTAAATATACAGAGTTTTGCTGGCTTCAAAGCCAGGGTACTGCTTTGAAAAAGTAGATGATATATAACAGGTTTTTATTACAAATGTAATGTTCAAATGCATTAAGATAGGCTTTTTCTGAGGCAAATAAGGATTTTATATTGTTTGTATATTTGGCCTATGATCTATCTTATGTATCCCACTGCCATACAATTATTAAACAAATGATTCATTCAGGTCCCCAGAGTGCATGTTCTGTCTCTCTCGGTAACTGGTGTTTGACTTCTGGTTAAAAACTGCACATTTTGTTCCTTGAGTACAGACTAACATGTTTTCTGCTAAAAGTTTTAATTTCCACATTGCATTACACGTTAAGGGGAAAAAAATACATTGAGTGTTACCTTTCTAGTGCCTGGTCCAACTCTGGAAAGAGAAAGCACTATTTAAGCTAATAGACAGCACTTACATAACTATATATATATTCATAAAAACAACATGAAGTAATGTTGTCTATGATTTGGAAGAAAGCTTCTTTTTACCTAAAGAATAAGAATTCTGAAATAGCCTTCCAGAATGCAAAAGTGGCCATCAACCTACATGAATGAAAGGATTCCTTCTGATGTTTTGGCCTTCTTTTCCTAACATTCATTAAACACTTACTATTATCTTTTCTTATTTTTAAGCTGAGTCAATGTCCTTTATTTCCCTGGTAAACTGCTTGGGTTCTAATTTTGAATTCAATGCTCATCTGTAAGAACACCTGACAAAACTACTCAGAGGTACCAGACTTTATGGACAGGGGTTTAGGTAAAGAAGTCTGTTTGCTTAATAGGGGAGCTGAATCTGACCTGCTCTAATGGGTGAACACCCAGCAGAAAGCACATAATGGTGTAAATACACTGAGGCTGACATAAAGCCATCAAGGCATAAACAATGCTGGGGTTCTAGATTCTGAATATGCAATGCCACTAAACAGAAGAATTATCAGACAATAAAGTGACCCTGAATTAATTTGTTTGGATAAATAGTTATGTTTTAAAAATATTATATCAGAAAAATAATTTCAAAAATATGCTGGCATATGGACAGGGAGTTGTTGGGTTGTTAGGGTTTTTTGGCTTTTAGAATTTGAGGCTGGAAGGATATCCTACATATAGCAGCTATTCAGAGCTGTCAGCACTCTTCATTTCAGGAGTCTGTATACTATGACTGAATCAACACATCCAGGAGAGAGATATAATGTGTTCCTGAATTCAAAGCAAATGTAAAAATTCCCTGATTTTTAGTGCACTTTAGAATAATTAAATGGGAGATGGAGTGAAGAGCTCAAAGTGGAGTCTATTTGCATTGGCATTTAGGCATCGCCTCATTTTTGCCAAAATTTATGCATTCTAATCTTCATAGTAGTAACTATCATATCACTTTGTCCTTTGCCTGATTTTTATAAGTAAAAAACAATTTAGAATCTATTCTGATACAAAATTCATCATCAGCAGACTCTTATTCTTTCATGAATAATGACATTTGCCATCTGCAAGACACTTGAGCAAAGTCAATCACATAGAAGACAATACTAAAACTTCTTCAGAAGTTAAAGCCTTCAGGAAGTTTGTTTTGTGTTTTCAAAGCAACAACTCCATGATCTGACATTTTTCCATAATGTCCTTTCAATTCTCCATTAATTTGCCCTACGTTCTCCCATTCCTATGCAGTTTACAAAGATTAAGAATTGCTGATGAAAAGTAAAGAACTCTTCACTTTTACCACAGTCAGAAACAGGATATGCTGTAAAAATTAATTAAAACAGCTGTACCAGCACTTTGAGATTAGTATTACCTTTATTTTACATGGAACTTATTAGGACAATAGATGGAGAAGAATCTGGTTCAGCCTACTCAGATTAAGAATGGGCATTGACCAAGTTCACGACAAGAATCACTGCCAACAATGGGAAGAACACTGCTTCATGTACCTACAAAAAACACACAAACTAAACCCAGCAATTTTTATTTTATAGTGTTTCATGAATGTACATCTTACTTCATAAAAGTATTAAAAGTGTCAAAAAAATCTAATTCCTTAAACTTCAGTCTTAAGAAAAAATACATAACTATAAAAATGTGCTTAGATTTGTAATTCTGATGCCAGTAATGACTAAATGGGTTGCTAGAGCACAGTCTCCCAGGGTATAGAAGCAACTTTTAAAAACTATGACTCAAAATCAGATCTTCTGCTTCACATTAATATGGGAGAAGGCTACAAGGGTCATTTATTGCCTAGTTTTCCTTTCCTAAGTACAAACATTATTTCTACAGTTATATACACTCATATTGAGATGTAAAGAAAGCCAACTATATTGCATTCTTTATGTACCACAGCAACTCCTATCCATGTCAAAAGTATACATTTCTTATAAATGTTATTTTATGTGACTACTGTTTCACCACTGAAGTCAGAAAGTCTTAATGTCACCGATTTTTATGTGACAGGATAAAATTCAAGTATATGATCCTAATAATCACCTGTCCTGTGTAAACGCGACTGAATCTGCTTCTTTGTGTAGTTTTACTATAAGCTTATTTCTGTTGCATGGCCTTCTGCTTTTGTAAATTTTCAGCTTTTTTTTCTCAGTGTTTCATACTGAGTGTGCATATTTACTCTGTACTAACTCTTCTGGTTTCTCTAAAAAAGCCTTTGAGTCTCCTCAATTTATCATCAAGTTGTGATGTAATTAGCTCATGTATTTCCTCTTCGACATAATAATCCATTAAAGAATTGCCTAAATTCACAATCCACTGTATATCAATAAATGTCTCCTTGCAATTTAATAGTGTGGTTTCTTCTACATGTTCACTTTTTAGCTGTTATGATGTTCTCTATAATACTTTGCATTAAAAAATCAGAGAAAAGCGCTATCTCAAATCCAGATGTATGTCTAGATCTTCACTTAACTATCTGAAACTGCTTTCTGTCATATACTATCTATTTTATTCAATTTAAAATGCCAAGTGACTGACAAGATCTTTCCATGAGTTCATTTTACTTGGTGTTTTTGCTTCTCCTTCCCAGTAGATGTACTAGCATTGACAGGCTACCTGTAAGCTCAACAAAAATCAATGACAAAATGTCCACAGTTTTCTTATTAGCTCTTCATGGTTTAGTATCTGTCCTATTATTAGAGTAGCAAAAGAAGGATTTACTAAAAAGACCATCATGCAACATTTCTTGTGGAAAGAGTGGAGTGTTTGTTCCCCCAGCTCTTTTTAATGGCTTCTGTTTATATAGCTCAGCAAATTCATTAACTAATACTTGTAATTCTTTGAAACATGCCATGCTGAATGGCTAATCTTATGCTTAAAGAGAAAATTTCTAATGAAAAGTGAACTAAACTCTGCCAGTTAAGAAAATGTTGCATAAAAGATCTTAGATTTTAAACCTAGGAGAGCAGCTTAGGGAAAACTGAAATAGCATGCAATGAAACAAATTCAGGCAGGTTATTAATTTTGAGTGAAAAATGAAAAAAAAAAAAGGCATGTTAAAGTTAAAAGTAAAATATTAATGTGCTTAACATACAGAAAACTTATGCCATTTGGTGATGGCATTCAGTGTTAAGGGGGATAAAAGACTTTTTTGTAAATGATTATTTTATGGACTCTGAAAAATAAAATCCCCTCTCCCAAAAGAAGCCCAAGTAAACTTATTCTGTTGATACTTCATGAAATCCAAGATCTAATGAAAATACAAGACACTTGTTTTTGTATTTATCAAGTGCATGCATGTCAAAAATCAGTTTCATTTCATCCCCACCCTCTTTTGAACCTTGTTGACATAATCAGCTATAAATGCAAACATAGCTGCTCTTTTTCAGCCTGTTATCACATCAGCAGTAACACCCTAAAGTGCCACAGATATGCTTACACTCAGTCTTTACCTCCCTAGGCTACTCCCCTCATTCCTTCTAAGGCATGCCAGCTTCAGCTTCATCACATCACAGCTCTGTGTCATCCCTTCTTTGACAAGATTATTAGCTGACCTACTGCTGAAACAAATTTATATTTGTAACCTTAAACATGAATGGAGGAGAAATGTAGCAGCTATTTCTGTCAGTTGAAACCAGGTAGGCATAACCACATAAGTCTATCATTTCAAAGAATGTTTTGCTTGTAACATTGGATTGACTTCTTTTTTTCCCCACAAACATGAATCTCAAATAAGATTTACAGACCAGGCAAGGAATTGTGCTTGTTTAGTTTTATTTTCCTTTATTGCCAGGGTATCATCAGCTTACTTCTGGCAAACTCAAGTTCAAACCATATCCTTGCCTGAAATTTAATTGCACAAAATTAGTCAAACAAATATATGTCTTCAAAGTGTCCTATTATAAATGTACACATATTATGTATCTCTTCTCTCTAAAAATATACATTGTTTCTAAAACGCAGCAAATTCTTCTGTGATTGAAGTAGCATAATTTTTCCCAGCCTTATGGCTATCTGACAGATTACAGTAACATAATCATAGTATGTTGATATTTTCTGAACTCCATTTTCATCAGAAATTCTGTCAGAGAAGAAGAAATTCAGAGCAAATATTACAATACTGTTGAGGTTTCCAGTACTGAACATATTTCAGTTTCTTTCACACCCAGAAGAGGCCAGTGGCTCACCAATAATTGAAATACCAGTGGTCCTCATCTGTTTGCTAATCTGCAAACTAAACAGAAGTTTAATCTACTTCTGTTATGCCAGTCTGTTGATATTTTTGCAGCAACACAAACCATGATGTGAACTGGCGGGTTATTCACCCATTGGAAAGAAGTTGAGCCAAACGTCACTATCTGCTGGCAACCAAGAAGGCTGTTAATACACTTAACTTCAGGACAGACTATGAACAAAAATAAAAAAGATAAAAAAGTATTCTCAGCTTTCAGCAGCAATTTACCAAAAATAAAGTGTACCTTTAATCAAAATTAAAATGTGTTTTTCCATCAATACAGGTCTCAGTACAGTCCTCTCTCAGGTGGGGGTGGAAAAAAACTTTCTAAGACTTGGGATGAATATGTGCACTCTATTAACCCTCCAGGATGTGTTATCACCCTTCAAAAGGAACAGTTTTCACTCCTAATGATGTCAGACCATTATCAGAAAATAAAACAAAAGAATTCCTCTAGGTAATTATTCTGGGGATAGTTTTCCAGGCCTGAAGGAAAAGGCACTTGTTTGAAAACTGATAGCAAGCTAATGTTGTCTATTCCTACTTCTAAATAACCACTGTTCCTGAATGCAACTCTTCCCTCTAGTGAGTTAAACTATTTTACACAGATGATAATGTTTTTTGTCATTTCTGTGGCTCTCCTATCAGTGTGTTACACACAATGTGCACATTCCAACATATATGGTTAGTTTCTTTTAGCTGTACTTATGATCAGTCTGCTTATATTTTTAAGCTGTAAAGAATAAAGCTTTAAAAATTGTTTGCTCTCATTACCTGTTATGTACTGAAAGGAAAAACAAAAAAAGGCGGGGGGGGGGGGCGGGGCAGGGGGGTGGAAAGTCTAATTTCAAATGTACTCCCAAATGTTACACTGAGTAACACTTGTGTTTGATTTTAGGCAAAGCAGCAGATACTTAAGCAGGGTCAAAGTGCATCTGAATCAAAGCCTTACCTAGATACAGGTACTGGGAAACACTTGTCTGCATACAAACTATGCTGAGGCATGAAAGGCTCACAGACATCATTCCATGATCCTTTTGAGTATCATCTCTCCACAGGTCAGCCCTTGTTAAATTAGTCCTGCCACAATAAATTTAATTTCAGTTAGATAATTAGATTTCATGCATTATAGTATTATTAGTTACATTTTAAGCTGTAGAGTAGGTGACTCCCTAGATCCGCTAGTTGATCATGCTGATCAGGTATGGACTGCAACAGCTCAGAGCAGACTGACTCAACACAGCACTGAAGGATAATGTTAAAACTGAAAAACTGACCTAAGTTACTACACAGCTGTGATAAAATAGGTGGTTAACCTGGTCATAATGGACAAGGAATATTTATTTGCATAGCCAGCACCTAAACCTGGATTTTTCCAAACCAATAACGTCACTGCCCTTTCTAAAAGTGCTCTCAAAGGATATATGGATTTTCATCGTTCTTGAGTATAGACATCCTGTTTACATAGAAGTGGGATGAGGGGCTTTGATAAATATACAGTGACAGACATGTTGCTCTTGAAGTGGACAATAAATATATTTCAAGAATGTAGTCCTGAGATCAAATATGCCATTTTTATATTTATCTTTTGTGCATTTGCAAGCACCACAGTGGATAAATCCCTTTCCATGAAAAACAGGGAGAAACAGAAATATCTTGCAGATGGCTAGATAGTTATCCAACTCTTCCAACACACTCTGAAACATAAATATTGTTACATTTTGAATTAATTTTTCAATCTACCAAAACGTCTGCTGTATCCAAATATTCAATCTTTTCATAAAGCAAGTGGTATTTTTATTAACTTATGTTTTCATAATTATAATAATATACATCTGTCTTAGGCCTTGTGGTCTTCAACATCTTCATACATGACTTAGATGCAGGACTGGAAGGGATACTGAGCAAGTTTGCAGATGACACAAAACTGGGAGGAGCTGTTGACTCCCTCAAAGGCAGGGAGACCCTGCAGAGAGACTTCAGCAAATTGGAGAACTGGGCAATCACCAACCATATGAAGCTCAGCTAGGGGAAAGTTCCAGTTTCTGCACTAGGGATGGGATGGGGCAACCCTGGATGAACATACAGACTGGGAAACAAGATGCTGGAAAGCAGTACCACAGAAGGGGACCTGGGGGTCCTGATCAACAGCAAGTTGAGTATGAGTCAGCAGTGCCCAGGCAACCAGGAGGGCCAACCATGTCCTGGGAGGCATCAGGCACAGCATCGCCAGCCGGGTGAGGGAGGGGATTGTCCCACTCTGCTCTGCACTGGGATGGCTCCACCTTGGATATTGTGTGCAGTTTTGGGCACTGCAGTATAAGAAAGATATTATGCTGTTAGACCACATTCAAAGGAGGGTAATGAGGATGGTAAAGGGCCTTAGGGGAAGCAATATGAGGAGCGGCTGAGGTCACTTGGTCTGTTCAGCCTGGAGAAGAGGAGACTGAGGGGAGACCTCATTGCAGTTACAACTTCCTCGTGAGGGGAAGAGAAGGGGCAGACACTGATCTCTTCTCTGTGGTGACCAGTGACAGGACCTGAGGGAATGGCCTGAAGTTGTGTCACAGGAGGTTTAGGTTGGGTATTAGGAAGAGGTTCTTCACCCAGAGGGTGGTTGGGCAGTGGAACAGGCTCCCCAGGGAAGTGATCACAGCACAAATTCTGCCAGAGTTCAAGAAGCATTTGGACAATGCTCTCAGGCACATGGTGTGGCTCTTGGGAATGGTCCTATGCCGGGCTAAGGAGCTGGACTCGATGATCCTTGGGGATCCCTTCTAACTTGGTATATTCTGTGATTCTGTGACCATAGATTTTTAAAATTAATGAACCTTTTTTTATATTATGTATTTTATTATAATCTTATGCAAAGTCAAATTAATATATATTGGAAATCATTAAAAATGTGTAGTGGATTTGGATTTACTGCTTATCTTGTTTTGATATTTTTCCTAAATATCTTAAGTTTCCTGGGAGCTCCACTCACTCTTGATATATCTTAAATCTCACTATTTACCCACTACTGAAAAAATGTAGAAAAACTACTAAGAATTGTGTTGCCTATTGTAATTCAAAGCTTAAAAAGCCACATTTGGTAAGACAAAATAAAAACATTCAATATTTTTAGCAACATTTGGCATTTATGTTGTTTTAAACAGCAAAAATAATGTTTGCCTACTGTCTATAAATACTGTGTTAACTAGAATGAAACTTTCTGAGCTATGCCTGTACCAGTATAAACTACATTTTCAAATAGATCTAGTAAAAATTTCTTTTACAGGGAAGGAAATTAGACAGGTAAGGCACACCAAATGAGCTGAACTTTGTTCTCAAAGAAAATTGGTTTTTCCTTTACAATTTCATTTCAAAGAGATCTGACAACTGTCGCTTTGAACGAATTTTAACAGCACAATATTCTTTGTGCAAGTTTTCCCCTGTCAGGTTTTCCATTCCAGCAGAAACTTAGAACAAAGTGTAGGTTGCCCTTTGAGTTGTGAACTTCGTCAGTTGACTGAACACCAGTATAGTGCAGTGAAATTGAGGGCATATTCTCTCTGTGAATCTGAACAGTGTACTCACTCAACAAATATAACTCATCTGTCTTTTACAAGAATAAACTAACCATCCATCCATTCTCACATTTTCCGTGTTCTCCTGTGTTTACTGAAAATGAAAAGCCATTTGAAAATCCACGTGTTCAAACCTAGGTGGGGTAGCACACAGTTCTGATTGCAAACACATCTCTTTCTTTTTCAGTTTTCCTATATTGAATGTATAGAATAAATCTGAATTTACTCATCAACATTTCTAAAATCTATGGGCCATTATTTTCTTAAGAATACTCTTAAATTAATTGAAAAATAAAATTGAAAAAAAATTTAGAAAATTTAGTAGTCTCTCAGAAGGGACTAAAATTAATCAATCCAAGAGATGAATCCCATTCATGTGGTAACATTGTGTCATCCGTATCTGATTAAGACCAATGCTGTTACATATTTTTGGACCGCAGCACTCCCTTTCTCAGGAATGCTTATTAATGACCAGATCTGAAAATGCTACATTTGGCATTCATGTATAGTCAAAACACTGTGACATCTTTAAGTGAAACATGGGAAACAATTCTACAATATCTTTTCCAACTCTCCTTCTACACACTAATCTCACATAACAGAAGCAGGATGTTGTTTGAAAAGCTTCTTTAGTAAAAGGGAAGCACACAAAGGGACATTGATATGATCAGGTCCTGAGTGGATCTGCATTCATGAGAGCTCTCCAAACAGATAAAACACAATAGGACATAACACCAAAATAAGTATAGGAGACTCTTTCACAAAGATTTGGATCCTTGAGTTCATCCAGCACTTTCTAACACACAAGTCTCATTGGCTCACTAATTTCAGTCACTGGAACAGGTTGGCAAGTTGTTGTGGAATTTCTATCCTTGGAGATTTCAAAAGTCATCTGGATATGGTCCTGGAAGCGGGACCAGATGACCTCCAGTGGTCCTTTCAAGCTTCATGCATTCTGTGATTCTGTGGAGGTTTAAAAAAAAAAAATAAAATTTTTATTCTGTTTTTTTAACACAGAAAGCCAAATCTGCAAAGAAGAAGAGTATAGCCGGACTTTAATTAAAACTAAAATTAATAATAGCGGAAAATCTGAAAATTCAGTCACTGTAACTGAATGGGGGTTTGACATTGCAGAGCATTTACCCAAGTGGTTGTAGTTTTGTCATAACTGTCAAACTGAAACAAAGAATTTGGTGTACTGTAATGACAATTTCCTGAATCACCTGTCTTTGTCTGAGTGGTGTCTGCACATATACCAATAGCTGCATATGCATCTGTTTATGAAAACACAGGGAGTCTGTGACTCTGACTGTCCTTGGAAGAAACTGCATCTCAAAATCAACATTTTTAGTTCTTACTTGGAGTTGTTCCATCTCAAATTTTTGTTTAGAAGAACTGAAATATTGTGTTTTTTGCAAGGATCCAATTTCAGTTTCTACTTTTCCCCTAAAGTTTCAATGACATTTAGCTTTGAAATTTTATTTTGTGATTGACACTGCTTTAAACTACCATTCCTGATAATTTTGTTTACAGTAAAAAATACACCTTTGCATCCTGGCAAAAATGTTTTTTGAGAGGTAATTGAGTATGCTTGTTATATGATACTGACAAACTGAAGGATTCCAATAGCATATGTGAAACCTCCTGAATCATAGTACTTGAAATAACACCATCATTCTATATACTCTAATGCAGGAACAATTCAGATCCTTAATCTGTATTTGCATGTAGAGGGATACATTTGCATATTTCAGAATGAACACAGAGGCAAGAGGACAAAAACAGGCAAATGTAAATTTACCTACTTATTTCTTCTGATTTGGAGATTCTCTTAGCCCTGTTGGCATGCATAATTTATGTATTGTTATACTACACACAGTATAATTCCTATACTATTTTCACTCTTCAGTGGTCCTCCATTTCCTTGTACCCTCAGTTCTGTCACCCATTTCACGTTTTCTGTTTCAAACTGCAAAAGGACATTCTCTTGCCCCTAAGACTAAGAATGAAAACCTACCCCCTGGGGCAGTTCTCGGTTTGTTGTGGGGTTTTTTTTCCTTTTGTTTTTTTGTTCTCTTCTGTAGGGTCAGGGGTCTCATACTCTTCAGGAATGTAGAAATCATGATGCTGTACACAGATATTTACTTCTTGCCAGAGAAAGAGATCAATATGAACGTTTGTGGGTTTTTTTTATCTTAAGCTTCTTTTATGCATACAGGTCCTTAAAACTGTCTCAATGCATTATAACCGTGCAAACATCAACATGTTTGTGCCCTATAATCTCTGATTGCTTTAAACATCTAATGAAGACTGCAGAGCATCTACTGGTGATGTGAGAAATTACATTGGGGAAAGGTTATAATAATGACTAAAGAAGAGAGGAAAATGAGAGTGTAATGTTATTTCAAGCTGATATAAAAGGTTAAAAACTGTTTCTTTGTGTGTGCCTTATAGATAGGTCCTAAGAAGTAAGGAGTGCTTTGCTGAGAGAGGCATAAGAAGGGGAATGGGCCTAGTTTTCTTACTTTTTTTCATGTCTATGTTCCATTATGGTACTACATTTATGCAGTGGTCATTTATTAGCATTTATATAGCTTGCTGTTTCAAGACATCTTGTGGTCAGTCATTGGATTTAACAGGAGCAGAGCTATTTTGTGTTTTGAATTCTTCCATTAAACCTTGAGCTTTGTTTGAAACATTAAACAGTAGAAAAAAATGCAGTCTGAAAATTAACAAAAGCATTTGCTTCTTGTTTTTTATGTGCTTAAAGAATGCATTAGCTGGTAATAAAAAAAAAAAAAAAGAGAAATATCTGAGATGCTTCTCTGAAATTTTGCCACTAACAAAAGACCAAAAGGTGGTATGATTTAAAATGTTATAAAATCATACAGTGTATTCAAATTCATTCCCAGCTGCAATTTAATAATAGGTTTCAGTAAAAAACAGGTAGCAATAAAGATTCAGTGATTTACCTGTTTTACAACCAAAGTAAAACTGAATGATCCGGCATTCTCTTTCTGGATTGTATTATTGGTGTCAAATCCATTATATTTCAATTTAGATGGCTTGCGTATTCTACTTATATATACATTTACATTCTATAAATGTTTACATTATATTTACATTCTGTCATAATTTGATTCTGTACAACACTAATTACATTATAACTAAAAGTGTTCTGTCTCTCCTCCATTACACATCATAACTTCCTCCATTGAAAAGAAGTGTTAACATCTTAAAGAACATGGAAGTTATTTCAATAAGACATATATTTTTAATTATTATTATTTTATTCTTTGACATAGCAAATATTTCTTCTCTTAAAATAGCAGTCATTTCTGACATTGAACCATATACAGATATCATCAGGCTTTATAGCAATCCACCTGCCTGAGAGGAAAAAAGAGTTAGAGGAAGAGCAAGAAGGATAAGATTTGGCCTCTTTGTATCTTCAAAACTAAGATACCTCAACAACTTTCATCTTATTCCTTATATACAAGAGCCATGGGCTTAGTTCTACTCAACAAAATGTGTGGAAGAATCACTTGATTACTTCCAGAGCCTTCCACTCAGATATCATTACAAAGTTCTGGAGGAATTTATGGGGGTGGGGAGGGGGGAAGTTGATTTAACTATCTCCTCCCTTTGGAAAGGAATGTTTTTCCATTTTACCAGAAGTTCAAAAAATACCCTCCTCACATTCTCTAGTTTCTCAGAATAGAAGAGAATTTGATTTGAAAAATAGTTTGAAAGTATGTGAACAGAATTTTTACAGAAAACTTGAGAGAGAATATATTTCATTCTATAATAATAATAATGGCCAGACTTCGTGAATGAAAATCTGGGGGAAGGACTCTCCCCACGTGGGTGTGCCCTTCCAGCCTGCGCAGTGGATTTTTTAGGTGAGGCACAGCGTGCACAGAACTGGCCCCCGCACAGTTTAAGTCCTGAGGTCCATTTGTCACGGCCGAGCAACGAGTTCTGGCAGGGAGGCATTTAACTGCCCAGGGGATGGTCCCCACCAAGGACTCGAACTCAGGCCCTTGGGATTCAGAGTCCAGAGTGCTAACCACTACACCACAGGACCACCCCATTTCATTATAGAGATTATAGTAAAGTACATTAGCATATTGAAATAATACATGACAATTACAGCAGAATAATTTTTAGAATGACACATTCAGAGGCAAAAACTAAATCTGACCATGAATATAGAGAGCCATAAATCCACCAGATTACTTCAAAAGATTGTTTTGGTGACAAGAGATTTCTTCATAATCTTCTCTGGAGTCATACAAGTTAGACTGTATTTAAGACTTTTGGCTTGCCTATTCTGATGTAAAAGACAGAAATATAGTGGGTGCACGAATAAAACCTTCTGATAATACTCCACAGCGAACTGCACTGAGAGGAGTCACAGCAACTTCTTTCTGTACCAAAAGCCCCTTCTTGTGAGAAGCTATATGAAGTTATCTTCAGTGTCATTACTTGGGTCTGGGTTCTGGAAGGAATATTATTTTGGGTCAACATCATTTCTTGACATGGTGTATGAAACAGCAATGACATAGAGCACTGAGATAAGAGTTACATGAGAGTACAACAGAGAAAGATTTGAAAACACTGCATTTGTGCAAAATCTATTCAATATTTACCAAGGTCATAACTGTGTCCATCCAATCTCAGAGCCATGCATCTGAGCAGGAAAAAAAGTCAACATCAATGCTAGCTTACTAAAGTGTTTTGACTTTTCTAAAGTCACTTAAAACAATATGTGAGATAGAAAGAAGACAGGAATGTTAAACCTTAATCCATCACTACATAGTGTTGTCTTTTCTCATTAAATCTGTTTTATTATATTAAAACTTGCTGTAAAAATCTGACTCAGAATGATATGTTTTGTATGAGCTAAAGAGAAAGTTTGGATGCATATATATTTATGATCAGATCTTTCAAAAACTGATGAAAACTCATATCGTCAAAGATACTTAAGCTCTAATTAAGCAATTTTTCAGTTAGAGTTCTGTGAAGAAATATTTTGGAAGACCTGGCCATGAGTCTTGTAAAGGGTAATGGATTTTTTTAGTACCTACATATCTAAGGCCAGATTTTACAATTATTAGGCAACTAGTTATACTGATCAGCTGCCACAACGATTTCCATAACACGGCTATCTTGTTTAGGTACTTCTGAAAATCAAGCTTTGTTACTTTGTTACTTCCCAAGTAGCTTTTACAATTAATAACTTTAGATTCTGAAAATTTCATCGTAATTATGTCACATGATGTATACCTGAAACATTAGCCTGTAAAATAGTAGAATATTTGTCTGAGAAATTTAACACTACTACAGAGATGGTGTAGAATTCAATAGTGTTACCAAATTGTATCCTGAGCTGCATCAAAAGCAGCGCGGCCAATGCGTCAGGGGAGGGGATTCTGTCCCCGTGGTCTGCTCTGGTGAGATCCCACCTTTATTACTGCTCTGGGGTCCCCAAAACAGGAAGGACATGGACCAGAGAAGGGTCACCAAGGTGATCAGAAGGATGGAGCACCTCTTCTGTGAGGAAAGGCTGAGAGAACTCTGATTGTTCAGTCTGGAAAAGAGAAGGCTTCAGAGTGACCTAATTCTAGCCTTCCAATACCTGAAAGGAGCCTACAAGAAAGATGGAGAGGGACTTTTTACAAAAGCATAACAGGTCAAGGGGGAATGACTTCAAACTGAAAGAGGGTAGGTTTAGGTTAGATACTAGGAAGAAATTCTTTATTGTGAGGATGGTGAGGCACTTGAAGAGGTTACCCTGAGAAGCTGTGGGTGCCCCACCCCTAGAGGTGTTCAAGGCCAGGCTGGATGGGGTTTTGAGCAACTTTGGTTTAGTTGAAGGTGTCCCTGCCTGTGGCAAGGGGATTGGAGCTAGATGATCTTTGAGGCTCCCCTTCCGACCCAAGCCATTCTACAAGTCTATGACTGAAATTACAGTTTTATTCTTCAAATATATGATAAATATGGATTTTTCAGCAGCTCTTTCTCTGTGGATAACATTAAAAAGTTCAGAAATCTCACAAAATATTCACTTCTTGATGAAGACAATTTAACTTTTAGTGATATATTAACCAGTTTGCTGGTATTTTTCAAGGTTTTTATATTGCACATGAAATCCTCATTTTCCTTCTTATCAAATATATCAATTCTAGATTTATGCCATTTCTTTCTCAGTTGCAAATGTGGAGGACCTGAAAATCAGACTTATAATAGATGTAATTGCAGCTTTCACATTGAGCTAAACCAAAGCTGAGGTTTACTGATCATAACATTAGAATAAATAGGGTGCAAGAATGATATTTATCACAAAGGTATATCTGCAAATGGCTACTATGTACATCAAAAGCATGAGTGGTTCATTCAAAAACAGAGTAGTGAGTACTTTAGGAGGTTTTCTGTCCTTTAAGAACACATATTACGTATCCTAAAGGATGTCTTCATGGTCTACTGAGCCAGTATGCATTTCAGTTATTAAAAGGAATATTTTACATATTTATTTGACAAAGCAAAACAGGCAGCAGGAAGCCATCCCAGGCTGTATTCATTCATATGCCATCTTATATGGCCCTTATCCAGGAAATTGGAATGGCTGTTTAGAAGCTGTTTTTGTTAATCAGGACATTATGCATTAAAGATAATACCTCCTTGATAAAACTATCTGTTAATATTCTAAGGGGAATTTACCACATCTGTAGCTTATTAAACTGCTTTTTATATACTACACACAGTGTTGTATGCATCTAGTTCAAATTTAATTCTTGTGCTAGAGACTATGTTTTTGGCAAGTGAAATCTTTGGAACTTAAAATCACATATCTTTAGTCTTCAGTTTGCCTAATATAACTCAAGAACAGTTCAGTTTGAAATCAATATGACCTCTTTTGACAATGGATCTATTCCAGTTGCATGTCTTGTCACAGAAGAAAGGCTTATTATGTGCAAGTTAATTTTGTAACAGAAATGGAACAGAATAATGTGCTCAACTAATTCCCCTGCACTTGAAATCTGTTTGTATGTTTTATGTAGCATTATGTAATGTCTTCTCTCATGAATATTATATCTACTTGACAAATTAATGAGTAAGACTAAGGTGAAATCTGCATATTTGCATAGATAGAAACGTTAAATCCATTTAAAGGAATGACTGAAAACAATAAAGTTTCCGCATCTGTTGAATGTGTATTGCTGGTTCTTCTTCTTGGGGATGAATTGTCCATGTCCAGGGATGTTATCTTACCTTCATTCTCTCTCTCTCTCTTTTTTTTTTTTTTTTTTTTTTTTTTTTTTTTTTTTTTTTTTTTTTTTTAGGAAATAAACAGCAAAACTTAGTATGCTTGGAAAAAAACTGTAGTATCTTCCTACACATATGTTATCCATGGGATACCTTATGTGTCTCCCATTACCTTGTCCTGCTCCCAATGAATGTTTTTCAATGTAAATAAATACACTTCTACATCGGCATGAATATAGCTTTCTGTTTGGTAAAATAGTCTCCCTCATGTGGCAAATCTTACCAAAATATTTTGAAACCAACAGAATTCCTCTTTAAAACAGGATTTTAATCAAAACAAATCAAAATCTGAAACAATGACAGACTCTTAATGATATGCTTATGCATAGCAATACTTTTTAATGCAAGAAGATGCAGAATATCTATTAAGCTTTTGTTTATAATGAAATTCCATTTCATGTTGAACAGAGTGATCATCTAAATAAATGTCACTGTGAGAATTTTACTCTCCTAAAGCACTACACAATGAAAGGGGCCAGCCTTTGAATACATAAATGTCCAAGACAAAACACCCACTAAAAAAAATCCATAGCATCAACGCGAGGGAGAAAAGCTTTGTGCTAGGCTTGTTTGGGGTTGGTTGTTTTTTGGGTTATTTTGAGCGAGGGGGTGGTGATGCCACTGTAGTTGCATAATTTTCCATTTTCCTCATTCTTCTTTTGTTCCAGACTATTCCAGATCCTGCTCTGAGAGAGTGTTTTTTCTTTCCTCAAGTGCACAACCAATGCTTTGAGCACTCAGTTGCTATGGAAACAAAAAAGACAGAAATAGTTTATGTATTTCAAAAGCTGTCAGCCTATATGCTGTGGATTTTGATAGCTAAACCTAAACATGAACCATCTTTTTTTAAAAACCATTGTGACATTTATTACTGTGCATGACTGTTGATAGGGAAAATAAGGCACCCATTTTGATTAGCTTTTTGTCCATCAATTTTATAAATATTAGGGATTTCAGAACAAATTTTGCATTCTTAATCAGTGTTTAACAAAAACAGAATCAAAATAAACATACAGTGAGTTGGCAAACATGGCAGTTTTCTCAATGCTTAAAATAAAGCAAATGCAGCACAGCCATTCAAAGACAGACATACTGATAAAAGACATCTTTTAATACCTAGAAATGTATGTTTAGCTACCTAAGAATATTTTAAGAAGAATGAAGAGATGCTGACTTTTCTGCAAGATGTAATAACAAAATAATTTCTATGTGACTTTCTAAGTCTTAAAGGTAGAGTTACAATACACAAAATCTGGATATTTTCTGAACTGAAAGAGTATTTTGAGTATTCTGTTTTACTAGAGAATAATAGTGTCCATTCTACTGATGTTCCTTGGGAAATTCTAATGGTCCCAAAATTAAGGTTCCCATTTTTATCAGAATGCAATGATCCAGTTGAATGAACTAAGACCATTACACAACAATACCAACTTTCTTAATAGTGCAACATGATGAAAGCCTGTAACCAGTACAAAACTCATCTTCCCAGAATGCATCACAGATCAGTTCAGTTTGGAAAACAGCTTAAAATATTATCACTCAAAATGAACTTTTTTTTTTCCTACAGGGACGAGAGGAAAATATAATTGTGTCCGAATATTTTAAGTCTGTTCAGGCCTGAAAGTTCGTTCTGAACATAAATAAAAATATTTATCATGAGCCATACAGCATTTTCATTTATGTGTTACTGTAATGCAAAAAGGCAGTATTCTGTAATAGTCTAAGAATTTGGTAGTCTAAATCATGTAGACATCATTGACTGACTAAATAATTTTTAAAGACATTTCATTTTGAGTTATATAAGGGCACAAATTTCATACAGAACTCAGTGCTGAAGATCTTGTTTGTGAAGGTAGTAGAGCACCAATCTAGTTATTATAATGAGCACCATGGGGATTGTTGTATCATTTTTCACATACTATTAGGGCATGATAGAAAAATTTTCTGATTGAGGGAAATTACTGGAACACCATCACACACTAGTTCACTGAGTTGCTTTGTAATTAATCTACAGTGCCATCAGTCAGGAGACTTGGGCTGAAGTCCTGGTTGTACTGGTGTAAATTAGATGAATTGAATTTGATCAGCTTAGATGAGACAAGAATTGTATTTGCAAGCTCAGCCATTGGCTCTGTCACATGATCTTAGGCAAATGAAATCCCTATCCCTTAAACAGGAAAAATAATTGCTCTTCTCCACTCCCCCTCACCTTTTTCCAGGGTCAAAGGGACATCTTCAAGGTCATATTTGCTAACAATTTTTTTACTATTGAGAATTTATATATAATCACAACCAGAGACTACAAAGAACTATGAGGGTCTCAGAGAAAAGTGGCTTGTTTACATGCAGTATACAGGTAGAAATAGTACACAGACTTCAGTATACTGTAAAACATAAGTTACAAAAAAAAAGAAAATTTAAACAAATGGTGCTTAGAATTTGAACTCCAAAATAAAATGAAGGAAAAAAATCTTCAGAACATAGCTCATATTCAGATTAAAAGGCTACACAAGGTGTACATAAAATGAACAAAATTTATTTACTCATATTAATTCCTCCCTCAATAACCCTGAGTTTTCCCCATGTAATTCAGACCTCAGTCAAGACAATGGTACAAAAACTCTGTGAGAAATAGAGTATCCTGAAGAAAATAAGTGGTGAGGCAGATGAGTTCTTAAATTATTTTTAAAGACTGATAGAGCTAATAGCTAGATTAGTTTCACAAAGCCAAGTCAACAAAGAAAATAAGCTGTCTCTCAAAATCAGATTTATCAGAAAGAATATCCTTATAATTCTGTTCCAGTCTTACCAATAATCAGGAGGGAGTAAAACCGAAAACTAATCAGGGCATTGAGGTGTGTTGCTCAAGCTCGTAACTGGCAGTAAAATTGAAAGGACTATGTCTGCTGTGGTGAATAATTTCTATACTGAGGCTCAGAACAGACAAGTCTCATCATTTGCAACACCTACCTCAAAAAAATCTGAGTCAAAATAAGCTAGTTAGAAAGTTACATTTCTTCCTTTTTTTCCCCAAGAAACTTGGTTTTAAAAAGCTTGCAGAGAATCTTTATTTTAAGAGATTTTTCTAAAATAGATAAAATGTGTGAACTAGAACATAAAATGAAATTTTTGCATATGTTCTAATTTTAGAAAAATGTAATAATGAGATATTATAGAATGTCATATATATGTGCATATGCCACATATATGTATATGTGTGTACATATACACGTATAGGTTCTTACTGGAAACTAGACCCTTGATTTAATGGTAGTTGATTATTAAACACTCTAGAAATACCATATAGAAATGTATAAAATTAAAAAAAAAACCACTCCAAATGATAACCCAAATATAACCTACTGAAAAAGGCTCAGGTAACCTTGAAATTTGAATTATCAGATGAGATATATAGCAGGAGCTTTTTATCTAATTCTCAGATAATGATTATCTCTTTTTTCAAAACTTACCAAATCCCTCCCTCCCTCCCTCCCTCCCTCCCTC
>JAWWEU010000158.1:35013860-35024445 GCA_035583155.1 Acropternis orthonyx | reverse complement strand
CTTCCTTCCTTCCTTCCTTCCTCACTTCTTTCCTTACTTCCTTCCCTCCTTCCTTCTCGTTGGATATTGCTGATATGCCTGCACTAAACTCTCAGAAAGGTTTGCTGTCTTCTCACAAAATCCTTTTTCATTAATACAAGTGAGTATCTGGACTGAAGAAGTGATGAGATGTTCCCTGCCCTGGGTAAGGTACTGGACATTCCCACCTGAACCTGAGCATGTATAATCCTTGGGTTTTGGGACTTCTGATACCGCTCGTCAGATTCAGAAGAGGACCAGAACCTCGACAGGATTGTGACTGCCACGCTCAACCAGACTGTGACCATCATCCTGATCAACAGGTTTTCCTTTCCTTTTGCTTTGCACTCAGGGGGACCACTTGGTGCTCAGCACAGGGGCTAATGAACACCATTCTGTTCATGTCCCAGGGTGCTGGGTTATACATCTGGGTTTTGTGGGTGTATTTTGTGCGTCATCATTGTATTTACTGAAATCTTTTTAGTAAATTGTAACTTTGACTTGTAATCTCTTTTGAGTTGGGTTCATTTCACCTGCCAGTTTACCTTTAAGCCAGCACAGAAAGTTAAAGGAATCAGTGAATTTAAATCCCATTCTGCAGGAAGCATAAGACATCTTACACAAGTATAGATCAACAAATTTTCTTCTTTATATATAATTAACATGCTTTCAGTTTTGTCCCTGCTTTTCATACTTTCACTCAAGCATTTCTTCTTCCTCCATGGTGATTATAACACCAACATATTTATAAAAAGCAACCGGAGCTACAACAGGGCAACACAGCACCATGCCTCAGTCTTCTTTGACATTAAACAGCTCAAAGATACTTAGCTTGATCATCCCATTGTCATTTATTCCAAATTTCCTTCTTAAGTGTGAGGCACCATGTATCTACATGACATTCCAGATGATGTTCACTACATTGAATATTACCTTGAACACCTTTCTGTAATACTAGGAGCTAACAAATAAGCTTCATGTTATTCAGAAGCTCACTTTTCCTTTATGTAAGATAAATTCATTTGAATTTGCCCTACTGCTTCAAGGTCATGATCTATTAATGCTCTCCAAATATGTATTTTTAGAGACAAATTAATATACATTTTTGATGCAGATTTGCTTGAAGTTCATTAATGTACAAGAATAAACGTAATTACTTTTACTTACTAATTTCTGAAATTTAACTTATTTGTCCTGAATAGATCTTGTCCTTGAATGAGTAACTACACTAGCACTTTAATAAATGAAAATGAAGTGTGAACAAATGTTTTCCTTTTAATCATCTAATTGTATGAAGGAATATGCAAGTACTATGACAGCATTGTAAGCGTTTGGCAAAGTTGTTTTACAAATCTGTAATGTTTTTAGGCTAACTTCATTTCTGCTGCTATTTCAAGTCAGTACATTCTTAGCTAGAACCATCATCTCACTAGTGTCATGATGCAGACTAAACTCAAAGATTCTGTACTGAACAACTGTCTAGGTTGAAAAAGTTTCTCAAATAATCCCAAAGGGAGTTCTTAGTAGAAGGTAAAAGCATTTTTCTCCTTGTGTTTGAAGCAAGAGCAAGGCCCGAGAGGGTTAACTGAATTAGTACAGGTGCCTTGCTCTGTTAGAAGAAGCACACAATGCATGTTTTTGCCTGATGCTAGTGGATGATTTTGTCCTGTTCTGCTTACTGGACCAAAGCCTTAGAAGAATGCTAGAAGTGTTGTGCATCAAACTTAGAGGTTATATATCAAGACCAGGTAAACATCTGAATAGGCTAAAAGGACCTAGAGCCAAGGGCATCTCCAAGCTTCAGTTAGCAGGTCATTTAACAATAGAGGGAGAGAAGATCACAGCAAGGAAGAAGAGCTGATGACCCCCTAAGTGAGGCCGAAGAGCAGAACTGACCACCCACAAGTCATGCCCAGAGAAGATCCTGGAAGACTCCGCCTCAAGCTCCGCCTAGGCCACACCTAAAATCCACCTTCTATGACTGTGATAACTAAGTGTTGAAACTGCATGAATATGTATGTTTAAATGATGCAATCATAGATGCAAACTGTATAAATTACCTCATTTCTTGCTGAAACTTCAGAGAGGGTTTGTGCAGTGTGAACTGCCCAGCTCCCCAGTGTTGCCTAATAAATACCTTGCTGCTTAAAGGTCAAATTGTCTCTAAGCATTTCATTTATTCTGAGCCTTTTTGGCATCAGTTTACCTGCCGCTTACATTTTAAATATAACCCAGCTTGTTTTTTTCTGTGCAGTCTATCCAATACTAAAGCAGTACTTCTCAGATCACTGCATGAAAACTTAAATAATCGTGTAGTGCCAATGACTTTACACAAGTGCAATCATCAGTCCTAGCTGTAGTGCCTTCAGGTATAATATCTGCTCTACTGGCTCCCAGCGCAAGACATTTGATAAAATCAGGCTTTTAAGTGTAGGTAATTGCTTGAGTTACTCTTAGCCAAGACAGGGGTGAACTTCTCTGAACTCAACCTTCAGGCACATATGCCTAAAATATTGTCAAAAATAACCTTGTTTAGCTTCTCCTGTACTCCAAGTAGCAGTAAGCACTTCCTATTTAATCTGGAAGACTTATCCATAAATCCAGAATTATCCCAGTTTGAGCAATGATGCATCTTCAGCTAGGCTCAGAAAGGCTGGTGCAGACTATGTGAAATGACATTTGGCTATGAGCAGTGCTTAGGAGAGAATGTGGTTTTATACCTTTTGACCAGAAAATTAATTTAGACAGTTCTAATAGAGTTAACTGGATGTATTAAAAAAAAAAAAAAAAAAAAAAAAAAAAAAAAAAGTCTTTGAGCTGAACACTTGACAATCTTTCATATTGAAATATGTTTGAACTTCACAAATTAATTCCCAGTATGTATAGATATATTTAGAAAGCATCCCTGCAGAGAAAGACTTGAGGCTGTTGGTGGATAAAAAGCTGCACATGAGCTGGGAATGTGCATCTGCACCCCAGAAAGTCAACCATATCCTTGGCTCCATCAAAAGCAGCATGGCCAGCAGGTTGAGGGAGGTGACTCTGCTCTGCTCGCATGGGACTGCATCTGAAGTACTGCATCCAGCTCTGAGTCTCCAGCATAAGAAGGACATGGATCTGCTGGACTTAGTCCAGAGGAGGGCCATAATGATGATCTGAGGGCTGGAGCATCTCTGCTATGGAGATAGTCTTCAAGAGTTGGTGTTGTTCAGCCTGGAGAAGAAAAAGCTTCAGAGAGACCTTATAGCAGCATTTCAGTACCTAAAAGGGGCTACAGGACAGGTGAAGAGGGACTTTTCACATGGGTAATGTAGGACAAGAGTGAAAGGCCTTAAGCTGAAGGAGAGTAGATTTAATTAGATGTTTGGAAAAAATGTTTCACTGTGAGGATGATGCGGCACTGAAAAACAGGTTGCCCAGGAAAGTTGCCCCATGCCTGGAAGTGTTCAAGACCAGGTTAGATGGGGGTTTGAGCAACCTGGTCTTCTGGAAGGCAACCCTGCCCATGGCAGGGAGCTCGGAACTGGGTGATCTCTAAGGTCCCTTTCAACCCAAAGTATTCAATGATTCAGACACTAAGATGTCATGATAGTCAGAGACCTTGTTGCAGCACTGAGTTCAGGAAATACAAAATTTTGTTTTCATTATAGTAACTTTGTTTCTAAATTCCTTTTACAGATTTTTACAAGCTGGTGTTTCTTCTTTTGGTCATTTTAAGAATTTTTTACAAAGTTTCTGTTTGAGGCGAGGATACTCACTTGTACTGCAGGACAGTTACAGTAAGAACTAGAAAAACAATTTCTTTCACACCAGTTATTTCTGCAAAACTTGTACACATTATTACAATGTAGATAAAAGGGCAGCGTCTTGTACAGGATGTGGATAAAAGGTTTTGGGTAAAAGACTGATACATTCACATTTTGAGGAACACTCTCTTACACTCTTCACGGGGGAGGGGGGGGAGTGGGGGGGAGGGAAACACCAAAAAACAAACAAACAAAACCCCCGAACCTTTTTGTTTCAAAAACCTGATGGGTGTGAAGTCACAGAAATACTTTAAAAACAGTAAGATTTAATCTGTTTAGCTCAAACCTCTGAAGATGTATGGGTTCCGGTTTTAGCATGTCAAAATGTAGTTTGACCACTATTTTTCCTGCAAATGCCTACACAGCTGCAGACTTCTGTGCCTTTGATGGAATTGATGGGATTCTAAAGCAACTAAGCAGGATTAGAAGAAAGTATTTGAGAGAAAAAAAGAGTCTCATATTCATGAGGGTTTCTTTCTTGGTTTTAGTTCCAAGCAAAATGAGGACTGCAGATATTAACTAAATCAATTCTCTTTATATTAGGGTTTAATTAATCCATAATGACAGTTGAGTTCACTTTCTTAATGTTCAATTGTAAATCATCTGCAAAGCTTCAGTTAACTTGAATTTAGAGTCATTTATGCACTGCAAAAATGAAAACATTAATCGAGAATTATCAGTATGGGATAAATATAATTCTATTACATTTCATGTCAAAAGCCTCTGACTTTAAAAATTGAAAAGTAATTTTTAAATCAGTCCTAAGTATGAAATAACCCCATATTTTACCTTCACAGAAAAAAATATACTGTATGCAGAATTGTAGTAATGATTAATATGCTGATTTTGCTAACTTCTGATGTATTAAGAGGTATGTTCATCCTGTAGTTCTTTGCCCGTTTTTTACACAATTATCCAAAAGAACAATAATAATTGCAATAATGTTTGTGGTTTTGGCCAACCAGTGAGCTGCAAATGATTTCCTTTGAATTTCTTTGAAATTCAACAGCTGAATTGCTTAGATGAAAAATTTTCTGAATGTGGATTATTTGAAAATTGATCATACTGTATTATTCATGTTCTGCAATGAAATTGAAACTGAATTATATCATAGCATTAGTATATCTTGAGTATATGAATCATTTCAGAGTGGAGAAAAATGAACAAAAGGGGATGCCCTTTACCAGGAAATATTCAAACAAACATTCATATGAATTTTTATTAAGTTTGTGAAGTTCTGACCCTCTGAAAAAATTTTCCATATCATCGTTGTTCTCTCAAATAATAAAATATCCTGGTTTAGGATTATTGTCAGACCAAATTCTCCCATATTTAACAATTAATTCTATTATTTACTGAGGTTTGTTGTCCTATAATAAAGATCTGACATTTTAACCGCTCCCTACAAACCTTAAGCATTCCTGCTGCTCTTAATACTTTAATGCAAAATGTTATATTGTGTTGCCTTGCTTTTGTTCTATCTTTTAAAAATCCTACCTCTAGCAGGCCATTCAAAGCATTATATCAGCTGCAGTTTTCACCTCTCTGTTCCACACCTTCCCTCTGAAACTGTTCTTTCAGTATGTGCAACAGCAGCTCCTTGAACAGCTATTATACACTAATTTTATTATACAATTATTAAACATTAATAAACACCACATTTGGCAGGAAGTTTTTGAAAAGTCATGGTTGATAAAGGCCTATACAGGCCTTTGTGAGAGGCCTAGAACCTGTTTGTGAGGTTCATAGAAAAAACCAAATAAGTATTTAGAAATAGATGCTGAGCCTTGACCTGATGGAGCTGTACATATGGATGTAATTCTGCCTTTCACTACAAAAATCTTCTGCAGACAACTGGCTACCGGGGAGAGGTGTGAGGTAATGAATTTATGAATTAGAAAGGATTTTCTTTATGTAAAAGTACCTGCAGAACTAACTGGACAACACAGTGAATCCAGGCCAGGACTCCAGTTTTTATAAGAAGACTTTTATTTTAACAATTGTTCAAGATAGCAAGGAATGATTTTGATTTATTTGTAGATAAAGAAAAATAACCACTTCACAGGCACAGGGTAGGCACAAAATTTATTTGTTTAAATGCTGAAAATAAAATCAGATCCATAATTTCAATTATTAATTTTACTGGGGACCAGCCTTGTCAATCAGTAATATTACTGTGTTTGGAAGATTATAAAGAAATCCAGAATAAGTGTCTTAATGTATTCTGCCTTTATCAATGTGAATTAACAAGGTTAATAATAAACCAAGGGATTTCATATATTGCATAAATGAATTTTCTGTCCTTTACTGATCAAGGCATATACAGACAAAGTAGGCAACAAAATATGAACTTAGAGCATACCTTTTCCTTCTTGAGTCTATTTCTGCAGGAAAAGTATTTCAGCATTATGTCTGTGTAGAGAACACATGACCTTCAGAGGGTAAAATTTTCTGTCAAAGATCTCTTTTTCTGAACCTAAAAAGTAACATTAAAGAGGCACCAGTTTGTATTAGAAGGACAGAACAAAATTTCATTACAAAACAAACCACCCCAGTTGCTGGAAATTAATGGGGTGTTCTTCTCCTGGCTTGCTATGTCTTGTAAAATACATGTCTGTGCATGCTTATTAAGAAGGGATAAGGGACTACATGTCCACAGAGGGTGCATTGCACTGCTTAAACTTGCTCATCATTGCCTGGCTGAAGAAAGTTATGGTATTATGGTGTGTTAGGAGCAAATCCATGGCCATTGAAGTTACTGTCAAGGTTTTAAAATGTGATTCAGCAGAAACAGTTAAATAACTTGCCAAAAATGTAAGATAGAATGTCCTGTACTATTTCTTTCCATGCTCAGGAGAGTCCTGAAAAAGGAAGTTGCTTTCCATCATAGCATATAAAACTAACACCTTTAAGTGAGTGAAAAATAAGTACTTTTTAATATAATGTGCTCAAAATGAGACATTTTGTCCCTAGTGAGACATTTTGTCCCTAGTGTCCCTAGTGAGACAAGGTAATTTGTATCCTAATTAAATGTTTAGCGATATTATACTTATCTTTTAAAATTGTATTAAGATATTCTATATTGCATGCATTCTGCATTTACTGGTTCAGCTGCCCCTATTTTTATTGGACTCTAATTTCTATACATAGGAGGAATTAAGGTTATTTCCTTCCTATTAAACTTTCTCAAGAAAATTGATGCACAAGATCAGATTCAAAGGTCAGATGCACATTTTTCTGGTTTTATCCTGTCTTTCAATGTAGATCCATGCAGCAGAGATAAGAACATGTTAGTGAGAAGGCTTATGCTTGCCAGGTCCCATGGTCAGCTTTTTTCCAACCTTTTGTCTAATAATCAAGCCATAGCTAAAGCTCAGAGCATTTGTAGTGAATTTACAATAACAGACCCAAGTTGGTAGCATGCAGCAGAGCAGAATGCAAAGCAGCAGAGCATATTGGTGGACTAGTTTGCTTGGTTTCACCACTGCCTGTCTCCTACTTGTCTAGACTATATGAAAGTAAATTTGTAAGTGTTTAAGGATCCCAAGTACACTAGAGCTCTCTCATACTGGTGGTTGTACAATCAACTAAGTCCCGTGACTGACTGTATTTGTAGGCAGCCAGTGTACAGTAAACACAGTGGAGTGTGAGGAATCCACTGAGAAAAACAAAAACAAAAACCAAACCAAAAGAAAAACAAACCCATAAACTAGCAAAAAAGGCAAAGCACCAAAAAAACCCCTCAATTAGCATTTTATTTTTTGTTTCTAATAACTTTCTTACTTTCAACTGTATAACAGAGATCAGATATATAACAAAGATTTAAAAAAAAAAAATTAAATAAATGTAAGAAGTCATTTTGTATAAGAATAATAGTTGTTCTGAACAAAAAAGAAATAATAAAATATTAATTCAGCCTTATAAATGTCCGGGCTATGAAATGTTCATAAATTTTGATTAAAGCATTCTATGTTGAAAGCTCATTCATGATTTTATTTTATAGTTGATGGCCCATAAATACTTCTTAGTATACCTCATTGATAAAAACTGTTATGACAAACATCCATAAAAGTAGAAGCATGAATTTGCTCTTGTTAAGCACTATACACTATTCTACTAACATTTTACAGGTAAACCTCAAAGCATTTATAAATAGCAGTTATTTCTCAACAAACCCATTTAAATAGGAATTAAAACTATTGAAATATTTTGTAAGTGATTATATCAGAGTACCAAGAGAATAGGTGGCTAGACTAGTGCCACTAAGCACTGGAAGCGAGAACATGATGAGAGGGTATAGGATGCAAAAGTCACAACATTCTCTGACCACATTATTTTATTGCCTTCCATGGAGAGCGTATGCTGCTCTGAAATGCACAAACTCCTTCTACAGCTTCCAAGAATCCATAACAGCTCTCTGTTTACAATAAAAATATTTTTTTGTTAACATCCCCATTGGTAACATTCTCCAGAACCAGAATGTCACAGATCAAATATTTGTCACAGATGTTGAAAGATGATACAAAACTCCTCCTTTTCTTGACAGAACCAATCAGGCTTAGTACAAAATTCTTTGATTCTAAAGACAAAAAGCATCTGGGAAGAATAGCTAGATTTTCTGTAATATCTTCAGGAAGTTTGAAATAATCAGTGCTCTTTACCTGTCTTGATCCTGTTGAATGTGAAAGTCCAGAGGGGTGGATGTCCCCAGCAGACACTGAAATTTCAACTGCCTTTGTTTGCTGCATGAATATGACTGTGGAGAAATTATACCATTCTATTTGATCTGGTTTCCAAACATGTCCCAGCAGCTTTCAGCTTTCAGCTGTGTTTAGTAAAGGACGTTTTCACAGCATCAAACAGAAGATAATGGCCAGGAAGTAGTGTCCAAAGACTGAAGTCTTAATATATATTTCCATGCTGTGACTCATATGTAACCCAGAATAAAATCCAAAAATGAAAGCTTTACTTGCACTTACTATATTTCGAAGTGGAAATATCTCAAAGCTGAATTAGTAGTGTTATATCAGTTTAAACATAGGGTTATAGCTTTAGGATTGACAGCTGTTTGAAAATTCCTGCTTGAGAATCCTGTCATCAGCAAACACCCTAAATGTAAATAGAGCACTGGCTTTTGGCTACTTCTGTCCATCTGTTGAGTTCACGCTGTGCCAAGTCATAAGTGAAGATGTCTCCCCTGGGCATAGGAGTTAGGCTGTGATTGGAATAGACAAGCAATAAACATAGCACTAAAAATGACATCTTTTTGCAAGATGGTTTCCTTTTTGCCAGGGCTTAGTATACACACATTTTTTTAAACTGATTATATGATGATTCTACCACACCTATTGACAAATTCACTTTTCCAGTGAAAATGTTTGGCTTGTGTTTCTAAGGATTGAGTTAATTGTGAGAATTGAAACATCAGCTTGCTACCTATGAAACTTTCAATGAATCCCAATTAAAAAAAAAAAAAAAACACAATTGAACCATATGTTGTTATTCATCCAAGAATTGTCTTTGTATGTCTCCTGGCATTCCTTTTCCTCAATAGATCAATGTTAAACATTTACATCACCCTGAAAACAATTAGAAAATACGTCACACAACTTGAGTTCTTAACTAAACCCATGAATATTTACGTGTTAAAAAGAGAAAACTGAAAAGAGCCATTGTTTTATTTTGTTTTAATCAAAGCTTTTTATTGCAGGTAACAGAAAAATGGTAAATTATATGGTATTTTTTATGGAAAATTCTGTAACCCAAGAAAAGGTAATAAAGTTGCAAAAAATGTTGTCTATATTGGACAGTGCTGAATGCATGAATAAATAAACATCCTTAAACATATGAAGTTGTATGCGCAAAATTTCTTCTATTAAAATATGACAAAATGTGTTATACTTTTATACAACAACTTGCGAGTAGTGTCTTGGTTTCTGACTGCCATATCATAAAATTTTGTAAAAGTCTAATCAACAAATTAGAGGTAATGGCTCCAAACAACATGAAAGTTACGTGATAATTTCAGGCACAAAAAAAAACATTGTCCTTAAGCAAGGAGTGAAATGCCTAAAGTCAACTCTTGCTCAGTTGCAAAGTTTTTATACTGAGAAGTGAAGCAATTAAAATTGTTTAAATTTTTATCCATATTTTGAGTCAAACTACATTCAAATTTTAATGGAGCACCTTCTTCTCACAAATTTTCATTTTTCAGCCTGTTTGATCTCAATATTTCTCAGAAACAGCAAAATAAATTGAGAACAATATATAATTTTTACCTGACTAATGAAGATACACCAAGCCTGTGTTTATCCCACGGATAAAGAGATGGTATTCTGGAGATGTAGCTAAAATATTGGTTATCTCATCATGTATCAGGCACCATTAAATTTAAAACATATCTAAGAGCAACTCAGGAAAAATTTAAGAATTATTTCCCTTTCAAAAGTGGAAAAAGTAAGTGACAAAGATTTCATTTGTTTCTCTGGTATCTAGAGGGAACTCTGAAAAAATTACTGCAACACAATAAGTTCTCAGGCTTGAGGGAATGCTCCCTGCTCCCACCACACTCCTGAGGCCTATTTGTAGCCCCTTGATGCAGCAGACACACAAACAGCCCTGAGGTGAGCAGGAACAAAGAGGACTCTAATCAAACAGCCCGGGCTTATAAACCCCTGGGGAGGACCCAGGGAGCGGGGCTGTGATTGGGTAAGGGTTTGGGTGGAGGGGAGTGGTCAGGGGACCCGGGTAGCCAATGGGAG
>JAWWEU010000158.1:34995259-35013760 GCA_035583155.1 Acropternis orthonyx | reverse complement strand
GATAGAATTTCAGCAGTGATGATTCCGGTTCTAGAGAAGGTTTTTCCATCCTTCATAGCTTAGTCCATTTCCCACAGAAGGAGATACAAAGATTGTTGGAGATGAACCTGAGAAAAAGTCCCTTGTGCAAGGAAACATTAGAAAAATGAGATACTTATGCCAGATTTTTTCTATTGCAAAACATTTTTTTACTATTAATTTTTCAGCAAAATTGAGCTCTACTTTCAAACACCTTTGGAGTTAATAGTTGCTGATGTATCTACCTCAAGATTGGCTATCCTTCCCCTCCCCAAAACCAAAATCCAACTTACATTAATGCTTCCCAAAATCTCTTGCAGGAGGATATACTTCAGCTAGCTTTAGCCATCTAAAAAGTAGTTGTGTATTGAAATTTTGTTAGAACTCTTTATGATCAATTCCAAGAATCTACACAGAGCAATTCATCCAAAGATATGAGGGGTGGCAAAGTTTCATTACTGGGGCTTAGTTGTCTTGACTGTGAAAAAGACTGGAAGGTCCTTTGTACGTTATGTACCTACATTTCAGGTGCATGAATTCAGGGAAATGAATTCTGTTGTAAGTCACTTGGGTAGTCAGTTTGCCCTGAAAGCCAGTACGTAAATCCTCCAGGTACCTTTGAAAATCATTGTATTCAATTCTGATTATTGTTGGCTGCAATACCCTGTTGTGCATAAAAATAGTCTTCTCCACCACCATAGTGTTTTAGATTCTTGCATAATTTTTTATGAAGAAGAGTTCCAGTAATGCTCTCTAGATATCTTTACTCTTTGCTTTCCTAATTACTCTATCAAAGCCTGCTGTTCAGATTTGATCAATGAACAACATCACATTTTGGGGGGCAGGGATGGGGGGGAAAGGAAGAATTTCTCTCCATAATGTTACCTGAGGAGGCACTTTTCTTTCTGAGTGTTTCAATTTCTTACCAGTTCTGTGACATTGCTTGATCTTCTTTCTCTTCTTCTTTTTTTTTTTTTTTCCCACAGTTTTCTTTCCATTTTGTCCCTCATAGTCACATTTAGTTTTCAACATAGAGCAAACATAAAGATTTAATGGTAAATAGAACATGGAGGCTTTCAGGGTCTTTTCCAATTCTCACTCCTGGTGAAGTCTGACAGCTCTAATTTGAGTAAAGTACTTTGCATTATTAGGCTCCCTGTTGCACTAGAAACTTTGAGTGTAATTCCTGTAATTCCTAGTTGTATTTGTTGTCATTGTGTCAATGTCAGAAACCAATGATTGCTACTTGTTTATGAAAGAGAGCCAAAGTTGCTCAGACTCTCTGTCCATAATCTGAAGTTTCATTTGAGTGCTCCCATTCTCAAGATCTGCCTTCTGCTTCATGTAAACTTTCTGATGTGGAATGAGCAGAAAGCAAAATTACCAAATCTGCCATAACAACGTAAATGGACCTGGAATTCTTTACAACTCTTACCAATTTATTTTTGTAATTTTTGAGGATGGCTCAATCGAACTATGCTTCAAAGAAGAAAAGATCATTGTCTAATTTAGTGAATTACAATACCTTATCACAGAGATTTTTTTCAAGAATAATAAAATTAAAATAAAACTAAACTCGACTTTTCTATGAAGAAGATGCACTATTCATATATTTGTTGTTTTCAGCCTTAGCTTTTACTGTCATGGCCCTCCAAATCCTTAGATCAGCTACTGAAAATCAAAACATCTATCAAAAATTAATTTAATATGTTACAGAAACTCTTTCCAACTTGATAGCAATTATAAACTTAAAAATAACTAGCTAAATCTATCATAAATTTAAAAATAAATAAAAGAGAAATATGTCAAATGAATGAAACATAAACAATTCAAGAAAGACGCATGGGAACCTTCTTAACCAAAGTGAATTGTGTCTTAAATATCTATAAAATATGCACGATGAGAAGAGTAAAAATGTGGTTGCTGAAGGGAAAAGTATTTCAGTAAAGAAGAATGATTGACTGTAATGACAGATTTATTTAAGGAACTGAAATGTGAAACTGATCCCTAAAATGCTGATTGGTACAGTCACTCTTTTATAGTGGTTACCTTATCAGCTGGATCAAGAATCTGGCAGATTTACACAAAGCACTTTATGCAACAAAGCCAATGATGTTGCCCAATAAGTTAAGCACACACAAAATATGCATACAAAAAAGAAAACTGTAACAGATCAGTCCAAACAGATATTTCCGCGGCTGCTTGGAGAGTTATGCATTCAGTTACGGGCTTTCTATTTTTAAATAAACTGTAGAAAGACCTGAAATAGAATCAAAATAGGAAAATTCAACAAAAGTAATAAATTTTTGCATGCAAAAACTCTTTCCTCTTTTCATCTAAACCTTTTCTTTCTCATTCTCAGGAACACTGGAAAATACATGAGCACTTCAGAGTCATGTTTTTGAATTGTTACAAACTGGGAAAAGTCCATTGCAGTCCAGCTTCAGTAACTGCAGTGGAGTTGCAGCCATTTATAAGAGCAGCTAATTTGCTCATTTACAAGAGAGTATTTGCCTTAATGACCCTTGCCCATGACAGCTTCCTACAGTCTTACTGCAAAGAAATCTAACTTCTGCTACTTTTGTGTGTGTTTGTGTACATTTGGGTTTTCATTTTGTTGGTTGCTGGAGGGAAGGTTAAATTTCATTTCAATATGAGAAAGCTCTAGTCAGTTCAACAATTTTCTGTATTTACTCCAGCAGCAATTTTATCTTCCTTTATCAGTTTTTCCTCCTAGCTACTCTGTTCAGTGATAGAATAGAAAATAGGCAAGGGAACAAAATGTAATTAATTCCATGTTTCAATTTGTTGAATGAATTTAGAAGGAAGAAGGCAAATTATTTTTCTACTTTAAATTTGCTACCACTAAATAAAACTGTAGCAAAGATTCAAATATTCTTTAAAATATCCCTTAATAAAATAAATAAGAAACTAAGTAAAATTTACAGAAAATAAATAGTAATAAAACAAATGATGAAATACATAGAAAATTAATTAATTTCTGAATCTGGAGTATGTATCTACCTGGAGACAAAATTACTTGAGAAATTTGTTTCTCTTCCTGTAATACTACCTTTTTTGCATAAGCAATAAATATTTCAAGGCCAATGAGAATGAAAAAGTCTAGAAAGCCATTTGGGTGTCACTGTAAAAACAATAATCTTAAAAAATACATTTCTCAATAAGGAGCTTAAAATACAGTCTTTCACAGGAATCTAAAATTAATTAAATAATATCAGTTATTATAAGCTGGTTCTAATAAATTAAAATGTGTCTGCCTGGCACTTACTCTTTTCATATTTTTATAAACAGAACATTAGATGGTTTTGATTTAATCTTGTCAGTTCTGGTGAAATATCCCTGATAACATCCTGGTTTGCATTTTAAATACTATATGCTCATTAAAATGCAAATCAAGAGTCCAGTCAGAATATGATGGCAATCAAATCGCAATATTAAATGAAGAGGTTTCCAGGCTGACTTCATTAGTAAACATAATGAATTTCAGGTTCTTACCGGTCTTCTATTTGTTTGTACAACTGTAAAGGCTTAATTATGAAGCCTTGAGACAGTCTAAAAATAACATAGGGCTAATGAAAAGTTTCAATTAGATTTGTGTAAGCATTTTTATTTTTTATAATCTCACTTTTCTCTTTAACTTTCACAAATGAGCTTTTGGGGAGAAGATTAAAAACTGAGAAGCATTATGTTATTTTCTTATTATACATACAACTAGAAAGTACACTCTAAAAGTTTACATCTAATTTTAAAATATATTGTGGTTATAACATGCACTGGTTTAATGTTTTCAGTATTTTGTGTTATCTTTTATATTTTACTCAGTTAATTCATAAACTTTATCAGCTACAACTTTCTGATTTCATAAAAATTAAACTATCAAGCATTTTTTGTTCCATATCGAAATATAAAACAGAAAAAAAATCCTGATAATATGTGTAAAAAACTGCATTCAGATAACTAAAACTTTATAAAATAGATTATTCTTGTAAATTAAAAAAGAAAAGAACAAGAGTCAAGCTAAATTTCAAATTATTTTGCATTTTTTGGGTTGGTTTTGGTGGTGGTTTTTTGTTTGTTTGTTTGTTTGTTTGTAAGTCATCATTCTCTGTCAAAAGAAACCCACACTATTAGTCAAAAATTTCTAATATCTGCCTATCCTGGAAGTAGGCTAAGAGTAAATGCCAGACTTGATGTCAAGCATGTTTCCAAAGGTTCTAAAGATAAATATCTGACTTTATTGTAGACTCATCCATCAGACTTCACAGCTTAAAATGCTGATTACTTAAAACAAATCAAGAGAAGGTGCTGATTGTTTGAAGAAAACTCCTTGTTGATGGCAAAAGTAAACTCAGAAAGCAAATATTTTATAATATCCTCCATAATGGTGTCTGACACAATATGGTGGAGACTATGTTTCTATGATTATGTCTAGGTTGCAACAGAGCAGAGTTAAGTAGTATACTAAAAATAAATTTTTTTAAGTTGAATTATTGCATAAGGATTTCACTATTGTGGTTTTGGCTGTGAATCGTTTTTACACATTCTGCAAACATGAGAGAAACTAAAATTAAAATGCAATTAAATAAAAAGCTTACCAAAACTTTTGTAAGTAACAACCTAATATAACTTTTTAATTCATCTTTCCTGGCAAAATAGAATCTCAAAATTGTTAGTTCACTTGAGCAGATATTTCAAATATTAATTTTAATAGATTCTTTATGTTCTAATATACATTGAGTTTCCACAGCAATATGTAAAAATTAATGTGAGTGTGCCTATGTTTTCTCGGTCAAGAAGAATGCTATTGTCCCTTCATACATAGGACAGCAGTTCAGATGTGGTCCAGTGTAAAAAATTACTGAGAATTATGAGTCTCTGATGGCTGTTCAGGGATGCTTGAGCTTCATCTAGTATATAAACTGAAAAGAAAAACTAAACTTCACTTTAGTCTGTGCAGATTATTGGTACAAAATAAATTAATCCCACACACAATTTTGTTTATAATTTTAAAATTTTCTGAATGCAGATATCCTAAAATATCACATTACAGACATTAAAAAAAAAGTCTTTCTACAAATACATCAATAGCAAAAGGAGGAGCAAGGGCAACCTTCATTCTTTGTTGGACATGGAGGGGAACATAGTGACCAAAGATGAGGGAAAAGCTGAGGAATTTAACACCTTCTTTGTCTCAGTTTTCAACAGTAAGGCAGATTGTCCTCAAGACAACTGGCCTGAGAAACTGGGATGCAGGGACAGGGAGCCAAATAGCCCCCCTGTAATCCAGGAGGAAACAGAGAGACCTGCTGAGTCACTTGGATCCTCACAAGTCTATGGGGCCAGATAGGATCCATCCTATGGTGATGAGGGAGGTGGCAGAAAAGCTCAGCAAGCCACTCTCCATCATTTACCAACAGTTCTGGCACACTGGGGAGGTCCCAGATTATTGGAAGTTGGCCAATGTCACACTGATCCACAGAAAGGGCCAGAAGGAGGACCCAAGAAACTACAGGCCTGTCAGTCTGACCTCAGTGCCTGGCAGAGTTATGGAGCAGATCATCCTAAATGCAATCACACAGCACCTTCAGGATGGACAAGGGATCAGACCCAGCCAGCATGGGTTTAGGAGGGGCAGGTCCTGTCTGACAACCTGATCTCCTTTTATGATCAGGTAACCTGCCTGGTGGATGAGGTCTATCTGGATCTCAACAAAGCCTTGGAAACTCTATCCCATAACATACTCCTGGAAAAGCTGGCAGCCCATGGCTTGGACAGGTACACTCTCTGCTGAGTTAGGAACTGGTCGGAGGGCAGGGCCCAGAGAGTGCTGGTGAATGGTGTTACATCCAGCTGGTGGCTAATAACAGAATAATATAAGAAAAAGTCAGAGAAGATTTCTGTACAAACTGATCTTAGGAAAAAAATGTGCTAAAAAGTTATTGCCCTAAATCACCTTAAAACAACTTTAAAAACAAAAAGCAAACAAACAAACAAAACAAAACAAAAACAAAAACAAAAACAAAAACAAAAACAAAAACAAAAACAAAAAAAAAACTTGTACAGCAGCAAAAACATGTTTTCAATACCTTGTTACCTGAAATGTTGATTATTCATCAACATTCATTAAACACCTATCACTTGAGAGTGTGTAATTAACATCGCTAGTCTTCAAAACCAACCATTTTTTTTTTACTTAAAATAATGGCTACGGTTCAGGCAATACAGCTTCTCTCAAGACTGTGCTTAGCAGTGGAATTAAAGAAAGCAAAAACAAAGTCAAGAGACAACTGAAAAATGAGCTGAGAAATTTATCAAAATGTCAATGGCCCAACATGAAAATACAGAGAGTTTGAAACAAATGTTTTCATAACTATGAACTTCTTTCTGCTCAAGGAAGATAAAGTCAACATGGTTTTGTCACACATTTTTTTATACTGAAATTGTGACCTGAAACATACTGGACTGTTTGAGAATGCAGATTAATCAGGTGAAGGTTTCAGTTTGCCTGAGATTTCAATGCATGTTTATGACATAAAAAGCCACAGGCATGCAAAACTGAAGTTCTTCTAGGGCTTCCTTCTTAGGTGATAGCATAAGACACAAGTGTAGAGAAAACAACACATCTTGATTTATTGAAAAAGCTAGTCATATCGTCATCCTAGAGCAACCTTGCCGACAAACCATAAATGCCACATATCTGGTTGTTTCAAACCAAATAAATTATAATATTTCTAAGAAATATTTCTAAGAGTCTGACCCAGGTCAAGTATATTCACATTCAATGTTGAGATCCTTTTCCAAGAAGATTTTGAGTCTCTAGCAGGTTTAACAGTTGATCAGTTTCAGTCCAAACAATCTCTCTACCACTCTTTCCCCTTGAAACCAACATCAAAGATTCTGATATTCACAGGTTTACTTACTAGTCTTTCTGCAAAATGAAATATCTCTTGAAGCAACCTAGTCTCCTCATAAGAAAGGTAAAATAGTCTGAAACTGGATGCCTCAGAAATGCATATTTAAATATTTGTATTTTTATTTCTGAAGAGCAGTTTACAAGAAGGAAACTGTAAGTCCTGGAAGGCACAATAACATCAGGAAAAAAAAAGGCACCAGTGGTTAAGTGAAAGCTTCAAGTCCCATCATAGACAAACAGCTGACAATAACACCTGACTCAGTTGATCAAGTTCAAACATCAAGTGTTTAGAGTGCTTAACACTGATTAAAAGTAATTTTCAAATATCATTCAGGCCAAGACTATTAAAGTAACACTCTTCAATGATCAGAAAGCACGTGTACTTCCAAGTGATTCCTGTTTCCTTTGTTACCAACAAAAAATTACAAGCACACTTAGAAAAGTATATGTCAAAGCATGCTAAAATAGACTGGGAGCTTCCTGCTTCTTCTTTTATGAGGGACAAAAACATTCATTAAAACAGGCGTGAGATATTGTTGTTAAAAAATTGTTAGAGTTGTCAAAAGAGGTTCTAAGTGTCTGACATAGTGTCTGATTGTATCCCACACACAAAAAGAATGGTATTATTTGTGCTTACAATTGAATTCTAACTAAGATAAACATGCTTTGAATCCCAGCAAGCTGATAATTTTGCCTTTGGTAATGAGGAAATCAAATCTATTTTTTTTAACTCTCGAATATAAATATTCATCTTTTCTCTGGACAGATACTGAAAAAATCTTAATCCTTCACTCTTTGGTATCTGTAGATATAAAATTACTCATGAGATGAGATGTTATCATTAAAATGTCACAAAATTACACATACAATCAGAAATTTTGAAAAAATAAATGAAAGGAATAAACATCAAAAATATTAAAAAAGATAAGTGATATCCCATATAACTGCCTTTATTATTATTTTCATTAAATCGTGGGCAGTAAGGCTAGAAGAAACTTCACAAAGATACTGCTACTTCTCTCTCAAAATGTATCTAATATACCAAAAAGTATTTTTCAAAACCTTACACAAAAGTATTCAGATAAAAATTCATTGCACAGATGTTTCAGAATGTCTGTCTAAAATATTTTCCAAAGCTTGTCTTTGCTTATTTGTTTCATTTGTCTTTACTGTTGTTTCTGAGTAAAACCTTACAAGAGATACACCAGTTTTGCAGATGAAAAAACCACAGTAACATTATTAATATTTTTCCAAATTCATTTATTTACACATCTGAAAAATATCCGGCACATTTCAATTTTAAAATTTTTCATTTTTTCATTGAAACAAAAGTGGATTTTTTATAACATGGTAATATGACATTGTCATTAAAATGCTATCTCACTGAAAACTCTGATTTTTCACAGATGAAACAGGTATTTTTGAGTAAGCAGAAATTTCGATCTGTGTTACCTGTGGTACAACAAGAATACTGCAACAGCTATAGTCTCTGGAGGGTAATATGCATTTTAAAGGGAAAGGAACTACCCTTTTTCCTCTCCTTTGACTATAGATTGAGTCTGGGTTGACTAGCTTAAACTCAGTAAATATTCAGATATAAAGGTCTGTGCTCATGAACAGTACTTTTACTGTGCATGGTTCTTCACTCTCTGCAGTGTAATGAAAGGGCAATGGTTCTACATTTGGTCCCTTGTAAATTCAGCCATGGTTTTTAGCAGAATAAGACAACATGTCGTTTTACCCCTTTGCAGGTTGAAAAGGACCTCTTATAAAGTAAGCAGTCCAATGACACTGCACTGAAAACTGTCAGGTATGGGAAAAGACTCCTTGTTTTAGCAGTTGGGCTGATGCTGACACAGCAAACATGATGTAAGGCAAGGGTAGAATGGAAGGGTGACTGCAGAATCCACATGCATATCAACCTCACCTTTTCTTTGCAGTTTAAGCAGACACTATGTAAATAAGACTATCATCTGTAAATTACAGTTATCATTCCTCTTAATTTAGCATTATCCCTTATCATCTCCAGATTAGAAACAGGGATCAACTTTATCTTTTTAGAGGATGTTTCTACATTTCTTTCCAAAAGACTGGTGTACTTTTGTGAGTCACTTAGATGCAACATGGATGGCTCCTGCACTATATGCTGTTCCTTGTAAACTGAGTGTCATCCTAATGTTTGATTAAAAGGAAAAAAATCTTATTAGGGAAAGACTTTTTAGCAAATTTAAAGCAGTTTTTTGATACTTGACCCTAATGGTTCTTTATGTCTGTTGAAATAGATACTGAGTCATAAAATTTTGGAGGATTCCTGTATTGAGTTAATGAGATGATATACTACGTATACGATGGGTAATATATGACACCATTCACTGAAATAATAATACATTATTCATGAAATGTCGATAAGTGCAGTCTAGAATAAATTAATGTTGAACTCCTTTTCACTCTGATTTGTTTAATTAAGCCTGTGATCTACTTGTTTCTCAGTTTTAAGTAGTTTCATTCATTCATTTCAAAATTATTACAGCAAAACCCACTAAACTTTAATCACAAAAAGGCTTTTCTTGTGGGATTTAAAATAAAATTCTTTGTATTTTTAATTGTACATGTTTTACAAAGTATAGGGATGTCTGTGTAATGAACTTATCAAAGTTGTCATTATTCTTCATACTGAGGTTTGTGTTTTCTGTCTCTGTTGCTCATCATTCATTAATGATACAAACAGGCTTGTCTTTTGACAGTAGAAATTCTTTTTAAAGCTTATAATTTATGATGAACATGGCCTTGTGTGATAAAGACCCATCAAAGTCATCATTATTTTATATTTATATTCATTGAACTTTTTCATCTCTTAAAATATTTAAATTCTTTTTCTATCCATCTACAGTCTTACTACACATCATCTCTTCTTTTCTGGCAGACTCAATTTCTACCTTAGTCTTTATGGAACCTCCCAAAAAGAATAAAAACATCTGTTAAAATCCTCTGAGAAGTTTTAAATCAAAACCCATACTCTTTCTTGCCTTTTGCAAGCATGTCTAAATGAATGTTATTCAGCACATAATACTTTAAACATAAGAGTTTAAATCTTTAAACTCTGTACTTCTTCTGCATTACCAGCCTACACCAGCTCTCTTTCTGGTGGTACTGCTTCAGCATACAGAATGTGCTGAAACAAAGCACTGTGTCCATTTTATATCTGTATTTATCACCTGCCATGCAATGTTTCACACACTTAACTTTTTTACTTTCATTAACTGACTGGGTTGAAAGGTAAACAGTTATTTTTATAAAGAGTCTTTATCATTTATCTGCCTTGATTCAACTCTCTTTCTAGTCTAATTGTATAGGAATGAGAGTACCTTCTCTCAGGGGAAAAAAAAAATGGTTTAACCAAACTGAAAAACAGATATAAAGATCCCATTAGGTTCATGAAGGTCAAGTTAAGTAAGATTTCCTCTTTATCTATACCAGTCTATGCAGGCAACTTTCCTGAAATATCTCATGAGGTTTCAATACTTCTGGTAAAATCTGTCAGCATATAGAAATGGCATAATTCTTGTGAATTCCTTAAAAGTAAAACAAGGAGGTTAAATATTGAATCATGTGCCAAAGGGGAAGTTAATGAAATAATTTGCCTTACTGCAAGTAATCTGACTTTAAAGAGAAGGTTTCCTTTTTAATTGATGTAAGAAGAATAATGACTTTTTATTTATTTTTATATTTATTTCCTAAGAAAGAAAGAAAGAAAGAGAGAAAGAGGTGGATTGACCTCGCCTAACAGTCAAACGCTAACCCAGCTGCTCAATACACCCCTCTCTTGTGGGATGGAAAGAAAACAAGAGGAAAGTGAGAATACTTGTAGTTGGAGATAATGACAGTTGAACAGGGAAAGCAAGATCTGTGCACACCAAGTGGTAGATGAAATTCAATGCTTCTGATAGAAAAGAAAATACAAACTAGAAAAAAAATTATTTTACACACATTTCTTCTTCTAGAACTACATGAAAACTGAAATTCATCATAATGGATAGTTCTGTGAAAGTATTTGTTCAACATATAACAATCATATTACAAAATATAGATGCATATATGTTTTTACAAATATATGTCTTTGGATACCTACCTCAGACATTGATAGCATCATGAATGCTGTTTTAGCCTGCAGAATTCTGGTTTATAGATTTTTACAGTGTAGACATAAGTCTGAAATATAACAAACTATTTTTATATGTGCTCCCATTTAAAAAGGCCTCATATTCCATGCACTCTTTCCCAGCTGGGTAGACAGGCAGAAAAGCATATGAATTTTTAACACTGCTCACACAGATCACTATTCAACAAGTAGTATACACTGACTTCAGAAATTATACAACTTTTGCAACCTGGTACCAATGCAGGTAGCATGCCCTTTTTTACAACCTGACATAAATGCAGGTAGTGTGTCCCTTTTGTCTTTTTACAAAATCTGTTGATGAACTTGATCAAATGTCAGTTATGAGTCATCTAGCATGTCAGTTCTAACAGTTCCTGGACTTTCTAGCATATCTCCATGATGAGCAATATCTCTAATTAAATGTCATCTTGGGATTACCAGAAATAATTTTTTTAAACCAATGAGATTGAGTTCTTCACGTTTGTTATTGGCTTCTGCCTCAACAGCCATATATTATAATTTCTGAACCTGACATTTTTGCTAAATCATCACAGAGCCTCTCTCAGATGATTTGCCAGATAGTCATTGTCCTCAGCTAAACAAATTTCTTTGCTAGTTACTTATCATTATTTAGTGAGGATTTGCTACATTTTTATTTATAACATTACTCTCCTACTTCTTATACCTTAAAGAAGCACTGATAGTTATATTCTGCATTTCTTTTAAAGGTCAGGTGTTCTGAATAACTGTAAAACAAACAAGAATGCTAAGATGCAATTGTCCATCACAAATGTTCAACTTTAGTTTTCATCATGTGTGCTTCATATCAAAATTGCTATTTCCCAGTTTCAAAGAGATGAGAATGGTGATATTTTCACCTAACTTTGAAACTCTAACAAGTTTTTGAAGTTTTACTTTCAGAATGCAAAATGTCTTCTTTATATAATTCCTCTTGGTAACTGGGATTAATGTTGAGAATACAAACCCCATCTCAATCTTTTTGTGTCAAAAAGTTTGAAAGTTTCCAAGAAACTGCTGTCTTGAGAGCTTCATTTATTTTCCTTGAAGATTTTGAATCAGTAGGGACATGTATAGTTTTTACACCTAAAGGTATCTTATGTTTTCACAGTTTAACAGATTATTCCAAATATATATCAAAAATAGTTTATTGAGACATAATTACCTAATTGTTTGTCCTTCATAGCAGCAAGAAGACACTGAAACCTGTCTGCTATTCCTAACAATATTCATTTAAAAATTACTAGCATGAAATCATAAATATTTTGTTAAGGTTTATTTTCATTAATATCTAGTTGGTTTCTACTCTCAACTAGCATACTATCACTTACTGAAATGAGCCAGATCTTCAGGTGCTGAAACTACTAATATCATGAGAATTTGGGCCATTGCTTTTCTATTTCCATGAAGGTGATTTATAGATACAGAGCTTTAGATCTGGGGTGGTCCTGTGGCGTAATGGTTAGCACTCTGAACTCTGAATCCCAAGGCCCGAGTTCGAGTCTCAGTAGGGATCGTCCCCTGGGCAGTTAAATGCCTCCCCGCCATATCATCCCGTCAGATCTCAGATGCTGAGCGCAGGGTCAGCCCCGGTTGTTAGTACTGGGTGCTGTAGCCAGTCCCGAGGATTTCACTGTCACTGTCCAAGCTCGCTCGGCCGTGGCAAATGAACCTTAGCACTTAAACGGTGGGGCCAGTTCTGCCCATGCTGTGCCTCACCTGAAAAATCCACTGCGCAGGCTGGAAGGGAACGCCCACACGGGGAGAGCCCTTCCCCAGATCTTCGTTCACGAAGTCTGGCCATTAGTTTTAGATTTAAAGGAAATGTTCATAGAATGTCCAGATCCCAATATCCATGTTCAAATAGGGTCTTTCTAACTAAGTTATATCTTCCAACAGTGTCAGTTGTGTACTCTGGATGGAAGATGTGACCAGGTTCCATGAGCTTCCAGACTGTGTGCTGAAGTCTTCCTAAAGCTGAGCTCTAGCAGATCTGAGAGGAGAGGGAATCCTAAAACTAGTTAATGAGAATCGCACTGTGATCTTTCTTTCTCTTTCTCTCTTTTTATTCTTTTTTTTTTTTTTTTTAATTCAATTTATTTTGCAAAGTTGTGTGCCTAGGCATCTGTGGCCCTTGAGTTTGGAGGAGGAGTTTGGAGTTTATCAGTAATTAATTTCTCCATGAAAGTATGGAGGAAGTGTTTAATATTGCAGCTTTATTTTTAAAAGTACAAGATACTAGCTGGAAGAACCATATTCAAATAAGAGCTTATTTCCAGGAGCCTGAGTAAAAAAATATAACATTAAAAATTGCTAATTATTGAGTACACATTTCATCTATCCAGTATTGTGGATGGCTGATGTTCAAATCACTGATTAAAACCTAGTTAGAAGATATTTTGAGGGGGAAAGAGATTATGTGCACACGGAAAGTCTCACTGGGCAAAAGTAATTTCTATGACCAGTAGGCTTAAAGAGATACACTGACTAACTCAAGTATTTCCCCTGACTGTCTACATTAAGCAACCCTAATTACTCCTTTCTAAGTCACTGACTTCAAGTTTCTTTGACATCAGATACAAGGGAATCAAAGAATTTCAGTAGACTCAGGTATAAAATTAAGTGCTAGTGTCTTCTTGTGACTGTATTGTACCAGAAAATAGGACATGCTAAGCATTTCAAATATTTTAAAGGGTATGGGTCATGTCAACTGGAAGAAAAATGAAATATAAATGGCAAGTGGTAACTTGTATCACAAACCCAGAATGTGCTCCCACGCACAAACATAACTGCATTTGTAAAGCATAACTACTCAACTCCTGAGTAAGAGTTTATAATGAAGAACAGAATTTTGACAATATTTAAAGTAAAGATTATGATTCCAATTAAAAGGCTCAGTTATCACACATTTATCCTTATTACAGGCAATCCTGATAACTCCCAAAGATTTACCAGACTCTGTTACAGAACTAGTAGGCCTTATTTTTGTAATCTGAGGCCATTCAAAAACCTCACCTCTTAATGGCAAGAAAGTCTCTTCTGTTTTTCAGTCTGTATATGTTCATGGTTTATTCATTCTTACTTCTAGATCTTCAGTGATTTTAATCCTGTTAGTTTCCTTATGTGTTTATAGACAAAATAATTAACTCCAATCGAGTTCATTTTGCTAAGATAAATAATTCAAAGCCATTTAGATACCTGATTTCACAGACTTTTTAATATGCATTTCATCCTGCAGATAGTCTTTGAAACTCTACTTGTGTCCATTTTTCTCAACCACTGAAGTTTGAATTTATAAATTATATTATTAATGAAGTCTTATAAGGGTTTATACAGTAACACAAATATTTTCCTGAGTCAACTGGAACTATCTTGTTTGTTTCATTTCCTTTTTTCTTGGCCACATTACCATTAGTGGAGAAAGAGAATGGGAATTTCATCTCCTCTGGTATTTCAAACAATGAACTTTAATTTTCTGAAAAAGATATCTATAATCAGTTCAAATGTTAACAAATAATTTGTCACAGTGTTCTAAAGATTTTATGGGCTCAAGCACATGGTGTTGAGTGTTCATGCTTCCTGTCTAGTACCTTGTGCTGAAAAAAAAAAAACAAACCTCAGACCTTTTCCTGTGCAAGTGGAATCTGTAGCTCAATTGCAACATTTCTTATATGAAACCTGCAAATGGACCCATTGGTTTACCCACTGGATAAACAAGTTCTGACAGAAATTTCAACCACAAAGAAATGCAACCCTTAAAATGTAACCTTTAAAAATAAATAAAATAATTATAAGCTGAAGAAGCTAAAAAAAAAAGAAAAATGTGAGTCTTCTGTGTGCATTACACCACCATGGACTGAATATAAATATTTAAATAGTCTAATATTAACTGACTGGTAAACATGTAAGTAACTATAAGTGTAAATGAGACAAAGTAAGAAAAGTGAGGAAAGCCTCACAGTTCTTCAGATTGCAATAAGTAATTACCACTGAGAAATGGATAAAACACTAACAAATACAACAGTTTTATAGCAGTCTGCATCATTCTCAGAGAAAGTGGAGAAAGACATTAAAGCAGGTTATTTATTTCTGTGCCTAACCTTTCTGCTGCTGGGGAAAAAAAATGTAGGAAACAGAATAATTTAATAGACTGAAAACATTCTATGAAAAAGATCACAACTGAGATACATTATTAATTAAAATGCTTTTGATCAGATGAAGTCCAAGAACACAGAAAACCCCAATAGGCTACATCTCCACTTTTATTGCACTTTTACTGGCAAAAGTGGCTCTTCAGTCCATTACTCTCCAAAGAGTTTTTAGAAGAAATGGGAGGTACTATCTATACATGTGGCAAAGGAAGACATTTTATATGCTAAAATTCACAGTGGTATTGATGTACAGCGCTCAAGGACTGAACATTCCTTTGATACCTTTTTGCTAGAGCTATAGCAATTTCTTTCAAGACCTTGTCCAAATAAACTGTTTGTCAAGAGAGTAATTAGCTGAAGTAGAATAGCCAACCTATTTTTACCTGATTAATTCCCAGCACTTGCTGCTTTGTATGTTTAATGAGAACTCATTTACTGATTTAGTCACTTACCAAAAGCCCCTCAGGCATAGTGAATAGAATATGTAGTCCTCCACTAATGGTTCTACTTACAATCCCTAGCAATCAGTTCAATACCTCAGCCTTGTATCTGCATCCTCAGATAAAATAACAATACATCTTTATGCTCCAACCATTACTCATGTCTGGAAATGAGACTCAGGAATCTCTGAGATACTTGAATATGTACCATGATTGAGAAATGTAAAAATCTATTGCTTTAGAAAGAGTCAGCTGAGATATTTGGAAAATGCTATGTTATAAAGAAATGCATGTATCCTAATTTTTCATTCTGAGAGTCTCATAGAAAGGAGATTCCAGAATGTCAACCTCAGGAAAATAATATTTTCTCCATTTTATTTTCTCAGACTAGAGTATATGTTATGGGACAATCAGCTCAACTTTCTGTACTGAAGAAAGTTTCTAGTTCTTAACATGCAGTTAGAGATAAACTAGATCTCCATTTTTCTGGTTGTGTAGACATACTATTTATTGCAGGTGCATTCTATTCAATGAAGAAACCAGAATTTGAATTTGTTTTTCTAAATATCAATGTATAGAACAATAGAAATTGTTTCTTAAAGGTAGTCTTAGATTAACTAATTAACCAAGAATTATGTAAAATCTTGACTTAAAACTTGTGCACTTCAATAATTGTTCAAGTCAATCAATAAAGAAAAGCAAAATCCCTATAACTAGCAAGTATGCACATTCACATATTTCCACTTGCATTTTACCTGCAAGAACTGAATCATTCATCAGACCAACATAAGGATACTTTTCTATATTAAAGAAGTTCAAACAATATGTAATTCATTGTTAGAAAATCTTCCTTCTTAAAAAAAATTAGGAAAATTATTGAATGATTACTATTCATGAAGGTTTTGCCCAGTGTTAATTGATTCACAAAGCAAAGTGCTTCAAAGTTTTCTCTACTGTAAATGCTGTATAATGTACTGGAATTTTCTTTTTACACTTCACAAACAGTCATGAGGAAAAATGTCTGACTCTATCGCACTTTTCTCTAAAAAACTAATGAAGTCTTATAAATCATACTTTTTACACATCTGGGAAACTGAGAAACCACCATGATGAATATATTTGAAAAATTTTCAATATTCCCAGTAATGTATTAACTTTCTTTACTTCAAGTCCCTCCTTAGCAGAATTTCTCTTAATGAAGAAATAGCCCACCATTTGCTGAAAAGGTGCTCTCCAGTATACCATCATGTCCTTTCTCATGAAATCTCTGATCCCCCAACCCTAATATCCTTGATTTTCTCTTTTAGCAATTCCAGTGTCTTGAAATGCTTAAAAGCTTCTAGGAGAGAATTTTGACACAAAGTGAATATCAATATGAACGTTAATATCACAAAGCCAGCAGAGTTGTCTTTTTTGGGTTGTTGAGAGATGTAAACATATAGAATTTGAATAAGACCTGGAGATCAAGATTTCTACTGATTCTTGTAAAAAACCTGTCAGGCATGTTTTTCCTCTTGCAAAGAAAGAATTTATTTCAGTTGAAACTTTCAACCCTTTAGAGGACATTGAATGTGACCTTTGTGAAAGGAAAAGGAAATTAAGGATGACCTGGACTATTAAATTGAAGATTGAAAAGTTTTTAAGGTGTCCTCTGTTAACATATTTGAATACAAGAATACTAAACCTAAGCCAAAACTTTGCTTCCCTTTATCTTTGATACCAAGTTGTCCAGCAACAGTCTTATTGTTCGTTTTGCTGCCATCAGTAAATTGATAGGGTCTTTCTATTCATCCTTTAGAGACTATATTTACACATACTCAAGTGCACCTAGATTTTAGAGGAAAAAACACTCAAATTTATTATAAGGAGACATTGTTACACAGATTCCCACATTATTTTGAATAAATATGTCTCATTTTGATGGGTAGCTTTTTCTTTTTTACGTACATCAACTTTTTTGTGTACACTTGAAAGGCACTTCCTTGATGCTTCACCTCCACACAGCAGAAAACTTGCATAAACGTGACCATTTCCATACTTGCACCAGTATTCATTGAAACAAGCCTGCTACCCCAACCTAGAAAACAGTTTCCATATTTGTGTACTTAAAAAGGGAAAGGTTTGCAAAGATTGTAAAACGAGAGGTAAAACGGGAATTTCAAATCCCTTCCGCAGTACTGATCAGGCAGGAGCCGTGGGATAGTCGCGTTACTTCATCAATAAAGTTGGGAATTCCCAACAGCAGAACTAGAATCATCATTTAGAAGTACCTTTTGGTCACCCACGTGTGTTGCTTTAAAAAGAGCTAATCTAATAGACCTGTATCTTCCCAGAGGCATACTTTTATACGTATCTTTCTGCTTGGTACTACTGTGTAATATCTGAAGACCTAGACCTAGGTAAATGAAGGAAGAAGAGTCTGTGAGGGACTTTGGTGACATTACAGGAGATAAAAAGGAGTTTTGGTATTTTAAACCTATTGAAGGCCTGGAAAGTCAGAAAAGCGTGAAATGTAGAAATGAATTAGCAATAATGCATCCACAGCACTTCAGACAATCTGACCATCACAGCCTGACATTATCTGTAAGCAGGAATCAGGATGGACAGCCTAGGAGATAGGTACCTAGATTTAATTTGGGCAGGCATGATCATGGAAACTGGTCATCACTATTTGGTTGTTAGCATGTTGACTTACATTGAGAGCATGTGATGGGTTTGATAAACCCCAAAAAACTCAGATTAAGGTTTTAGTTTTAGCTAGGCCCCACTTCTGTGGGTCAT
>JAWWEU010000158.1:34982137-34993567 GCA_035583155.1 Acropternis orthonyx | reverse complement strand
AGTTGGTAAGACAAGTCCGTGTAAGTAACACCTGGAGGGGTCCTTACACGGGGCATTGGGATTTCTCTCTCTCTCTCTCTCTCTCCCTTGTTCTCCCTCTCCCTCTCTTGGGGTTTCTATCTTACTTGGCCACCTGTTGTAATAAAATACTGCTTAACTTACACTCACAACGGTGTTTGAGTTTCAGTGCTAACATGCTCTCTGAACCCTCCCTGTAACATCTGTTTGCACACTTTCACAAGGTAGCCTCAAAATCTTACTGTAATCTGCAAATATTATTTAGGAACACTGCCTACCATAGTAGAAGTGAAAGATCAGTGCTGAAAATACAGGCAGTCATTGGAGGGGGAAAAAAAAAAAGAAAGTGTGCTAAAATCTGGAAGAAAAAAGTTTAAAGCAAAGTACGGGGCAGTTGTTCTGCTTTTAAAATTATAAGACTGTTCAGAGACTGGTTCCTCACCTCTATTACTGTGTATTACCCTGAAAAATTTGAATTCTGGATTGATTTTTACTATTTATTTAATTGCTTGACACATTTTGTTGTGAATTATGCAAATGTATAAAGCAGTATGTGATACTTTGCTACTAGAAAAGTTTCATAGTTTAGCTCGTTGTATCAGTATGAATGATCTAATTTCTTCTTTTTGCAATGATGCAATGAGTTCCTTGGTCTCCACCATATATATCCATTTTACCAGTAAAGGGATGTTTATGCACCATTTTATTTGTTTTGGTTTGATTTGAAGGGGAAGATGTTTGCCCATTTATTAAATCTCTGGACTAAATCTTAACCTGATTCCCACTGGATCATAAACTGTTCAAATCTTCATCCTGGTTTTTACACCATTAAGGATTCCCCATAAATGTAAGTTGAGCAAAACAGTGATTATAGTAAGTCAGAGGAGAGATGGATACATGAAGCACTTTTCAAAGTTAAAATGATTGTGTGGACTGTAAATTAAATGTTTATTACAAGTGCTAGCTGCCAAGACTCTATAACTCACTTATATACAGGAACTATAGTTGCATAAACCCTCTGTATTAACTCTGAAGGACTTTCTGAGAATTTCAAGGTTATATAAACCAGCGTACAGAATAACTGCTTGTCCAGACTTGATAACAGACACTAACGGAGCAAAAATGAGAGTTTGATTCAGAGACAAATATGAGTCAGTCTTGAATGCCTGGCTTCCATTTTTCTGAGTTGAGATACATGTCTTTATAAAGCTTCAATGGTGAACACCCTGTCAGTTTAAAACGTCAGACATCGCAAAGTATCAGCAAAAATGATGCTATACAGACCATTGGAAGGAAAAATTATTTTATTATCTTCACTCATCTGTTATATATTTATTCTGTTGTCCATCCTCAACAATTAGGAAGCTTATGGAAAAGAAGTAAAGGTGTGTTGAATGGTGAACTGATTTCAGGTGCAGTGCAGTGTATTAGAGACGAAGAAGGAGATGATGAAAAGTATGGGGAATGGGGTGAATACTTCTGGGTGATCTTACCTTAAAACATGTTTACCTTCAGCAAACAGATATATTTAGATATATTTAAATACATTTTTAGGTCTAATATTTTATTAATGCCAATTCAGTGTCTTATATGATACGGTAAAATGCAGAAAATTAATCTGCTTTTCCTATTCATCAAGGACTGCCTTCCTTAGGTGTTTTTTGTTTGTTTGTTTGTTTGTGTTTTGAGGGGGGATGTTGGGGAAAAAAATAAAAAAGAAATTATAATTATATGCTATTGTTTTTGACTGGTCTTTGCGTCTATATATGTGGTGATTGATCCCAGCTAGCAACTGAGCATCTACACAGTTTCTTGCTTACTCCTTCTCACCCCCAGCAGGATGGGGAAAAACTAAAGAAAAACAGGTGTAAGAAAACTTGTGGTTTGAAATAGACACAGGGAAATTTCTCACTAGATATTTGTTTTGTCTTTAGTGATTGATGAGATGTGTGGAAAGCTTATTGAGATAACTGAAGTTCTTTACACTCACAAGAGTCATAACAGAAATCATAGGAACAGGTATCTAGCTATTAAAAAAATATAATCTTCAAGAAATCCCATAATATTGTCAAAAGGAAGCATGTATTAAGAAATGTTCACATGAACATCGATGTTAGCTGTCAGGTCACTTGAAAGTTGCAAGAAGGTTGTGCTGCCACCTAAGAGATGTACATTTAGGTATAAAATGCAGATTTCCACTTTATACTTATTCATTGTACTGACTGTTTTTTTCCTGCATCCCAACAGACCACTTCTCTAATGGAAATTGTGATCACCTAAATGCCTAAATCATTGAAGAAACAACTGTGTCATGAAGGTTTTCAGATGCTATAGTGATGGAGAGAATTTAAGAATATAATAATCAGCAGACAACAACATTGCATTAACCCTATTTAGTGTGACATAATAAATTATTATTTATCTTTGTATGAAATAAAATACATCCACAGCTTTTTGTCTCTTCAATTGGATAAAACTATCTTCTGGGTCTATAACTGTTATGTTTTCTAACTTTGATTATTGTGCATTTTTATATTTTGAAGAATTTAAAGTAAATTGGAATGCAGTATTTATATCTACTACAGTGTTATGTCAAGTCTGTTCCAAGTTATAGGAGCAGCCATGTCAATACTACTTTAAATTTAGCTTATATAAGTACTCAAGATTTATCAGCTTCCACTTATAAGCTACCAGCCTGTCTGAAATGTCAAATGACTAAGAAAAATCCATAATACTTAGCTCCAGTAGCATTTTTCTGTCTTTCTGCATGTGTAACACATATGCTGATTCTACACAACAGGAAGAAGCGAAAACATTTTAAGCAACTCCATGTCATAATAGAGCACTTGATAATGTGTTCTGGTATCTTTCAAACTGATGTCCTCTCCTCTACTATGTTATTATTCAAGCATTTTTGCCTAGTGTATTAATAATTGCCTTTTTGCTGAACAGCACAAGACCAAATGTATACAGTAACTTTGCATATTTTATCAGTTGCACTAAGCCATATTCAAAAATGAATATAGTAACATCCCCAAAAAGAAAGGGTGAGGCCTTGGATAAAACTTATAGCAGCTGAGTGTAAAAAGCCACAATGAATTTTATTTTCCTTTTTAAAAAAAATATTCATATTTATTATTAAATAGAAGGTTTCATTTTCACAAGACAAACCACATAATGTAATTCTTCTTCAGTAGATGTTACTGCAAGATGTCAGGAAGAAAAATACAAACGCTTGAACACATGACTCTCCTCAAAGGTGTTGTTAAGAATCCCTGGAATATTAACCTGCTGCTTATTCAGCCAGCTCCTGACTAGACAAGATTTTTTTTTTTGTCACTTGAAAAAGGTATGAGAATATTATAAGTCAGCTAAATTGTCAAGGAAATTTGCATTATTGCAGATAAGTATTTTAAGAGGAAATAGATGTGCAAACCAGAAGGAAGAAAATCTTCTTAGAACAAACTTTCTGGATGAAAACATGTTAAACATTGTCATACAATCTGTTTAGTCAGCAAGTATATTTCTGAGTGCTGTGTTTGATTTGATAGCAATAGTTAATGAACTAAGTATTAAGACTCACTTTCTCTGAATTATGAAGAGAACATGCAGATTAAGTAACCTTAATTCTTAATAAGCAATACCAAAACCTTTCTACGGCTACAAAATAGAAGAATATTTTGCTGTAAGCTCAGTTTTCATTTCATGTTCATTTCATTTCATGTTTATGGATTCCCATGGAAAATGTCCTTACTGAAAGCCCTAATTTTGTGATCTTATCAATAGGTGCTATGTCAATCTTGTCTTAGCTTTGAATTACATTACAGTAATTTTTTTCTGAAAAAGTATTCTGAGCCAAATAAATGCCAAATCTGAGTAATTTTATTAGTTATGAACTTTTTGCTTTGAGTAATTTTAGTAGCTCTGCTTTCTGACTGAAATTCTGCCATGGAATTTACATAAGTTTAGACTGGTTGTTAATTAAGTTAGTGAAGTCCTGCAATGACATTTCTTGATCTAATTAATTTCTGCATCTTAATTAATTCTAAAAGTAGGTGGAAGAACATTGCACAAATTTGTAACCCAAGCAAAACATAGATGAAGCAAACCTTTCTTTTTTTTTTATTTTTTTTTAAATGCTGCAAGAGGACTCCACAACCAAATAAAGTCTTTTGATACAATACAAAAAGACTGTTAACAAATATTCTATTTGTTCATATTCTGCAGCCATGCATGCAACAACTCTGTCAGAAATATGAAGTCCATACTTCCATATCTCTTCAGCCTTTGACAATAACGAATGGCGTGAGCAGCGATGTAAAAATCTATTTGGCTTGCTCTATCAGCTGCCTCATTTTTAACCCTGTGACTGATACAAAAAATGAACAAATGCATAAAATCTGTTGATAGACACATCATGTCCATAAGAAATTGAAAGTCTACAGAGTAAAAGGTATTCAAACATGGTGAAGATAAGATCTGGAAAAAAATTGTTTGGTGGGTCAGAATATCTGTAACGCATGGCATGAGCAAGATGGTCAGAGAACCAATGCGTCTGTGGTCTGATTGAAAGATTGAAAACCACAGCTGGGCTAAATGAGTTGTTATGAAAGTAAGCATAGAATCATAAAATTTAAAATTCATAGAATTGTTTGAGTTGGAAGTGACCTTTAAAGCTCAGCTAGTCCAATCCCTCTGCAATGAGCAAAGACATCTTCAACTAGATCAGGTTGCTCAGAGCCCCATCCAATCTCACCTTGAATGTTTCCAGTGATGGGGCTTGTACCATTTGTCTGGGCAACCTGTCCCAGTGTTTCACCACCCACATTGTAAACAATTTCTTCCTTATGTCTAGTCTGAGTTGACCCATTTTCAGTTTCAAACCATTACCCCTTATCTTATAACTACAGGTCCTACTAAAAAATCTGTCCTCATCTTTTGTATGAGCCCACTATGTTGGTTAGGCAGGACTTGCCTTCATTGAAGCCATGTTGGCTGTTTCAAATCAACTTCCTGTCCTCCATGTGCTTTAATGTAGCTTCTAGGAGGCTCTGCTCCATGACCTTCCCAGGCACACAGGGGAGGCTGACAGGTCAGGAGTTTCAACAGTCCTCCTGTCTACCCTTTTTAAATATGGGTGCAAGTTTTCCCTTTTTCCAGTCACTTGGGACTTCTTGTCATGACTTTCAGCTGTCATGGAGAGTGGCTTTTCAACTGCATCAGCTAATTCCCTCAGGACTCTGGGATGCATCTAATCAGGTGTCATAAAGACCTCTAATAAAGAAGGTAAAGTTTCAATAGAGAAAAAATTAGATGAAACACCCTAATCTTCAAAATGTCTAATCTTGTGTCCTCTTCAGACACTTCAAAACTGTAATGTTTTAAGTTAAAACTACTGTTCTGAGTAATATGCTGAAGTGCTTACAAACATTTCCTCCACTCCAATTTCCTTAGACATATATTAAGCTGGATAAACCCTGGAAGTTCAATAGCCACTATGACTTACTTGGCACAGCTGTTCCTGTGTGCCTTCACTGAAGAAGATATATATTGTTAGGATGATTAATACATCATGTTTAGTACCGTATGAAAGTTTAGACATAGATCACAGTAAATCCCTGTGCCGGTAGAAAAATTAATAATATTTTCATATAAAAAAGAAAATATTTTATAAACATGTAGAATTTCGTGGGAGCAGTACCCAGTTATAAAGTCATTTTGCAAGGAGATTATTGCATTGTCCAGTATTGACTATGGGAGGTGTGACAAAATTTTAAACATATTTAAAGGATTTGTCAGTTATGTCTCTTTAGAACTGCAGCCTCTTTGTAAGAGCAAAGCTGCTATAGCAGGTAATGTAAACCCTAGTCTACCAGTGACTAGTTTTGCACCAGTCTTAAAATATTTAATTATACTTTGGTATGTCTATTCCCTAGATGTTCCATAAATATCACAATCTGATCTCCTGTGTGAGGAATTAGCTCCTTCATAATGATGGAACTAACATTCTATCTTTATTAATATGTCTATAGGGAAAATACAAAATACTTTTATTGCTTTAGTTTCTTATTTTTGGAAAAAAAAAAAAAACCAAACCAAACAAACCAAAACCAAATCATGTGACAGAGAAAGGAATAGATACATTTTTTTCTGTCTTGTTATGCAACAATGTTTGCTGCCAGCCTCAAGATAGTTTCTCAATGTTCCTGGCAACAGTAGAACTAAGTACTATCCATATTTCTCTTTCTTCACCTGCTAAATAGGACCTGTGAAACCTGATGGATTTGATCAGCCTATTAACCTTCCCATGTCTTAGTATTTCTATCACACTTTGTACACTAAGGATTTGAGTACAGATGAGACAGTACCACAGTAAAAAACTGGACCTTTATTGTCCTGCCTCTAGTGTATTCAATATCTCAAAATAATCAAATTCACAAAATTTTGAGATCAAAGAAATCAACAAACTACAGCAATGAAAACAATATCATAAGGGGACCTAGTCTGTTCTCCATACCTCTTTTTCCTGGTTTATTTTATCTCCTCTGGTGTCAAATCTTGGAAACCATCAACAGTTCTAAAAACTATCTTCCACTGTCTTTTTTAATCACCCATTTCTTTCTCTATATGTTTCTCGCCCCTCTTGTGCCCGCTGATAAGGATGTCTTCCTATATTTAACATACTAACTTGAAAAGCCACTACATTATTAATAAAAAATATACATGCAATATAAAATTTTATTGCTGCAATGATTTGTTGAGCTATAAGACAATGGACTGCATACTTCCTAAAAATTATTTCTATGCATTAATTATACTTATAAACCCATCCATAAGAACAAATTGCAGAACAACAACAACAAAAAATAATCTCTTGATATTTTCCTTACTGTAGCTAATTTTTCTTACATTGAGAGAAAAACCCAGGAAAGAAATGGAAAATTCTTCTGAATTGTTATTTCAGTATATTGCAGTTCATTTTTCTAGACATCCCACACATCACATTTTGTGAGAAATATCAGACCTTAATTCCTCTGTTGTCCAAATTCTCATATTCACAGGCACTGTGTGGGGGTTGTACATAATCAGTTTTTCAGGGACTCTTATGCAGACAGAGTTACAGAGGTTCTTTATACCTCTCACACAGTTTGCCTTCCCTGTTTTCCAAATCACAGGACTTAACAGAGTTCTCTCTGGCTTTTCAGATGAAGGATTTTGGACTCCCTCACACTGAATGCAGGCTTTTTGCAAAATGAGAGAGAAATCTTACTAAATTACTACCTTAATGCCTTAAAAAAACCCAAAATCAATCTTTAATTCATGGCACATTTGAAGAAAAACATACGAAGTAGAAAAACATTAAAATAAATAGTTCTATTGTTTACATAATTTATAACCTTCTATCTAAGTTCTGTGTAATCACTCAGCTGAATGCAGTACTGAAATTAAACTATCTGTCTTCAGTTGGTTTTGAGTCCCATTACACAATTGGAGGTAGCCAGAGTAGAATGAAAAAAACATGAAAGGGAGAAAAGGAAAACCTCAGACATGCTAAGTGAGACTTTCAGCTCATAGATAGACAAGGTCACACTAAGGTCTAATTTACATCAAAGTTTTCCTTCCCCCACATCATCACTTGTCGGTACAGATTTAGTGTGCTATGTACATTACTATACAAGATTTTGGTACACTGAGAGCAAACTGTAATATTTTAGGAGGGGGAAATACAAGCAAATATTAAATGTGTGCCATAGAACAGATCCTTCGATTGACTAACATGGCAAAATTTTTTTCTATTGTTAGAGGTATAGAACCTGATTAGTGAGAAATTTTCCTCTTCCATATACAGCTACATGTTCCCCATAGGGATATGGTAACCTGTTATGCAGATCAGAATTTGCATAGGAATGTATTTCACAGCGAAGAGGGATTCTGTATGCAAAGGAAGAGCAATGCTCCAAGTAACTTTGTAAAAAATATAGAATAAATTGTGCCTTCTGAAACAATTCTTAACTCCAACAGATTTAGCATATGCTCAAATACACATACACTCTCCACGCCAACATGTCTCCATGTCTCTATGTCTACCTGCACATGAGTTAAAAATGTGATAAATACAGTCATTAAGCGTAAAGGTCTTACTATATTTAGGCTTACTATTGTGATAGACCACGTCTTGCTGTAAACACCTAAGCAACGTTACAGAGACACAATTTTGGTGGATTAAGAATGTTGAAAAAAAACCCCTAAAACAAAACAAAAACACCTTTCATTTTTTCCACTGAAAAACTATTTTGCTTTATTGCAATCTTGTAAACAACTGTATGGTTTATCTGAGTGGAATGTGGTAAGCATTTATGATCTTTTTTACATTTAATTAGCTCTCACATTTGATTAATTGCAACTTATTAGAATAATATTAGGTTTCTGAAAAACATTTCTCTTGACAGTCTCGTTAGCTTATTTAGAAATATGACAACAGTTTTGAAGATGGAAGAACAGCAGATGACTCAAGAACCATACCAAACTCAAGGGGAGTCTGTGTGACTCCGTGCTTTTTGCTAAGGAAAATAAACCACCTGTTATTAAAGACGAGCTAGAGACTACAAGACTGTGTTGCATATCAGAGACAAACTACAGAAGTTAGGTGGGAAAAGATTCTGAAGAGTGAAAAAAAAATGAAATCCACTATTCTTTCTTCAAGCCACAACAAATGACCCTTGAGTGTTCCCCAGTGCAGCAGATGAAGCACAACCAAACATGAGCAAAATGATGGCTCAGATGGTTTCCACTTTCATTCACTTGATCCTTCAGGGAAGAGAGTAAAGGGAACAAGATAATGAAATCAAAAGATAAATCCAGGACAGGTGTTATTTAAATTACATGCATATCTATTGAGATGCAGAACTAATGGATGTACTCTCTGAGAGCGGTTGGCATTGTATATCTTTGGGGTTTGAGGCTGGTGCAGATGATAAGAGGAGTTGTAAAGAAAATTAACGGAGGAGAAAACTGAGAAAGTGACTGAAGTGAATCGTATGTACTTTTAATATGTAGAAGGCAGTAAACAAACTACAGCAACTGTCAGTCCCATACCAATATATAAGAAGGAAGGATGCTAGAATGGAGAGTACTCATATTAATCAAACAAGTAATCAGGGGGTTCTGACTGGGCCTAACATTATTATGAGACTTAGTGTATTCCAAAAGAAGCATCATAAATATTTGTGCCCTAAAATGACAAGTACTTGACTGATTAAATGAGAATCTACACTGTAGGATTTGAAGCCGAATACTATGAAGTGGAAATATAGAAATAAGAGAGACTAGCAGATTTAAATTGTTCACACTGGTAAAAGATATGTGAGGCAGCAGAAAAAAAAAAACAAAACACAACTCCCCCCCCCCCCCAAAACAACAAAAGAAGTGTAGCAGAACAGTATTATATTGCCTATACATTAAACTCTAAGAAAATAAGAGATAGCATGGATAAAACATCTATTTGATTATTTTTCTCTTTTTAAAGAGATAAGGTAGCCATATTGAAATCATATCATATGGAAATAAAAACAAGTTATCAGGGACACTGGATAAGAAATTATATCAAAATTGTACTGGAAGACAAAAACTACTGAAGAGGTGGAAAAAGATTGATTAGAGCTATAAAAGCAAATACTGTCCACTGTACAGAACACATCTACAAAAGCTAATAACAATTCAGGTCTGTATTTTTACAGCAATTATTAAAATAGGGTTTTTTCTAGATTGGACTTGCCCCAAAAATACAATTAAGAACACAACCAGATGCTTCTAAGACAGCTGAAAAACTAAGTATTTCTTTTGACCTATTGCTGCAAATCACAAATGAAAGAAAAGCATGACATGGAAAAATCTAGTAATGTAAAACCACAGTGAAGGAGGATAGATCAGATCATCCTGTGGCAAGATTTTTCTGTTTTGCTTAACTACTAAAATTGTATAAAAGCAAGTGAAAAGACAATAAAAGTTATACTTGAATGTCCTCAAGGATGGTTAGTCACACAGGAATAAGCAGTGACCCTGGAATAACACATGTACTTAGGCAACAAGTCAAAGATGATGATAATTGAGGGCTAGCAGTTCAGTAGATTGCTCCTGACCATTCTGTGCTCATAGATACAGCCAAGGTACTGATTAGGCTTCATGAAAGACTGTCATCCTTCTTGAATCATTTTAACATAATTATGCTCCTTCAGCTACCATTTCCCTGTATTTGGCAGGGACAAAGCAAATTTAAATGCATTTCCTATAAATGGGCAATTTTCATAGGTATTGGATGTGTTCTTGGACATTTAAAGTTCAACATCTATGTCATCAGATAGCTCTTGCATGGATTTACAATTTTGTGCTTGTTGGGGAGCTTCGCTGACTATTTTAAAATTCAGGCTTTCTTTCTTTGCAACTGTTCATTAGTATACAGACAGAGAGAGAGAAAGAAAGTCACTGCATGTCAGATGTATTTCTTCACATTGCTCTTAATTTTAAAGTTTCTTTTTGTAAGATCTTTCTTTTATTTTTTTGGTATTTTCTTTATTTTTTCTGCTCAGTAAAGGGAGAAATATGTCTTTAAGTTTGTGCTTGTACATATAAAAATTAATCTTCAGTCATTTACAATTATGATCAAAATGAAGCAATTGAAAGCATTTTCAGTAACAGGAGCCATGAGCAATTAAAAACAACTTTAACTCACTGTACACAGACAAAAGAAAATATGCCTGGCAAATACCTGAGAGAGAAACAACAGTACATATCACTTAATTTGATTTTAAACACTACCTACAGTTACCTTTCTCCTGGGACAAGAAAAACAAAACAACTCAAGGCTTACACTGCAGTACATTCTTTCCATTCTTAGGACCTACAAATGTTGTTTGCTATGATTGTTGAGATAGCTGGTTAGGCACAGAATCAATTCTCTTCTCTCTTTTAAGAAAGTAATCACAAACAATTTATGAAATGGAAGATGAAATCAAAGGCTGGATTGTCAAAAATCCTGGGCTATCTACATAAACAGGAGAAGGGACATGAATAAGGGATACCAATATTGGTCCCAAACAGAACAGCTATGTGTATGAGAATCCCAAAATGAAAGTAAAAAGAATAAAAATATAGAAGTGTTCCAGCTGTATTCAGTATTATATACCTAATAATGTTTGCTGAAGTACTACGTTCAGCTTTCAAAAAGTGAATATGATAAAACTTATATCACAGAATCACGGAGTATGGTGAGCTAGAGAAGGCCTACAAGGATCAAGTCCAGCTCTTAACCCTGCACAGGACCATCCCCAAGAATCCTACCATGTGCCTGAGAGTATTGTCCAAATGCTTCTTGAACTCTGTCAGGCTTGGTGCTGTGACCACTGCCCTGGGGAG
>JAWWEU010000158.1:34942660-34974184 GCA_035583155.1 Acropternis orthonyx | reverse complement strand
TTTCCTCACTTCTTTTAACTGAAACTCTGTCACATTGGGAGGTGGTTGGCATTTTGCCAAGAGTCAAACCAAAACAGTAACAATTCTCTTCCAAATTCTGGATACTTTTTTCTTTTTAAGAAATGAATGTGGCACAATAAGTGTAGAAATTACATGTAGAAACAGGTTCTGATGGTAATCAGTAATTAAGGAATGCAAAAAATTCAATAAAGAACATCAAACATGATGGAAAATAAATTGGAAACTATGCTATAAAATCTAGTTGAACAAGAGTGAGCATGTAAAAGTTTGACTTTCTGTGAACAATGTGCACTCTTACTAAGGTGTGTAAATCTCATAGGTCTTAGAAAAAAAAGAGTGTATGACTTTTATTTTGACCCACTGATGCAGTAAATTAAAAAAAGTTTAAGATGTCTGGAACAAATGTGCAATCCTGTGGGCAGAGAAAATTACTACTAATGAAAGGAATGTTCTGCCTACATTGCCATTACTACTGTTTCAAACTCTTGCTAATACTTCCTGGCATAACTGTATGGAGAAAGAGGGCATGAACTTCAATTTTGTAAGAAAATAATAAAATTACTGAATAATTCACCTGGACAGGCCAGCTTCATAGAATATTTCAGCAGTGCCAGATATAGATTCTGACTCTTGATGCAAAATTGCAGAGATTTGAGTCAAATCAAGACTGAATTTACAGAAATAAGTTTTGACCCAGAAGACTTCAAAGTAGCTGAACCTTCCTTTTCCATCCAGAAAATGAAACAGTCATTCAACTAACTGCTGTTCTAGGTTCTAGGATCTACATACTAATTTCTGCCTATAATATCTCTGTTTTGGTGTGTTTAAAAGAGTATCCTCAAAGATTTTGGTTTTGAAGTTAGTGTTAGCATTTCCACTGGTTGAGAGACACCAAAAAAAAAAAAAAAAAAAAAAAAAAAATCAAAAAATGGTAAACCAATTGTACAAACGCTATGAATATTATGTAGCCATGCTATTCCCTGGGCATGGACAGAATAAAAGACAATGTTGGTGAAGTAGCAGCAACAGAAGGAAAACAGATGACAACATCTCAGTGGACATGACTAAAGAAGAAAAGAATGAAAGAAGGATATAGCCAGCTCTAAGTACACAAATTTGAGAAAGACTGCATATGATATGAGAAGTTTTCACTATCAATGCATAGAAGGGAGAATTCATAAGCAGTCATGAGATAAACACAGGTAATTATATTAATGTTAATACATGAGGTTTAAAAGTTTTTTCTGGATTTTTTTTAAAATTTTGTTCACACAGAATAAACAACCTGTTATTAATAACTTTTGTTCTGTTTATCTCAGCCATGATATTCCCTCAGGTGTGCAAAGAATATTTATGTGACAGTGGTTACAATGACATCTCTGAACCCAAACACACCTAAAAATTATTAATAATTCATTACAACTAGCCCCCGGATTTTTTCAGATACATCTATGGTATTTTTCTCTCTGGTAAACTCCTTTCACCTTATGCACAATAAATTTATTCCCACACAGATTATGCATGCAGCTCTTGATTGCAGTTTAGCAAAGTAAACTATACACAGCTTTCTAAAGGGTACTAAATATAGGTCTTAATATAAAAAATGTCTAAAGTATTAAAAAGCACAACTTTGGTACTGACCTTACTCATACTAACATGTTAAAAAATTCTCACCCTAAAGCTTAACCCCATATGGGTTCTTTTGGGTTTCATTACCCATAAAGGTATATTAAAACAAAACAAAACAAAAACTAAACGAACACGCAAACAAAAAATCACACCAAACAAACAAAAAAAAAACAACAAAAACCAAAATATCACTGTAACAGAACTGTTCCTGATCCATGTGGTCCTGTAAGAGTCTGGACTAAAAGAAAACAGAGGAGGAAAAGAGAGGAGGTGATAAGGGGAATAATGGGTGCTTGAAAGGGGTGGGATACCTATTCACACATATCCACAGAAGTGACAGTGCATGTATTCTATTCTTCCTTCTCTTCCAAATAAACAAGTGTTTATGAATAGCCTTGGTATCTGGGTTTCTGTATTCCAAGACTAGAATATTAAGGAGGATAGCATTTCTGCATACTGCATTGCTGTTTATTCTGAAATAGTTTTAGACAGTTGCAATTAAAATGTGAAATAAGTTAACAGAGCAGCAGAATTATCAAAGTGCCATGAAGTCATGTTGATAGAAACTCATGAGCAGCTTCATTAGTTTAGATTAAGACTCATACAGAGTTTTGATTAATTTTTTCTAAAGTCATATAGTGACTCTTACATAAGAAGGTAAATTGCCTGAGAAAGTATTTCTTCTTTCATGCATGATTAAATCAATACTCGCTCATGCTGAAAAAAAATCAAACATCATTTTTGGTATACAAATTAGTAATGAAGGAGTGACTCCTACAGACAAAAGGATGACAGTAAAGGCAAGAGTTAAATTTAACAGTCTTCCTTTCCACTCCCAGTGGCATTAAAGAACATACAAAGAAATTAAAATGGCTTTCATTATGCAATTCTTTATAGGTTTAGCAAGTTTAAGAAGAATTAAATAGTTTTGAGTTGTCTTTGTTCAGTCACATCCATGACAATTAACATCGTTAGCCAACTTTTATTGCTTGTACTTATGCAGACGAACAATGCTACTGTGTTTTGAATTTTAAAAATGGGAGTTTAACTACATGTCTTTGGTGTTTATTTCCCCAACATCTTTATCATCACAAAAATATACCTATGTGATATATATTATCTGCTGGTAGTCACAGATCACAAATATTTCTGGTGATCACTAAAGTGGTTGGGTTTTTTTCTGTGTTGGAAAGTCATGATATGAGCACAATAAACTGAGCAAAAAGGCTAGCACAGATAACTGCAAAATGCTCTCTATTACTACCTGTAAATACTTACAAACAGTAGCAGTTAAACCTCACTGTACTTGTCACTTTCAAAAGCAAACCCACAGTTCCCTATTAACCAGACTCCCCTACCCACACTGGGGTGTATTGCTGAAGTTACAAGAACCCAGCATTTTATTATAATTTTGGATACACTTCTTGCACCACCTACCATGAAGATTACTGCTGCTGGTTTTTTTGCACCTTCATCTGCACTGTCCTTTTTCTAATTGAAAGTTACTCTTTTGATCATTTGGCATTTTGAATGCATGCTCACCCTTTAGCAGGAGAGAAAGATTGTGTGGCTGGTCCTTTAGCTGACGGATGATAAGAAGTCAACTCCTGACAATAAGAAAGGCCTACCACTATTGTCTCAGCCCCAAGAGCCTACTTACCTTATGAAAACTCTGGAGCTGATGCAGAGTCAGGGATTGCAGGAGATGGCAGGGGAGGTGACAGCAGGGTTGAAAATAGAAGATGTGATTGTGCATACTTTTAGACCTATGAGCATCCACCACGGCAAACACTTTGCAAAGGTGAGCTGGTCACACCAGACTTTTTCATTCTGTACCAAAGCAGCTCACAACAGCATATTTAACATAACTGTCATGGAGTTCTACAACACTGTACATCCTATTCTTACTTACTACATGATACAGGCAGCCGTGACGTAAGAATACCTATTTGTATGGCCAAGAATGCAAGCTTTTTGTTTACAGCTACTGACTGTCGCAAACACAGGACATCAAATGAGTCTATGCTTCCTGACATAAGTACAAAGTGTAACTTGTTCATAGCTCCACCCAAAATACCTGCTTCATTGATATATGGGGAGCCTGCCAGAAAAAAAGCACACAAAATGTTCAAACAGCTGCATGTGTGAAACTCTTCTGCATCCTCAGTGGACTTGACTGCAAAGCAAAGAGCTGTGTTGAAATATGATTGACATGTTTTTCAGTGGAAATTATGGCCTACAGACTCTTACTTTCACACAATCCTCTTTCGATTGGTTAGATTCTTTTTTCACTGCCATAGCAACAGGCAGAAACCTTACCATCCTGATCAAAATCCCCTGATATTCATGTTAAGGCCTCTGAGCAAGCAAGTACTTGCTCTCCTCACTATGATTCCTGAGTTTTTCATCTATATCAGAAGTAATCCTGTCACGAATGACTGGTTTGCTGCTCTTGAACAACATCCCTGCCTCAGGCATTCTGAAGAATCCTTCCCCATTCTGGAAGAGACCAGACTTTGTGTGGGTGCTAGCCATGTACACCCAAAACTTTGTGGAGCTGACAGATGTGAACTTTATTACAGGTGTTTCAGCAGCTTGGCGATTCTTCCAAAATATTATTTGTTTGGGGAGGAAGGGTTGTTGTTGTTTCATTTGTTTGTTTTAGATAAGTCACTATCCTGATTTATTGATGTGAGTGGCCAGTTTTCTCTTCCTGATTATATGGCATTGAATCCTCCAACTCCTGCTGAGTTCCTGCCTGAATTATATTGAATATTGACTATGAGAATGCTAATAGACTGAAAACAACAGAAGAAATCACCAGTCAAAGTTTCTTATATAGGTCTTATGTAAATCATGGAAAAGAGAGAGCATGGATGAAGAGTAACACTGAGGGTATTTTATAACAGTAAACCAGGGATAGTGAAATGTATGTTGATGGAATGTATCCATTAGGGTGTGCATAATGATACTTTGTGCCAGATCAGCTTTGTTTACAGACCTTCAGGAAACATTAAAGCAAGACAGGCATAGCCATAGTTCAATATAGACATTCTCCGGCTTTTTTCATCATCTGTTGAAATGACATGTATGGAAATCAAAACCTGTATCTGAATATTTGGTTTTGTTTAGGCTGGAAAACAGAAGGCTCCAGTAAGATGTTTCTGCAGCCTTTCAGTACCTAGAGGGCGCTAAAAGAAAGCTGGAGAGGGACTTTTTACAAGGACATTTAGTGATAGAAAAAGGAGTAATGGCCTTAAACTGATAAAAGGTAAGTTTAGGTTAGATATTAGGAATAAATTCCTGTGAGGGGGGTGAAACAATGGAGCAAGTTGCCCAGAGAAGTTGTGCATGTCCCCTCCCTGAAATTGTTTAAGGCCAGGCTTGCATGAGACTGAGCAACCGGGTCTAGCATAAGGTGTCCCTGTCCATGGCAGGAGGGAGTTGAAACTAGATATTCTTCAAGGTCCTCTGCAATGCAAACCATTCTATGTTTCTATTATAATTATTGTGAAAATTAAATAGTTAGAAAGGAGTGAAATTAATATCTGATGCAATATTTATCTCAAAACCCCAAGCAGAGTTCAGTGGGAAACTGGCATTTCCTCATCTTCTGATTTACCTTTGAGATTAACAGTTCATCATGGCACAACAGTCAGCAGACTTCCAAAATAGCCAATGTGTTACTCCCAGAGTAACAGTCTATGTGAATCAGGACCTGATCAGCTACCCAGTTTCTGAGTAGAAACAGAATTAAGATTATTAATCATATAAACAAATATATAACTATATAATGTACAAATAGTTAATTTACTTGCATTGTATTACCAATGCTGTATTTTTCACCAAAGTAGCAAACAGATGCCTCTTAGGCAAAGAATGCAACTTTTATAAAGGTCTTGAAGTTTTATGCAGTGCAGCAATTCCACAGTCAGGTAAAAAGTTGAAAGAAAGAGTAATTTTTTTTATTTGGTGTTTTTATGAATAAAACAATGAATTAGTGACAATTAAAGTAGTCAGCTAGTAAATTATCTTTTCCTGAGCAGAAATTATTTACCAAAATGTAAATTTATATGGTAATTGCAATCCAAAAATTATCAAAAGTGTTAAACTATTTTAAATTAAATAATGTTTTCATTTACTTTTTCTATATTCCTATTTTCATTTCCAAATAATAGAATATTGCAAATCTAGACTTTTAAATTTTACACATTCATTTTAATTTATTTAATAATTCACAAAATAATTATTTTTACACATTAACAAACTGATAATCTGTAGAGGTAATTAAGCATATTATATACTGGTAAGTAGGAAAAAATACACTGTGCAAAGCCAGAAGGCCACTTAGATTAATGTCTGGTAGCATATTTGTTTGGAAACCTGTGAATAGGATTCAAGATATATCCAAATATCGTTCAGGTTATTTTTTTTTAAATTACTTTAGTTATACTTCTGAATTTAATTCCAAGTCTTTGTGTTGCTCTCTTAATTTAAATTACATTGATTTAGCAATATATTTAACAAAGTCCTGTTCTGTTCAGTGGTAGAATCAAATTATAGAGAAAGATGTATTTGGAAGGAGTAATATTAATCCTTCTCTCTCAAGTAGTAATATTAAATCATTATATCTAATTTTGTTATTCTAAAAGTTATTCTTTAACTAGAGGCATTCTATAACCAGAGATTAAGGAAATTTGAGAAAACTGGAAGATAATTACTATATAGACAAGAATAAATACTCTATCCTTTACTCACTTGTCAGTAATTTGCTCTATTAATAAAACATCTATCAAAGTGTTTGGGGGTTTTTTTGTTTGTTTGGGGTTTTTTGGGGTTTTTTTTGTTTTTTTTTTTTTTGTTTGTTTTTTTGTTTTTTTGTTTTTGTTTTTGTTTTGTTTTGTTTAGATAGCTCTGGCCTGAATACTTCAAGAATCATTATAGCATGTGCCAGTTATGAGGTCTGAGGGATTTCCAGCTTCTGAAAATTTATTCAAGAGCACACCTGGCATTCCAGATGTACAAGGAATGTGATTTATTCCCTTTGGTCCACTCTTCCACATTGCCTTCCATTGTTCCTTAACTCAAAAACCAGTATTTCACTCTGCCTTCAGAAAGAAAAGGGTGTTAAAATCTTCACAGAAAAGCAGTAACATATGAAAACTTTGAATGCTAAGTAGATGGGCATCTACTTGCAGTGTATCTGTGTAGGAACATAAGAATCATAATGGCTATTATTATCTACATATATATTTGAGGAGCACAAAATTTCTTTTCCTTTTTCTCTGCAGGGACCAAGTTTTCTTCATTTTTATTACCTGAAAAAGTATTCTTCCTATCATGTCCTGTTATTAAATTAGATGAACAGTAAGGCAGGAATTTTAAGTGATGTGAAATGATATAGACACTTAAATGTACCTGCAAATCACATAAAAACTCTTTGAAATCTCTTTGTTAAACATACCAGGCTTTTCATAAATAGCTTTCAATTGCTTCTTAAACAAAAGCCCTTCCTATATTTTTTCCTCTTTAACCCATTTAGAAAAGGTGTAGTTCTTGCTTCAAGGAAAAAAGAAGTCTGAATAAATGAAAAAAAAAGCCCTTCTACTAGCAACCCAGGTGATGTCTAATCTACATGTCACTTAATGTTTCGGGATTTTATGTGTCTTAATCCATTGATTCAAATGGTGTGGTGTGAAATATGTGGAAAATTTCAAAGCCTTTCTTAAACCTTCCTTCTACAGTTTCATAAAGACATAATGTAGAGAGGTCATACTTGAAAATAAAAATATTTTTAAAAATAAAGAAATAGATAGATAGATAGATAGATAGATAGATAGATAGATACATACATACATACATACATACATACATACATACATACATACATAGACAGATAAAACCAAATATAACCAAATAAACAAAAAACCCCCAGACAACATGCATTACTGCAGTTCAAAATGAAAAGGAAGAAGCATAGTTATTCTTTTTATGAATAAAGTTCTGATTTGAACGGAAGAAGAAAGGCATTAAGGCAGCAGTACTATTCTTATAATTTATTTGCTCTTCTAGTTATTGAAACAATATTCTTTAACTGAAGAATATTTATTTTTCACAGTAAACTAATAAATAAGGTTCTCTTGAGCTTTCTGAACCACGTCTGTTCCCCATCTTTTATAGTTCTTGGATTAATTACATCATGACCTGCACTATAGGGAAAAGACAAAACTTTGCCAATAAATGATGACACTTCAAAGAAATAAAAGAGGTTATTTGATATGGAATTCTATGAGCTTCACCATGCACAGGGGGCCTCCAAGGCATTTGAATTCAGTTCAAGCCATTATAGATACACAGCATACTTGAATGTGTCTCAGTTTTGTTGAACACTTTTGAATACATTAGCTGAAACCAAACTGCTATTCACCTATAATAGAGCTGCATCTGCATTAGTGATGCGAGAACTTCAAAAGATTCAGAGTTCAGATTAATTTTGGTTCTTCAGTAAGAAATATCCACATGGGTGCCATTGCAGCCTTTTGAACTTGCAGCCTAATTTTCCTTTGGTTTCATTTTTACTCTCTCAGAGATTCTTTCAAAAAGTTTTCCAATATATCTCTTTTTTTTTTCTTCCTTTTTATTCATGTAGGTGTGTAGGAAATTACTTTCTTTGATTATTATTGAATAGCTGCTGCATCTCTTTAGTTCTTCATGGTACTGAGGCTGATGTTCTGAAATGACAATTTTCTTCTGGAGTCAAGAATATTTGGAAATGAAACAAAGAAGAAAATTCTCATAAGCTGAACCTCAACTCTGTAAATCCCTCCCAAGACTGAACAGTGCTTTTGAAATTCTTACATGTCATTGTAATTTATAGCATACATGAAGCCTATGCCCTGCAATACAACATGAATCCAAATACTCCTTTCATCCCATGGAAGACTTCCCAGCCCCAGAGGAATATAAATACTTCAAGAGAATCTACCCCAGCAAAACAAACAGAGATACACATGGGGTCCCCTCTCTGCCCACTGTGCACAGGTGAAAGTCAGTTGAATGGGTGTATTGTTATTATGGGATCCTTAAATTTAAAAAAACAAATAAATAAATAAATAAACAAGGTAGAGTGCTGAGTCCTGCATTTTGGTCATAACAACCTCATGTAACACTACAGTCTTGAGACAGAGCTGCCTGACAGAAAAGGACCTGGTTTGTTTTTTTTTTTGACACCTGGCTGAATATGAGCCAGCAATGTGCCCGAGTAGCCAAGAAGGCCAATGGCATCCTGGCTTGTGTCAAAAATAGTGCGGCCAGCAGGACCAGTGAAGTGATTGTCCCCCTGCACTCAGTGTTGGTGAGTCCATACCTCAAATGCTGAATTCAGTTCTGGGCCCGTCACTACAACACAGACATTAGTGCCGGTGTGTGTCCAGAGAAGGGCAATGAAGTTGGTGTAAGGTTTAGAGCACAAGTCTTGTGGGTGGCTGAATGACCAGGGGATGTTTAGCTTGGAAAAAAAGGAGGCTGAAGGAGACACCTTCTTGCACTCTGCAACTACCTGAAAGGAGGCTGTATTGAGGGGAGGGTCAATCTTTTCTCCCAGGTAACAAGTGACAGAATGAGAAGAAATGGCCTCAAATTGTGTCAGGGAAGGTCCAGGCAGGACATTAGGATTTTTTTTTTCCCCCTGAAGCATTGTAAAACATTTGAACAGACTTCCCAGGGAATTGATGGAGTCACCATTCCTGGAAGTTATGAAAAAACAAGTGGATATAGCACTTAAGGGCATGGTTAAGTGGAGAACATGGTGGTGGTGATGGGTTGATGGTTGTACCTGATGATCTTAAAGGCCATTTCTAACATTAATACTTCTATGTTTCTTTCTTTCAAAAGTCACTAGGTCCACAGAAGCGGAATATTGCATTGAACTTTGTCTTCATGAATAGATGCCTGTAATGAGGGCTAGAAATAGAGTGACTATGGCAGTGAATACCTGTCAGAATTGCAGATCTCTAGCTGTAAGTAATATATAGAAAAAGAAGCATAACAGTTCTTTATGCCTGCTTCTGGAATTCCCTACATTTTTCTGCCAGGCTTATGTGCAGATCAATGGCTGAAAGGAAGTTCACATACTGGACTCACCGTGAAGGTAAAATAGTTAAAGATAATTTTTTTTCTGGAGTTTTGAAGAAGTCAACAGCAATGAATCACTGACTATTTCATTTGAATAATTTTTTAACTCCTGTTTAGGATTTAGGGAGAATGCTATCTAGATTAAGGATAACAACTGGAATAAAATATACTCAAAATATACATAAAATGTATGTTACAATTAGATATAAAATAAAGACAAGACAGAAAGCAAGAATAAGAAGGAAAACAACAAGTATAAGTTCCCTGGGAAGCTACTTCAAGATATAAAGCCAAATAAACAGTGTGATTTTTATCCTGGAGAAATTAGGAATAAAGACCTGTATTTAAGCTAGACCTATACACCTAGATTTTCTATTACATAAGAATAAATTAACTGAAACCAGAAAATAAATTTCAAATTTTACATGTCATCAGCAAGAGAGCCAAGCTGCTGCTCACTAGATAGACTGACACCTTTTTTTTTTTTTTTTTTTTTTTTTAAAATGGGTTTTATTCACATTTATATCACCAAATCTCTAAAGTATGCATTATATAACTTGTTTGCAGTCTTAATAGCCCCTTTTTCAACACATGTGCTTCTGGTGCCATCCACAGGAGTTCAATAAATCTGTTCTAGCCACCCACATATGTTTAAGATCTCAGTGCTGTATTACTATATTACTGTATCTCAGTGAAACTGGTGATTCTTGTTTCACTAATAGCAAAACAACAAAGGGAATTATTTACATGGGACCCATCTGTGGGGGAGATGTTGAAGGTATCCTTGAGAACTAATTGCAGATCAGTCCTTGAGCTATAAGGAAAAAATGGACCAAACTCTTGACAAGAAATTTGTTGGAAAAAAAGAGCAGCATTTTAAAATGAAATCAAAATAGGGGAACCCTTTGGTAAAACCAGTAAAAAGATACTTTCAGTGAGTCAGGTACATGGGCCGTTTGATGCATGTCCCTGCAATGAGAAGTATGCCTCAGCCCTTCATTCTCAGCAGTGGTTACTGAATATGTTGTCATTAGAATAAATGTGACATTTGAAACAACTACTCAGTTTATTGGAATATGTACAAAAGGATCTGAATAGCTATTTTCAGGCATGAACAACGGAAAGTATCAGTATGGTAAACTACTGCACTCTGTAAAGACAATCTTTGATGCATACATAAACAAAGGGAAAAAAAGAATGTTTAGTTCAAATAATCTAATAGACAGAACTCTGGCAAGTATTATTGTTCAGATCTCATTTCTTTCCATGTGCGGAATCCTGACAAGTTAAATTATCTGTGAAGCATTGACCATCACCAAGGTAATCATCACCAAAGAATTTTCACAGCTGCAGAACACTGAGTATTGCAAATTATAGGAGCTTAAATGTAAAAACAAAAACAAAAGCTGTGATGACTGATATAGCAATCATTAAAAGGAAGATTTTATTTTGTGGAGGAAGAAAACTACTAGAGACTCAATAAGGATTATAACACAAAAGAAAATATTTGGCATTTTTCATTGTTTCTTCCCATAATGTATGCAATAGAACAATATTTGTAGAATGTATGTAAAATGCATGTGCACACACACACAGTAACCTTCTGTTGCAGCAATGTTAAAAAAAGAAAAGAAAAAATTACTGCCACAAATTAGACAGAATTAAAATTATATAAATCCTACTAATTCTTTTGGGTTTTGCTGGGCTCCAGTTTGGGCAGTCCTGTGGTAGTTATACCAAATAGATGTGCATTTCTTTCAGCAGAATTCAAGAGTCATTGAAAAAATTTTTACTAAAAATAAAGACATCCCAAACTCTGACAAGCATTTCTTGTAGTATTCATGCTCACAGTTTTCTTGGCTTCTGGAAAAAAAGTTAGTGGATATAAAAGATATTTTCTTAAGATAAAGCTTTTGAAAAACAAGTTTTCCTCAACGCTCATCTTTTGCAGATCAAATTACACCCCATAATACACTTGGGGGTACCTTATCTGTGTATCAAATTGTACCCTACATCATTTGTGTCTCTGTATCAACAAAGGAACACAAATACCCTACTATAACAGATTCCACAGTGCTAAAATAGCCCAGCCTCACAGACATTTTATCAAAATATCATTGGTGCCCAGTCTAGGCACACTTCAATCTGATAAATTAGCAGACCTTGGAGTTTGATTGCCTTAGTATCCAATCCACAATAAAGAAATGCCTTCTTAATCATGCAAGACAGTTTATTCCAGCTCTCATTTCAATTTCTGTCTACCAGCAAGGCCTCTTAGTACCTCACTGCCCCATGATTTCAGCAATAAAAGCTGACATAATGGTCAGTAGAATGGGTGGATATTTGAAAAGCCAGATTTAATCTATGTAATTATAGAAATTACCATATAAACAACCCATAATAATTTTTATAAAATCATCAGTAAAACAAAAAAAAAAAAGGCATACAAACTAGGAATGTACCTCTTCTTTGATAACTCCTGTTTTTCACCCTGATGCACCATGTACCAAGCCAAGAAGGATTTGTCTTCAAGATAAAATGGGTAGTATCCACGACATTTTAAAGTACAAATTTTTTATTTTTTTTTAAACGATGGAAGCCTACAATGAAAAATCATCATGTCTTGTAAGCATTCCTTCTCTAGTTTTAACTGACATTTTGTTCATTTTAATTTGGTAATTCTCTCCTCAGTTTTAACTTTGGAGAAGTGGTGCTGCAGGTAAAACACAACTATTTTGGATAGAAAAAGAACATTCTCAGTGATGCCATGCTAAGGCTGAATGATGCTTGTTTTGGTGCTATCACTGCGTTATCCACAGCTATGATTCAGCAAACCCGAAAAGAATATTTCTTTACTGCATTTCTTTCCATTGTTCTTTCCTCTCTAAGCTCTATATTCTGTGCACAAATTGGACAGTTAGCAAGAGCCTTCTGCAAACAGAAAACCAATCTCACTTATGTTCATATTTTGAGAGGTATCAGAGAAATATGAGAAGTTACTCATCCCATGCCCTGTTTTCTCTTCAGATACTAATATTCCAGGTCCTGAAATGATGAATCTGCCTTTTACAAGCTGTCATTTTCTACTGAGTGCTAGGGATTTATCTGTGAGCCCTAACATGAAAGATACTGTGAATCATGGATATTTTTTGGTGCACTGATTTTAGCTATCAGCTGCATATGCTTCTTGACAGGGAGGCTTCATAAAATCGGTAGAAAATTAGTTGTAAAAGCAAAAAGCTACACTGTTATCCATAATAGAATAAAACTCTGTCAAAAACATGTGATGAGGAAGCAAAAATTGTGAACAATCCTCTTAGTAAAAAATTATACATATGCAGTATAAACCGTGCATTTCAGAGCTGTTACGTGTAGTACATACACAAATCTGTGCTACTGAAAAGTAATTAGGATTACTATAGTGTGCGTGTGTACACATCATTACACATCATCTTTGCGAGGTTAGGGAGAGGAATTATTCCCACTTAAAGGTAGGAACAGAGGTTTATAGAGATTAATCTGAAAAAGAGAGAGAAAAATGTTGAAAATCCAGTTTGAAGCACCAGGAATGCTAAGGATTTCTCCAAATCAGGTTACATCCTTTCAAACCAGGTGCTGAAAAAAACCTGTGGGGTATATGGTAAACCCCCTATGGTTTACATAATCTGTTTATGTCATGGGAAAGCATTGCTGAAGGTAAGAAATTATTCTCTTTTTCATGGGAAGAACATGACGATTTTAACAATGAAATCAATATCTCTTTTCTAAGTTCTTCACTTAAAAGCTTTAACGTCTCTACAAATGAGATTGGAATCTTACAGACCAGATTCACCTTCAGAAGTCTCCCACACTGGGTGGATTTGCTGATACAGCTATACAGGTTAGTGTTTTCTAATCTAGACAAAGCATTCAGCTACAGTGTGCTCTGCCTGTTGATGCACTGCATCTGGGAGAGCAGGGAGAGAATACTTAGTTTCTCTATTGATATAGAAAGGAATAGCCAAATACAGAAAAATCTGCAGATACAATTTCTGTTTTATTATTTGAATATTCCCATGTGTACAGGCTAATATGCGAATGTTTTCATGACTACAGGTTTAAATGAAGTATCTTAATCTTATTATGTTGCAGGTATTTTATGTCTTTCAGATACAGGAGTGCATGTGAAAAAAACAGTCCAAGGAATTCTCCGCAATGCAGTTTTACATAAGGGCCTGTAGGAGCAGGCAGAATGTTATTAGACCATAAAAGCACATCAGGCTGATTTATGGTTTCTGATCAAGGTTTCTGTGAAAATTACTCTGCATCAACAGCTCAAGGTGACTGCTACCATTAATGTGTGGAAAATAAATGAGGTGGGGAGACTGATATCAGAGGAAGTAAAAGGAAGCGCTGAGCCGGTTTATATAGCACAGTCTTCCCATTTTGTTTTACAGTGCATAGAAGGCTGTCATCAAAATGATTGCTTTGGGGCAGAAAAAGCAATTCCTGATAATTAGATCTTATAGCAGGCTTTCTTACATCCGGTATATAAGAACCATCAGGTATAATACCTTCCCGCTATACGTCATCATCTCCTCTGTCCTGTAAACCTTTTTAGGATGCAGAAAATGAATAAAGTGTCTTTTTTCTCTGAAGTTATTTTCCAGATGAGATAAAATTCTAAACATGTTTTCACAGGAGTCTCAGTGACTAGGACTATTTTACACATGGTCTGATAGCAATTTGCATTTTGACCAGCATTACAGTAAAAACCCAACATCTTTTCCACAGTTCAGTGTCTTTGTATTGTATGTTGTTTATTTATTAGTGCTGGATTTTTCATTTCATTTTTGTTTTTTTTTTTTTTAAATAAAGCTATATTGCCTGTATAAATACAAATACATAATGCATTTTTTGAAATGTAGTTTATTGTATCTCTTCTAATGTACCACACTTATTCTTTATATATAGTTTATTTTTATTAAAGATGCACACATCTATATAATGTAACTTTAAATTTTCTTTAGTTATTTTTTATAGTTTTAAATTCTCTGGAATAATAATATTATTATTGTTATTAATATTAATAATAATAGTTATTATTATTTTCTGCACAATATACAAGACATGTAAAAAAAATAATGAAATTGGCTCCCTCCATGGTACATATTTTAGTGAAAGTATTAAATTCTGAGCCATGGAAAATAATCCAGTGTATTTTATGCCTCGATATAATTTTTAAAACAATTCTCTAATATTTTATTTCTAGATTCTAAAATGTTGCATGCAGATATGCAACATCATTTTACCCATTTGCAGAACATCAGGGCTACTCCCACAGCTGGCTATAGAAACTGATCTTAGGAGCATACAGGGCATGTTTTCAAAGCACTGTATGGAACAAAGACATCTTGGGGGAGAGTGGGGTCAGGATTCTTAGGCTACGATGACATGCTAACTGCATATTGTTTTCAAAATGGATTCTTGACTCCTAAACCAAATTTCTTTCAAGTTACCATCACAATAAGATGTGGTACCTTTTTTTTTAATGCATAATACTAATTTATCTATAGATTTTAAACAGGTGGTTTACTACTACTGTTAGCAAGAAGGTTATAAGCTTAATAAAACTTAACTATTTATATTCTTCAGATATACCCTGAGAAAGATAGGACTCTTGTTTATGTACAAGGGTGATTAGCTTGTACTGTTAATAGGATGGATTTCCTGGTAACTTAATTGAAAGCAGGTGGATAATTAAAACCAATGTGTAGCTAATCAAAAGCCAGATATCAGGTGATCATGAGGCCATGCCTGATGCCGTTCAGGATAAAAACATAACTTTCAAGCCTGTTTGATTTATAGTCTAATGTGTAAAGGGTGAGAAATGCTGGTTTCTGGAGAGAATGCAATTAAAGTATCATTTTGCAGGTGCTAAAAATTGCTGGTACAAGCTCACAGTACTGGAACCTTCGTTGCTTAGTAGTATCATGTGATTTTATTTTATGAGTTCAGGATGCTTCATCTTGAGATAAGCATTAAGAGAAATCTGAATCTGTTTCTTGCCTGCCCTTATGGCTCTGAAATGTGCATTGTTAACGTTCACACATTACAGAATGTTAGTATAAATTTGCAGACTTGTGATAGTTTAATTAAGTGTGATGTTGATCTTCCAATAACTTTCCATACCATCCGTACCAAAATCTGGGTAACCTCTGAAACTCTCTTAGGAAAGCATGGTGAGGCAGAGAGGAGAAAGGATGGCTGTGTACCATAGGGCATAAGCAAAAACTAGTTTTAGAGTATTCCCAATGCTAGAATTTAATTTGCATTTTGCCTTTGACAGTGTGATTGTGCAGAGCAGCATGGCACCTAGATCCGGATGGTAAGTAGGAGCTGTTATACATCAGCTGTTTTCCTCTTCCAAACCTTCATGCTAGGGAAGGGGTAGACAGCTTTGTCTCTGCTACAAAAATTTAGAAATATGCACTGGGCATCATATTTCTCTGTCACATTTACTTGTTTTTCTGATCCACTTCTCTGCTACTTCTCAGTTACTATTACGATCCTTTACCTTGTATGTATTGATGCTGACAAAACTGTTTTACTTACAGGTATTATGTATTGCAAATTACCAAGTCCTGAAATATCAGTTTATCTAACCCCTTTTACCCTTGTGTTCTCAGAATATGTTTTTTATAACCAGATATGTAAAAAGCACTGAAAATATGTAGTCTGTTTTAAAGTGCTGTCAATTGCTTTAAATTTTGTTGATATTTTTCAACCTTTTTACTGAACAAATCCAGCTTGATTTTTTTTTTTTTTACTCTCTTACAAGTTCAGTATAAAGTTGGTTGTGATGGAAAAATAATGTAAGAGTCTCTATTATTATTTAAAAAATATGTTTGTACATGTATTGAGTTTTATATGCTGGTGTTAAACACATAAATTATGACATAAGACACTTGTTCATTTCCTTCTTATGGTTTAATGTGGAATAACTTTAATTAGATATTATAGTTGCTTTCCTTGTAGGTTTTTCTGGGTTTATATACGGTTGGGAAAAAAAACACTATTAAATGTTTCTTATTACTTCTAATATATAATATCTTCCCTTCACAATTTCTCAGGAAAAATATTAATTCTTAAACACAGGAAGGAGATGAAAAAATACACTAGTGGAAAGGGAGAAGTTTAGAAAGCCAGTGAAATCTGTGCCAATCATTTTTATCTTATTTTAAAGCAGTAAGAAACGTTAAATTTCTCAACAGTCTTGCATCTTAATGTTAGGAAAGATGAAAATTTTTCTCTCTGATTGTTTACATGAAGGTCAAGAGCTTAAAAGTCCTGTGAAGTTGTTTGAATTATCTGTCTTTCTAACTTCTCTTGATATACATATGTATGTAACATATGTATAAGTGTCTGTGTAAATTTGTGTTACAGTCACTAACTTCCAACGGAAGTCTTTAACCATTCATAGGTTCTGTCTTTCAGTATCAAATGCATATATAGCAATGATTTAGACAAGTGGGTCTTCTAAATAACAGTCAGGGTCTGCAAGCCTTTTCTACAGGGTGGGGAAATTGGCTGCAAGGGCTTGATCATTGGTTTTTCACTGTATGGTATTGGAAGGGTAACTTTTGCTATATCTCATTTATATTAATTAGTCTTGACTACATTCTTGGCAGTTCTCTCTGATAAAGGCTTAATTGAACTTGGCACACTTCTTCTATGGAAAATTTTGAGGGTAAAGAAAAGTAATTCTAAGAAACATTCTGAGGTGCCCATGTTGAGCTTCGATTCTAATACCTAGTTCAGTCAGTGGCTTGAGGAAATGACCGTACTTTTTCTATACTGACTTACAGGTTTAGATAGTTTTCTAAGGAGGAGATGATCAGAAGGCAAATAATGAAATAAAAATAATTTATGATACTGCTTAAGGGAGGGTGACCTTTCAGAAAATATCATCATTTTAACAGATGAGGCAGGCTTTGGTAGTTTTTACGGAAGAAGAAATCAATTACAGTATATACCTGCTGTATAAAAGTATGGGTGAATGTACTGACTTTTCTGAGAGTTCTTGTCAGCCTGAAATGTCGTGTTCTGGAAGCACACATGGGTCCTGGTAGAGCTAATGTGTTTTGGGAAATGGTGGTTTAAGCCCTGATTGATCTCCAGTTAAGTCTGTGGCTGTGAAAGTCTGCTAAAGTTCCTTCAATATATTCAGCTCATTTCAGTGCTCGTCAGTGCAGTGCAGGAGACTGGGTGCCTACGGTGCTGCACAAAAGAAAGTAGCTTTAAATGGTAGTAGTGTTTGTCAATAACAGTAACTGGGTTGATTACAATTCTGAGCTAAAAGGCACCTTTTAGAAGAGACAACCTGGTGAAGGGAGTCAAAGACAAAATGATCCTGGTGGTTAAATTTAGTTCTCTGGTGGCTGGTCCCAGAACCGTAAGTGCTGCAGCCAAACACTGATGGATAACTACATTTGTGAAAACCAGTGCTTTCTCTCTGGGACAAACTAGGAGGTTTTAGTATTTTATAACATAGGAACTAGATCTGAACAGAGTAAAAAGTCAGCTTAGGTTTAGTCTATCATTTTAAAATTTATATATAGCAGAGAAAAGAGGTGATAGATTTAAAAGAAAATACCCCTTTCAGTAGCCACTGTGTATTGTCTGCTAGTGCCACACTTGAGAAAAGGAAGCCTTTCCTCCACCCCATCTTACCCCAAAACTCTTCCAAAAGAGGATACCAGTGAAATGCCATGACTTTACCAGACTGCAGAAGCATTGCAGTGAAAAACAATGAATAAAAACTGTCGGGTTTTAGGCAGGGTCTAATAGACTGCATTGAAATGAACACTTCCATGCTTTGAGGTTCATTACCAACTAAAGACAGGAACCCAGGATAAGCAAAGAAAATAATATTAATAATAACATCTTGGTCTTACGTAGTACTACTCAGGAAAGAAAAGAACAAGTTTAAAGATGGGTCAAAAAAATTGTTTTTCCACAGCAGAAGGAAGAAAATTGGAGGGACCACAATAGCACTGTAGAAATTGTAATAGGAAAGATAATACCTCTTTAGGTTATTTTCTCAGCTTTAGCACAAAAGTTCAGAGACGTGAATGTATGTTAAAGAAAAATGGATTTGGAAGAGACATATAAGGGCTTTTTTGCACTCAGTGTAATCAATGTTGCTAATAGCCTTCCTGGCAGGTTGTTTTGGAGAAGTATTAGTCAAGAAAGCGATACTGTACTACTTGTCAGAAATATATTAAAAAGGGTCAGGCATATTTTCTCATCTTCTGATATTATGGGATCCCACTGAATGTAAGAAATATTCTGGATGTTGGATACTCTTTCTCTGTATTTAATTTTAATTTTGCACTACCAGAAATAAGGACCAATTAGAGCTTCCTATCTGTCAAACAATATTCAACCTGCATCTAAACTAGCTTAAGAGAGAAATTACCCTTTGGTATTTACAAAAGTTACAGGGGTTAGAGTAAATTTTAATCTACTTCAATATGTGTAGTGTTCTTATTAATATTTTTGTGTAAAGCAAAGGACTATTAACAAATTAATACATTAGTGTCAAAATATTTTACTGTATAATAACTGATAATGCAGTATATACTAATCTGTTGACCACCTAAATATGACATTTGTTTACTTGTTTGTTTATCTTTTAATTTTCATATAATCCTGTGTAATCATTTGATCTCAATAGCTTCAAAATGTATGATCTTCATCTGCAGAGGCTTGGATATTTTCTTTGGCCTTAATCTCTGTGGAAATTGATGAATCTTAGTTCAGGTTTGATGAAAAAGAAAATGTATGGTTTGAAGTAAATGTCAGCTAAATATTGTTTCAACCATTTTTTGTTTCTGCAATTTTTTGAGAGTCATATGTTGACAGACCTATCTGATTCTGAGACTGAGGCGACAATAATTAATCCTTTGTAACTCTTCTCACCTATATATAGATTTTGTGCAAAATTATTACAAAGCTGAAATGTACACATCTCAATGACAATGTTTCTTCATTAGTGTAACTGTCCCTAGTAATGTGACTTTCCACTACAAATTATAAGGGAAAATAGGTTAACAGACATGGTGGATGGCAAATAATCTACTTCAAGGGATTTCAATCATAATTTCTAATGATAGTAGTAAAAAATGTAAAGATGAAAAGCAATAATACTTAAGGTATTGAGATTCTGGCAAATGATTAGTCCAATTTCCAAATTAGATTAACACTGGAACATTCAAGGTCTCAAGGTATAGTGTAATCTTATTTTTTTTTTCTGACCCTGTTTTTGCAAATCTATATGTGGAACTGAGATGTATCTTGAGTATCTAGGTACAAATTTGTTGTGCTAGTCTCATTGCTTCGAGGTAGCAAATTTACTGTTAAAGTTAACTCCTTTCAACTTTACATGAATTTCTTGTTTCACCCTTACACATCTGTCTTCATACAGTTAACAGAACCATTGCAGAGGCAGATATATTTAATCAATCTTTGAATGAAAGAGACTGTGCTTAGATGTATGTGATATGTGATCCTTTAACTTATGAAAGCAAAGATTCAATTTGTATGTCTATCAAGACTGTGCATATATGTGCTTTCAATTTCCTCCAGATATTGAAGTGATACTGTGTCTAAGTGGCTATTTTGCATTATCCTTATGGTAGGGTTTTGAAACATGGTTTATTCATGCTTGTAAATGTGTGTGCAAAATGGGCTCCTCTTCAATACTAGATTCACTGAAAACAGGAAAAACACTTTTGCTAGTATATATTTTGTTGTTCCTCTTCGTAATAATGAATTCATTCTTTACGTATTGTGCATTTCACTTCATTCAGCTAGACTTGAACATACTTAGGATGTTGCTTCAGTGTTGCAGTTTTAAACACATTTTCACAGTATGAGCTTACTTTTTTCTCATAAGGTCAGGAACTGGATTAAACTGTGATATGGACAATGATTCAGCTTTTCGATGGCTCTCTGAGCAATTTCTCATCTGGCAAACTTTCTAAAACTTGCCACGTCAGGCACTGATATCAAACAGATGAAGAATTTAAAGGTATGTCAGTATAGCCAAAGAGTACAAAATGTCAGTGTGTTCATGTAGGAAATATGGTTAAACGGGGCTTTCCCTATTCAAGTAAAATAAAATAAAAAAGGTATTTACTATGATTTTCAGGTGTCTTTAGGGCACTCATCGGTTATAAGTCTCCTTTTCTTACAAAGAGGAATTGTGAGAAGCCTCTTTGCTGCACTAATATTGCAACCAGCCTGTTTGCAAATGATTCTAGCAGTAAACATTTCTATAGGGCTCAGTTACCATTGATACCTGTTATGTGAAAGCTAATAAAAAGCCCATAACATTCTCTTAAGCAAAAGTAACGATTCTGACCTGCAGAATGAACTTATCCTCCAATTTTATTTCATTAAATTGAAAAACTTATTCCAAATTGTTGGTGAGTTGACAGTCAGAAACTCAGATCATGATGACCCCATAAAAGCGTTGCAGGGAGTTTCATAGTTTGTTAGAGACTGATAATTCCACCTAAAAGTACAATAAAAATATTTCCCTCTCTCATTTATTCTTTTAACTAGCAAAATTGTCTAAGTCTAATGTACAGTAGGTGAATTCAGATTGTTATAATTAGGTTTAATTCCAAAAGATTATATGGCCCTTTAATATAATTCACCTACTATGTACTCTACTTAGAATATACTGGATCCTTAAACTGGATTCAGTGGTAAAAAAGGGAATGGAGCAAGTATTTCAGTGATCTGTGATGTGGTGCTCTTGCTTTTTCTGATTGGGTAATAGATTACTGCAATTTTTTTATAATCATTGAATGATGCTTCCTTAGACACACCTTGAGTAACTGCTTTTTAGTTGCTTGAAGAGTTGACCACAGCATTCTGTGGCAGTAAACATCATACAGATCTTTCCATGGATTTCAGAAATGTCAATATAATGAATGCATATTTATGAAATTCTGTAATTGTAGCTTCTAATTTCTAACTAACTTATACCCACTTGTTCTGCCAGGTATTTTTATTTCCCTATTAATCTACTACTTCTTTTCTCCCCTCTCTAGGGAGAATACATTTATTAGTAGGCATTATCTATATTACCTTGTTTTTATTGGAGGATACTTTTTTTTTTTTTTGTCAAGTAATTTGGCATTCTAGCATATTACAGTTGCACTTATAAGAAAAAACCCAACTAAAACCAACTCAAAGAGCATTATTACTCTGTCTCCAGGCCAATGTTCATGCCATTTTTATAAAGCACTTCAGGGTTACATTTTAAATCAGCATCCTTCCTATTTTGATTCCTCATTAAACATAATTGTAAAAATTATAAAAATGGAGGCTTTGACTTCCACAAATGGATTATATCATGTTTCATTTGTGTAGAAAGTGAATTTCAGAAATGGATATCAGCTTAAGTGCAGTTAACACTGCTTTCCGCTTACTGTGTGTGTCTAGATATTACTGTTTAAAATATGGTCTCAGTTTTGGATGTTACTGAGATAAGGTGATTGGTCTGTAGTCAGTTGAATTATCCCTCCTCCTGTCATCAATACAGATATCAAATATTTTGCTCTTCAGACAGATAGTACCCTTCCTGACTTTTAGATGTATTTAAAATACTTAAAGTACGTTTTGGGCCCTGCAAATCACCTGCCAATTCTCTTACTACTTTAGGTTATGAAGTAAATACATCATGTTGGTTGAAGAGATACTACATTTTATGAGTATTTATTGTTGATTTCATGAGAGGTGGAAGCAGTTTGACCTTTCATGATCATTCAGGTGACTTTGGAAAGGAGAATAGATATAACATAATTTATATTAGCAATGGGGTAGAGATGAATTCAAAATTGTCTCTAAAGTTAAGCAATAAAGATTGAGTTGGGTAGGGTAATTCCTTTTAGTACCCAAGTTATTTCTTTCTTAAGCTACTTGATCCCAGAATTTACAGATTTTACTGTTGCATGTACTTCTTCAGTTGAAACATCCTCTCCTCCCCTCAAAAATGGTCTTAAAAGTATTTTAGACAGTATCTGTAGAACAGAGCTGTTGGATGGGATTCTAACTGCTTCTCAACATGCAAGGAAACTGAGCTTGATTCACCTCCATCAATTTTTCATTGAGATGAAAAATACCCCTCTGTAACTGTAATTTTCATTCCTGAATCTAAGGGGAAAATGTGAGAACCACTTGCTCAAATATTTATACATTTCATATTTTACAGTTAGTACAAAACTATTTGCATTCCTTTATTTTATGTTATGCACAGAAATATGTAGGATGCTCCTGAGATGTCCTGTGTTCTTGGCTTAATTTTCTTTAAATATGCTTTTGGACTCCATAATGCATGAATTTGAGTCTATTTATTATTAGACGTGTACATGTAGGTGGCAACTGTGATTAGTTTATGATGATCCTGGGCAGGTGAGAGAGGCTCTGCCCAACTGCATATGGAATTAAAAGGTATGTGAGTGGGCTGCAAAATTATAAATTCCTTTGTTTTTTCCAAAGGGAAATATTTCAATTAAGTTCATCACACTAAGAGATGAAGTAAGTTAGCTGCCATGAAAACTGGTTGAAATTGAAGTCAACCAAGAAAACCTGCCAGACAGATTTAAAATTATTGTAAATGTGTATCTCAAAAATGGTCAATATTGTATTTATTTAGACCAGAAACTTGATGTGCCTTCTTCAACAGAATTTTGAAAAGCCTTGAATGTGGGGATACTGCTGTACCTCCAGGTAATGTGCATCAATCTATAACTACTCTCTTTATGAATAATTTTATGTAGACTCAACCAAAATCATGCTTCTCTTTATTTCCTTATGCACAGCTGGGGAAAAAGAGAAGGATCTGGCACCATATTCTTGGTGGACACCCCCTTTAGAGAGTGGAAGGCTATGATTAGTTTCACCCTTACGTTTGACTTCACCAAGATAAAGAGAACAAATTGCTTAGGAAACTTTTGTTAAAAAGAAAATAATTCTGCATTTCATTGTCTCTATAGTGCTTGAATTTTGGGAACATACAGCTTTCTTCATAGTTTTGAAACAAGATAGACTAACAAATATAGGAGTAGATTATTTCCTATTGCCCTTTGCAGTGATCTCCTCACAGTCACACCAATATTACTGTTTTAGTTCACAGACATAGACATGTAAGTATTCTTCCTTTCTTGATTAGCTTTGTATCCAGACAGCTTCCAAGTCAGGGAATATTTGAAATTAATCAAAATATTAACATTCCTGTCCTGCTTTTATGAAAGGGTAAGCTTTGACGTAATATTTTGTTAATAATTAAAAGTTTATTCCTGTTAAACTCCCTCATAATTTGTTCAAAACCAGGGGGACCAAGAAGAACAAGAATATTTAAGCATAAGTATACATACATCAGGGTATTGTAATCTTGCCAGTTGTAATAGTCAAATATCCAAAGAAATAAAATTTTCTAAATTTATATATTCTTTGGGATAATTTAACTTTTGAGATGCATATGGAGTAATGTTTTCTTACTTTTTCTGTCATTAGAGCATATATAAATATAATTTTTAGTTTTCTTTCTTTAAACCAAGACAAAATTTCAAAATACAGATTATGTTCATTTATATTATGAAGTATTTAGCACATTTTTTTAGGGAGAGATGTTGATATTCTGTGAGGGTTCTCCTCTAGCTTCTCCATAATTTTACATAGTTTCACATAATTTCTTATGAAACTAACCGAAGTGAAACTTTTCTATTGATATTGAATTATTGCTAGCTGGAATTCTGAATAGTAAATGTAATTCAGTTCAGTCAATAGATATGGAGTTTTTTACGTTATATGCAAATCTATGCAATTAAGGAATGGGTTAAAAAGCTTTTTTTCTTTTTCCTCAACCTTTTCTCTGTATTTTTAAAAGACTTTGACTTGAACTTTCACCTATTTTTTGACTGTAAAAATGTAATTGAGTTTTATGCAACTTCTGTCTACTACTGTTTGTATCATAGTTACAGAACTTGTGGTAATGCATTTCATTTTCATGTTCATGCATTTAAAAGGGGGGGGAACCAAACAGGTAGAAAAATTAGAAAACTGGCCACCAACAATAGAAGCATTGTCTGTACAAGAAAACATTCTGTGGGAAGGTGTTAGATACCCATTATGAGGCTTTTATTTCAATAATTATACTTCAGCATTTGAAATGTCTTTATAGGTCAAAGAGGTAGCTAGTGTTCTGAGTAGAGCAGAATTTAATAAGGAAGGACACAATAGATATGTCAAATGGATAATAAATTGAAATGATGTCAAATTATGCATTGTTACAAGAATCAGCTATGAGATAAGCTTTTGCATATCCCTGTTTTCAAGTTCATTAATTTTTTTGCAGCATTTTCACTTGCTTTTCTTTGTTGGATAGACCTTGCCATTCTGTCCTGTCTAAATCATGATCATTTAAATGTCATACCCTTAAAGCAAGAGATATCCATGATGTCACTTTATATACTATTTGAGTTTTCTTTTGGGAGGATATAGACAAAGATAATTGTATTGTAAGTATATTATGGATATTTAGCTAGTTTTCCCTAGATTTTCATCCTTCTCTAAGGACAGCTGTCATCATTAATCAATCAAAATTTTTGCCACACATTTCTTTGTCTTCTAAGAAATAAGCAGGCTATGTGAGTACAGGATGATGGTTGGCTTCCGTCTATGGTGCCTATGATATTTATATTAAATAGAAATTTTAATACATGATGTCTTATTAAAATTTTTGACAATAACTTTAGAAAAGTAATGCTTTTAATTGCTCTCTCTTTGCTTTCTCCTGTACAGATCTGGATTTGAGATCCAGGTGACACTGTGACTCGTGGGGATGGCCCTCTGCAGGGCTAAAGGCTGGACTCTATGATCCTTGTAGGTCCCTTCAAACTCAGCATATTCTGTGATTAAAATCCTTAGGCATCACTGTGAAAAAAAACCCCAATGTTATTATAGTAGTTTAGACACTGAGGTCAATGGGTCTACAATAAAAAGTCGATGTTAGCAGGTGTGACCATCACTTTTGTCAGGTAGGAATACTTAGTGACCTACCTTCAGCAACTTCATGGGTGGCATTGGATCAGTCTTTAGTGAGCTTCCAATTTCAGGTTTTTAGACTCAGAAAGGATGTCCTTAAGTGAGTTAAGATAGAATTGACAAGATGTGTTTGAACATTCAGAAAAAATTTAGACATAGTTTTGGCCTCTGATACATGCTACAAACCTCATCCAGCAGGAGAATCCAGCCTGCACCAAATTCAGTAGCCATAATTTTTATTATGTAGTTAGATGGTCATATGTGCATGATGTCATTATGCCAGTTTATTCTCTGTCCATTTCCCATTTCAGCTCATTTCATCATGCCAACATCTAAATACTATGACAGCTGTCTGGAAAACCCATAATTAAAGTCAAGGCTGGCAGTTACCACTCAGAACAGACAACTTACAAAATTTTTCTTGGCAATAGATGTTGTAAACAGATGACAAAGGACAATCTCCTGGCATCAATACAAAGTAATTTGCCACAGGGTTGGCTAGCAGAACATGTTTTGTTGCACTTTATTAATTTTCTACCATCCTTCAACAGCTAAACCAAAAGAAGAGAGCCTGTATACTCTGCTCTTCCCTGAAGTCACTGACTATTTGGGTCAATACTTCTTTTATTTGCAGAGCCATGTTTCCTGCTAAAAGGTTTTGTGTGTGCATGTGTGTAGGGGAGGGAGGCCCACACTGAGTCTTCTTTAGTGGACCTGTTTGCGAGGAGCCTCTACTGGAGTCAATTATCAGAGGTTTCTTAAAGAGGTCTTTTCAAAGCATCACACCTATTTTAAATTGTCCCTAAACCCAGGCTGTCAAATCCCCAGAGGTTTAATTACCTGGATCCCAAACAACTTTCTTCTCCATTTTGCAATTCTAAGTACAAGAAATTATTCCTTGCCAGAAGTATTCTGTCCCTGTCCCACTTGTCTTACTAGGAAGTGACTTCAACAAAATGTCTGGATCTCTGAGTTTCAATTGATAAGGGGTGCTCAGGTACTAGAAACTGTATTTTCCTCAAGGTGCAAGATAGGAAAATGTATGGAAATCTACCAATACAGCTCAAATAGTCTTACAGCTTGTTTTTCACGTTACAGAGTTTCTCAGGAATTGTATTTTTCCCAGTTCCATGAACAGCCCTAAAATCAGAGTGATCCAAAAACTCTGCAACTGTTTTCTGTAACTATGATACAGCTATGTATCATGTTTCTAGAAAGGACCTGAGCCATTTTCTTGGTATGGGCAAATAACGTCAAGGTCTATCCTGGGATGTAATGACTGGATATCTGTGGTGTAGTATGAATATCTATTCTCTCCTATTTGAGTCTTAACAATGGGAACTAGAGAAGTGAAATAGAGACTGTTATGTGACTGCTGTCCAAGGAGAGGTAGGGCACTTACACTGGCAACCATCCTCCTTTAAATACACTTCTGTTCCACGGGCACACCATATCCATTGATGCTTACTGATCCTGGCCTTTGCAGTCCTCTAGTCCCTGCATATATTTTTCATGTCCATGAAAACATAAGTGTTATGTTTGTCAGTTGACATTGTAACAGTCCTGTTACTGTGGAAAGAGCTAAGCAGATTATATTGTTTGTTCCTGGGTTTCAGATGGAGAGAGTACTTGGAATAAATATGTCTGGCCATGAGCCATATTTTTTATTAGGGAGTACAGAAACCTTAATTTACACTGCAGTTTGATAGGGCTAGCCTATCCTTCCTCTCCTCTGCTGTTCCCAAAGTAATCCTTGATATTCAGGAAGAAGATGAATGGATGGACAGCAGTTGTCCATTCAAGGCATTGTTAAAAGGAGCAGGAAGGCTATAATTACCAAGTGAGGCTTTGTGGCAAAACAGGAGAAATATGTTTGGGTTGATTTGAGGTGTTAGCCTTCAGTGTTCTCAGTGATGTAAAGGCAAAAGGTAGATGCTTGCAAAAGAATTTTCTTCGGAGTGTCAAGAGGCTTAGTGGAGCAGAACTGCATTATGACTAAAATGAAGTAATTTATTTATGTTCTCTGGTTAGTTAAGTCAGGGAGCATGAAATAGTTTACAGAACTAGGGAAAAAAGATTGAAACCCCAAGTGTATTTACCTCACACAGCTGTAATATCTGACTTTGGATGATGCTACTTTTCTGGGCAACATCTTTTATAACTTAAAATGTTAATCAATAGTGTGACCTCTAAGATATTGTCATGTGCCTACTAGATATGAAATATCATCAATGAATTTAGAAGGCCACTTGCCGTGTAAAGAATACAAATCTAAAAGGGGGTCGTAGTTACCCTGTGTGTTTGAAATGATTATCTAATAATTAATAGCTAAAGCTGTATTTTTTTCCTATCCTCAATGTTATCTATGATGCTTAAAGACTGTTGGTTAGAAAATATCATATAGAGGTCAAAGAGGAGAGTGCTGTGTGGGTTTCTCTTGCTTTTCTTCTTGAAAGAAGAGTAGGAGAGAGGACATTTTCTGAAGAGACTTTTTCAACAAATTGCATGAAACAAATAGTCCTTATTTTGTCATAATATTGATTTTTAATTATTTTTTTTCAGATGTCTATGTTTAAAGTAAAAAATATTTTTTTCTTACTTTGAAATCAGGGTATTATTTCTCTCCACCCACACCTTTTATCCATTAGCCTTCAAGGTTTTATTGTCTGTGAAATTTTAAACTCAGTAAATGTGGATTTCCATATGGAAGATAAATTAATATTAGCTAGCTTTGACATCCTTTTATTTAAAACTATTTTATTGATATATAAATTTCTCTCCTTTTAAATAAAATATATTCCTATATATGTCATGCATGCATTTTTACCAGAAAGATACTATTCCATTTTCTCATTTACTACAATATTCTCATTTTGCAAAAAATTGTTGGAAGCAAAACTAAAATAAAAAAGCCACATGCTTTAAAAATTGTTCTGGGGACAAAAAGCATAGCTAATAAAGGTAAATTCTGGTGAGATTTGGATTTTGATTTCAGAATGCTTGAGAAGCAAGGAATATAAAATTTTACAGCCAACATTATTGACATCAGACAAAAATTCAATGTTTTCTACTTCACCAAAGTTACCATTCTTTTTTTTTTTTAAATCATGTAAATATGTTTTTGTATAATCTTAGCATTAAAAACCTGAACTAGATTCTCTTGTGGCTGCCAGCTACTTGTGGTCTAGAAATACATATATATTTTCTACATTGCAGTGCAGCAACTGTGAAAATTTTTTGTTTTGGTTTGTATCTGTATAACATGTTTGCACTTGTGTTGTTTCACTCTAGATAGCATCTGCACCAAAAAAAACCACAGCAAACAACCCTCTACTGCTCCTTATCTCAGTGATGTTAATAACAATCTGCCTATCAAAAATAGTCACAAATTCAGCAACTGTCTCACAGTGCATTTTCTAAATCATACTGAGGCAAAGTTGTTTTCGGAGACATATAGGTGTAAAAAAAATTCAAATTAATATAGTTTCCTTCTATAGTACTGCCTAGTAGCACTCACTAGAGAAAGAACATTTCCTACAAAAAAATATAATTTGCTTAGCTTTTCTGGCATGACCCAAATAACCCCAGTCATTTCACAGAAACAGTTTTAGAGGCTATGTTGCATTATTCATTAATGTTGTGGATAACAACTTCAGCCTCAGGACTGTTGAGCCAGCACTTTCATGAGCAGTAAATTCCCTGAGGGAGGGAATGAGAAAAGTTGTCCCTATCCTGAGGTTTGAAAAATAGTCTTCACTGGAGGAAGAGTTTGCTGAGGGGTTGTGTCTAATGAGAGGAAATTCTCTGAGATGATAATCATCCCCTGGAACATTTTTGGAAACCTGAAGTTCTCTAGAAGACTGCTATAAGGAATTTTTTGTTAATCCTCCCATTCCATGACAGGGATATACTCAATCCTTTGGAGATTCTGAAAAGGGGAACTCATGCTGTGGAGATGGTATTTCTTTTATTTGTCTTTTTCAACCTGATGTACCAATGGAAGGACAGGAAATTATGTCCTTCCTATAGAGGATATTGTATATGTGAAGAAGAACAAGATATTTGAGATGAGTGTTTAGGGAGAGGCAGTGAGTAGTCCATCTCCTTTCCCATACCAATAGACTGGATTAAGCCACTCTAAACTCCTCCACTAAGCTGCCACCTTCATATGATACCAGTTTTGTTGTTAGTTTGTTTTGTGAGGGGCAACAATCAGATTTAAGCTAACACTTATGTGGCCCAGTTGGTAGCCCTTAAGAATATGGACTGTATTCCATCCTTCTACTCTCATAAAAAATATGCTCTTGTAAGGTAGTAATACTGTTCACTTCCTTGTTATTAACATTTTTTTACTGTATGTGGGTGGTTTGGCCCCAATATCCTCAGACCTTACCCTTGTTGATATTCCTGTAAAAAATTCATGGGTATTTTGTGATAAACATCCAATGCCTCCTGTGAAATTTTCACTTAATTAAAAAAAAATAAATTTCAGACACTTCAAGGCTAGGGATTAATACTTCTCATATGTTGCTATGTTCTAAAATAATAAGAAGAATTTTATTCTGCTGTCTTTTTCAGCAACATAAAAAGTCTTTTTCCTTGCAATCAAAAGAAAAATCAGGATAGGAAACAGATACAAGAATTACATGGTTTTTTTTTTTTCTTTGGACAGCAATGAAACACACAGACAGATTGACAGTAATGTGTGCTTCTCTTTAATTGTTTGCAAGCATGAGTTATTCACAGAGTATCCCAGCATGTATTAAAAATAATTAAAATATGAACAGTATTGGAACTATGTCTAGCATGCTTCAGTAGTTCTAAATATTAGGAAATAGAGAATATGAGGTCTTTCTGTAATGGTCAAAAAACACACATTCTCTGTTTCAGGGTAAAAAACAAAGACATTTATTAAAACTGTGTTTTACTGTATATAGGTTTAGTAGGCAGGTCATTATAATTAAGTGGCTGGGTTATGCTAAACGGGGAATGGATCATGCTAACTAAGGGATTACTTTATGTTATTTACGGGGAGAGCAGGTATCTAGAGCTAATCTATTATTCATGAACACAAAGGAAGGGGGAACAATGGGATGCTGCCAAATAGGTTTCTATATGGGGCAAGGGACACTGCTTGTCTCTCCAGTGGAGACAGAGAAGTTACAATCTTGTCAAATGTGAATAGAGTCTTTGAGGCATGTCCAGAGACAGGCTCAGTCTTGAGATAGGACTAAGTTTATTGCCCTGGGAAACTTCCTGACTTTCTGTGGTCCCTCAAGGCTTGGCACACAATGCTGTCAGATTCCTTGGGGGCAGTCTAGCCTCTGTCCTCATCACTTTCTGATCCTGATTTCAAACTTGCCCTGCACTATCTCCAAACTTCCAACAATGCAGATTGAGATGGACCTCAGGATATCATCAGGTTCAACAACAGATTCAACATTAAACATATTAACTGGTGGAATACTGAAGCTTGGATATTACAGAACACTACATTATATGTCAATGGGAAAAGGAAGAGTTCAAATGGGCCCTTCTACTGCTGCCTGACCTTCTCCACGGGCACCCCCTTGTCGTGGGGGAGAAGCTTGCATGCCCTTATGAGGTTGTGAGCTATGCTGGCGGTGGTTTGTGCCTCCG
>JAWWEU010000158.1:34923883-34938815 GCA_035583155.1 Acropternis orthonyx | reverse complement strand
CCCTTCCCTTCCCGTCCCTTCCCTTCCCGTCCCTTCCCTGCCCTTCCCTTCCCTGCCCTGCCCTTCCCCTGCATTACAGTAAGAAGTAATCTGTACAGTGCTTCAGACAGTGATCTGCTGTGACCTTTTCTCTTCTCAGTTATAGATCATATTTTCAGATTACTTCTACTGGAGTATTAAAATTGGTGTTCCTATATTGCTTTTAACAGGATTTTATTGTTCAAATATGAAAAAGCTGTCTTTATGTTTTCAGGTTGTGTGAAAGGATTGCCCTTAACTTTGCAGTCCTCTAAGCAATGGAACAGGAAACAAATAAAATGGAGCTTGAAACAAATTATGTCTGCTCTTAAGGCCAAGGATCAATTAGCTTTATCATCCACCTGCAGGATTCTGTTCTTTTGCGCAATCAGTAAATTACTTTTTCCAGGACATTGTATCAACTGTTAGGAATAGCCACCTCCAACTTTAGTGTTACTAAGAACTTCTGTAGTTATTGCAAAGGATTAATTTGACTCCTCTTTGGATAGTGTTAACAGAAAGAAAATATTTTTGCACCAAATTCTATGGAAGTTTCCTGCATTTCATTTACTAAGCTTCCTTATTTTTTGTCTCCCTAGTAATAAAAAACACTGTGCTGTTTTTCATCTTTATAAAACCTGAATACCAAATATATTTACTTGCATGAGGAGGACTGTTTCAACAGCAATAAGTCTTAGTGGCCTTGGAGAGAAAGGCCTTATTCAGCATTCAACAGAGGAACTAGAACTGCCTGAATCTGTCTCATTATATAGGCCATATTCAGTAAGCCACAGTGTCTAACAACTGCTGGTGTTAGGATTAAGGGGAAAATATTTAATTTGATGCAGAAGCATATATGTCATGATTTCTGCAGTAGCTTCTACCTACTCCCTAGGGTGCATGCTAGATATATGGCATAACACTCAAATCATTTAATTGTGTCAACAAAATATGGTGATGTTTGTTTAAAATAAAAATTAGCTTTGCAACAAAATTGATTAGTTGATGGTTACTTTACTGTCACTGTGCTGGTAGATAGAAAGACAAAATGATTTTGTTTACTCTTAGAGGAGGGTGAAGAATTCTGGTGAGACCAGAACAAATATACAGAACATAAACTTGAATTAGTCTTTCTGTTTAGAGAATCAATAAAACAGGGAGGTGTGAAGAGTAACCCAGATCATCTATCAAAATGGGTATGTGCTCCTATTCTCACTGCCTTGTAAACAAGTGCCTTTAGCATTCTAGTGCCCAGAAGCATCCAAGACAAAAGGACAGAAATAGTTTTCATTTTGCAGATGTACTACCAATGGAAAAAACAAGGGAAGACAAGAACTGAGCAAGCTGCTTCCCAAAATCTCTAAACTAGAAGATTCTAAAATTCCCAGGTGACAACTCATGTATACGAAGATATCTCTTTGTTATCTGAAGTAATCAAGAGTGGTTCTTTTTGCAGAATACTATTAAAGTTACATAAGCATGAAGCTATATCTTAGATTTGGAAAAGGTGGCAAAAAAAAAAATAGGTAAGAAAACATAATTATGTCAATAGGTCAATAGGTAATGTGCACTTTACACACCATCATTTCTTTGGTCTTGAAAATGTGCTCTATTTTTCATGACAATGTCCTGACAAAAAGTCATAGATGATGTTTTTGCATGTGACAATGAAGAGTGAACATGTGTGACAATGCAGTGGTTAGGGAGCAAAGATACTCTCAAGAAATGAATGACCCATCGACTATATGTGGAAAAGCCATCAGCTGCTTCATTTCTGCTTCCTAATCCCATGAGTCTGACAGGGACCAAAAATAATTGCCAAATTAAGATGTTTAGTAGTCTACATGTTCTGATTCCAATTTCTTGTGGACAAATTATCCATATCATACCTTACACCCTTTCTAGTGGATCACTGCTGTTCTGCTGAGTTGTTGAGGATTCTCCCCAAGCTGTATTCAAGTATGTAACTGATGTGTTTTAAGGAAAGCTGCAAAGATAATGTGCAAAGACCCTTTGGTCCAGAGCATGTGAAAATGTAATGAAGAGACCTGCTTTGTTTTAATGGTAATCAGGGACACCTTGTATATAATTTTTTCACTTCTGCTTCTACCCTTTCCTCCCACCTATGAAATCACATCAGTCGTTTTCTTTTCTGTGCAAACTGTCAGGAGATGCCCAAGTAGAAAATACAGTATATGAAGTCAGCACTGTATTATTATATCCTATACATATCATCAGTAGACACACAGAAAAACTTCTCTTCAAGTTTTCCAGTCCTTTGTTTAAGCTCCAAATTTTGTCATAGTTTTTCAAAAATGCAGTTGCTACAGCAACTAGAATAAAAGAGAAGAGGGAATAAAGTAAATATAATTGTTAAATGGGAGAGGGAAAGACAGAAAGCCTCTTGCTACTGAAGCACAGATTACAAATTAGTGCTGCTATGCTGCAGAACAGAACAATTTTGTGGAAGATATTTTTTGCCAGAAATAAAAACCTAGCCAATCAATATTTTGAAGCATGCCATTACCCACAGGGTGGAATCTGGCAGAAGAGTCAAGTTGTTTTGCATGTTACCTTTGAAATTGTGTGGTTTTAAATCTTAGCTTGTGCTTTATTGTCATGCAAGTCTAAGCATACATAAAAGCATACTGCTAAAACAGCTGTAAATGGTTATTTTATTTACTGTTTCATCACCTCCCCTGTAACCACTGATTTCTTTCTAACTATTGTAACTGTAGTTTCTTGCATTCAAAGTGGTTCCCCAAGGACAACAAAGGAAGCCAATAAATTCAAAGGCAATAATGCGAAATGAAATATAAGTTTGGCCTTTTATATGCAGCACTCAGCTATACAAAATTTATGCTTTAAGCTGTCAATTAAATAAGTAGTGTGAACTTTTTCTTAGCGACTAAATAAAATCCTAATATTGTCCAATGTTTAGTGACAGAGCTCTAACAGGCCACACTGGTGCAATAAGGGTGACTAAGAACTGATTGTGCGTTATCTGATTACCACATAAACAATGTAGACTAAGCACAACATGTGAATGAATGACCACAGTGGCAATTGTAAAAGTCATGCGAGAAATTAATTAACACTTCAGAAGAGAAAGCAGGATTTGGTTAGACTTCATACGTTACTTACTGTCTGCTTGTGCTTCTCTCTGTCCTCTTCTATTTCTTTTGTTTCTACCGTGGATCAAATGTCTTGTGGAGGTTATCAGGTGATCACAGATTCTTTTTGAATACTTATCTTACCACTGCATATTAATTCAAGCTTGTGGCCTTGTGATGGGCATTATCCTTAACAAGAAATTATTTATGGCTTTTGCCCAAAAGAAATTCATCCTGATAATATGAGGATTTCAGTAAAGGATCTCATTTTGCTATTAAATAAATGACCTGTTATTCAAAGACAGTTGAATTGGTGTTGTCTGTAAACATCAAGTGTTAGGGAAAAGTCTGAAGTCTTCAAAGTTAGAAAAAAATAATTTTTAAACATCATATCCCTGAGATGAGAAGATTCAAGATAAGCATATGTGAGAGTTGGGGATACATATAATTATAGAAAATTAAGATATTGATGTATTTTTAAATTAATAAAAGCCTACAGTATTTAATTGCCTGAAACAGTAATGTAATATGAAATCAGAAGATATATTGTACATGTCTTACCTTAATTATAGTTACATATTCTGATTTTCATCAACATTCTAGCAGGTTGAAGCAAAATTTTCTGCAACACATAACTCCATACCAAAGGAACACAACACAATGAAGATGAAAAGAGTTATAGATAGCGCTCATGAGTAAGATGAAAAAATGTCAGAGCAGTCACACCAGTGTAGTTAAACAAGTAGAATTTTTGAACACAAATTCATCAGGCAACACAGGGATTGTGTGTGCAGTAACACTGGTAATAGAGATGTTAGTTTCTGTGAGAGAGACAAGGAAAGACTATTTTGATAACTGCTGCATAAACTCTTTTACTAGTAGAGATTTTTGCTCTTAGTACATATAAATAGGGATATCATTTTAAGTACTTACTCCAAACTAAGAGTTTTCCAGTGAATTAATCAGATTTTAGAATTAATCAAATTTTTATAATTTAGTGGTTAAGGAGCAGGTTCAGCAAAGGGTACAGCTAGAGTAATTTTTTTAAGGTGTCACTAATATTGCCTTTTAAAAATGTCATTGCTTGAATCAGTGCTGTGCCTTAGAAAGTGAAAACTATACTGTCCTTGACAACATTACCCTCTAAATATTTTTTTTCCATATATCAGTCCATAAAATATTTCTTAGAGATGCTGGTATTAAATCAGATGCTAAAAAAGTTACCTCCTTTTGATATATTTTGCCCATTATGATACATATAGCAGACACCTGACTAAATCAAGGTATTCATAAAAAAATGAGCATAGGAGAGCCCCTCCCAAAAAAAAGCCAAAACCACATATTTCAGGAAGAGCCCCAGTTTAGCTTCTGAATGGAACTGAATGAAAATTATAAAAAGTATAAGTAAAAGTAAACATCATAATTTACCCCCCCAAAAATGCTTGAGCTTTGAGATTTTCTAAATGTTTGAGTTTTTTGGAGTCTCAACCCATTCAGTGAATGACCACTGCATTATATTAGACATTGCTCCAACAGCACTTTTTGTATCCCTGTGTTCTGAAAGGTATGAGAGTTTTAGAAATGTGTTTGTTGTTTTAAATTCTTCCATGAGCTTCAGAGAAATATAAAATAAAAGCCAAGCATTTCTGAAGGTTTCCCTACCCTTCCCCTTCCCTTGTGGACACATTTCAAAGTATGTTTTTTGAAACAGGTACAAATTAGTTTGACTGAGAAATACCAAGTCCTGCTTTGGTTAGCATGTACAGAACTAATTTCTGAATGTGATAGCCTTTCCTGTTCAGGAAATCTAGACCCAGACAATCAAAAAGTATGCCACAACACTGAAAAATAACTTGAAGCACTTCAGCACAGCCCCTGTCCATGCTTCAGAGTAACTCATGTTTCACATGGTTATGCCATCACCCTTTGACTAAATTAGGTTTTTCCACCCTACTGTGATGTACTCACTCTTCAAAGTGAACTCAACATTAGATATGGTTAAAAACAAATAGCTCTAAAGCCTAAGGAGAAGGGAACACTACAGGGTTAACGTTTGTGTGCATCAGTGATTATAATAAAGATTTTCTTTTGCCATTCTAACTTCAAAAGTTGCATTTTACTGGCTGAACAAAAGCCTCAGCTAATGTTTAGAAAGAAGAGAGTGTTGAGCAATTTGCAACAACAAAAAGATATTCCTAATGAACCTTGAAGTAAGCTTTCTTAGAGAAACTGTTCCTATACCTGAAAAGAAGCTTCAGTAGTTCACACATCACTGCTTATTCTATATGGAAATAAACCAAGGAAATACCTAATATATCCCAGAACGAGCTTATAAAAAATGGATTTTCAAAATGAGCTTGTAAAGTTGATACTAATCATAATAGCTCAATGGAGTTATCACTGTGCTGTGGGCTTTTAAGATACCATGCTACATATTGTATGTATGTCATTCTTCACCACGGGAAGTCATAAGCGTATTAGATTTAGCCAATTAACTAATTTTATCCACTTCCAATAATATGATGTTATGAGTTCATTAATTAATAAATATGTTTAATTTCAAATAGCCAAAAGTTTAAGCATAGTAACCTGGTTCTGGAACATATTTCTAGTAGTATTAGTGGGGCAAGAACGTTGCTAAGGTGGAACTAGATAAATTAAAGGAAGGGATTAGATGATGTGGTTCCCTACGATAGCAAGGGAACTGGACTTGATAACCCATGATCATTTCTAGTCCTATCTGCTGTAGAAAAGAGAAAGATACAGACCTTGCAGATTAGGGAAGCAACCTTACCTTAGTGAAATACTAAGAGCTAGATTCTATCTCAAATTCATAGCGTGTATAGTACAGAAAGACTGATAAAATAGAGGTACCCAGGCATAGTACAGAGGAAGATCTTTCATCTTTAAACAGCATGGCATTGCCCCTGTGTCTGAATGTTTTGCTGATCCCTCCCTTCCCTACCTAAAATGAAGGAAGAAACAGCTAACCAAGTGAAGCAGATTTTTTCTAGTAAAATCTTAATTTGGAATTAAACACTAACCCCAGTGTTCAGGAAGAAACATGTCTATCTACAACTGACTCAAAAAAAACTTCAGGATCAGATCAATCTATTTTGTGTTTTGGTTCCATTGATCTGCTTTAATACTGCAATGGAAGAATGCCTGATTACACAGCTCGGTGGGAAAACAAAGAAGCCACATATAACAGTGTCTCAGCTGTCCTATACAAACAACTTCTGGCTCCTAGTGGACTATTGCACTGTGGAATTGTTGATGACTGGATTTGGTACATCTTACATGATAAAGCCTATACACTGAAAATAATACATTGCTTTTTTTTGGGTGGCATATTTTGATAAAAGCACCAGCTGCCTTTTTGTTCAATCTCTGAAGAAAAGTTGCAGATTTTCTTCAAAAATCACCTATTAAATTTTATTTTACCAGGCCATTAGAATCTCTGTAGGCTTTTTATTGAACAAAGGCCAGAGATTAAGTTACCAGGAGTGATAGTTGATATGAAGGGTTTTTAAGGTCAGTTTGAGCATTCTTTGTTCATATTTCAAATTCTTTTTTAGCATCTCTAATTTCTTTTCCTGTTCTCATTCAAGCAAACCTTTCAACTTTTAAAAGTTAGTCTTTTCCCTGTGATAGTTTCCTTAACTTTCTCAGTGTGCTGTGATTGTTTAGTGTAGGGTGTTTCAATAATTTGTTTTCTTCTTGAATTTTAGGACAAATTTTACTTGGGCTCTGATATTAAAAAAAAAACCAACAACAAAACCCCCCCCCAACTTTATAGCCTTCAATCTTTTAGTAAATTTCATGGGGTTTTGCCTGCTATTTTTATATTCTTCCTTCTCTCTTTATATATTTACCTCTAATGAATTTGAACATTCACATGTTAGATTCACTTGCCTAATTATTACAGTAGCATTTACTATATTCTTCCTGTCCCTATTCTTGTCCCCAGAGGTAGGACACAAGCAGTTGTAGCACTTTGAGCCCAGTATCCTTTTGCATATCTTAGATTTCTACCAGTTTCTCCCTTCTTATTCAAAAGGTTAGTCTACACCACTTTTCATTTTCTTTACCTGACTGCATTATGATTAAGTTTCAGGCCATGCTGCCTTATGCAACTTACTCCTTCAGAGAAATTCCTCAGTTCCTAACATACCTATATCCCTCCTATCTACACCATTGCTTCATTTACACATTTGGACTTGAAACCTCTACCCAGTTCTCAGGTCTTGAATAAAGAGCTGTCAGGATTTGAATAATGCTCTTGAAGTGTTAGTCTTAGTTCTCCTGCCCAGCAGTCAGAATTTAGCTTCCAAAAGCTAAGGCTTGCAAAAGCACTTCATTTATCCATCCTTAATCATTCTATCTCCCAGTTGAATCTGCCAGTAAAGACAGCAGTTGCCTGCATCAACAATACACAAATTAGAGCAATAAATTCTGTGATGTTGAACACTTCATGTAGGAACCATGAAAAGGCAACCATTAATGAACCACATAGTGAGTTCCAGCTAACTCAGATATTCAGTTCATGTTAAACTAGACCATTAACTGTTATTTTCTCTGGAGTACAAGCTATTGCGATAGTTATATTCCTTCATATATTTGACTTCCTATGGCTCTTATTATGTAGGATATTAGACTGACTGATCATAAAGGTCACTTCTGACTTAAAGAGTACAGTTCTAGGAATTATTGTAGGTGATGATGATATGTAGCAATTGTGATTCTAGAACACATAGAACCAATAAATCTGAAGTTGGAGGTCTGATACTGCATTAAAAGTATGAGTAATGGAAAACAGAACAAAATCTGGATTTAAGTGAGTGACAATTAATTGAAAGCAACAATAAATCTGCCATCTTTTATAAAGATTGAATAGTAGCATTTCTTTTTCTTTTTTACCTTATTCTACTTTCCTCCTGCTTTCTCTCTTTACACAGCACATTTATACCTCCCAAACTGAAAGTAGAGACACTATGTAAAGGGGCTGCATTTTTCTGGAGGAAAGAATTAACTTCTTAGGAAAGGCCTAAACTTCATAGGAACTCAGGAAAAATTATGATGCTACAAAAACTGGGAAACAGGTCCATAGAAATTAATTAAGAAAGGTGAAATCAACTGTCTATATACTCAATTGAAAGTAAGTCAGTTGCGTGGACTGTCAAAAGAGAAGCAGGAAAATCAGATCAAACTGTGCAGATGTACATCACAGAAATATTCAATATATTTTTAGTTGTTTGATCAGTGTTGACAATGTTGACTTTTACCATCTTATTTTGGCCAATAGTTTTCAAATGCTTGTAAATAGTATGAAAGCAGATTTCATATAACCTCAGTAGTTTTAGAACATAAGTCAACATACAGTAATCTCAGCAGTTTTAGAACATGCTTTTTCTCTAATTTTTCTAGTTCACTCATCATGCATTGTTACTGTGTTCTTCCAGGTTTGACCAAAAAAAAAAAAAAAAAAAAAAAAAAAAAAAAGAAGTAATAATATATCTTCCTAGTCTTAAATAAAGTCAATGTATACTATAAAAACACTAAACCAGTGAGTATTGAAGATACCAGTTCCACCCACACAGAGCATTAGGTAGTCAATACTCTTCATTTCCTCAGATATAACTCATGTGATTTTATATTCAATACACTCAAGCCACATGTTGATATATCTGCTTTCTGAAGCCAAACTCAGGATTTAAATGGCTTGTGGTATCACAAGGTGTAAAGAAAAACATCAGTTTAAAAACCCATTTTGACTCAAAAGTGTGCTTTGCCTTAGCCTGTCTTCATTTTGCCTTTCTTTGTAGATGTAGGTTCCCTGATGGCTTCTTACTGCATTCTTTGTCTTTCTTATGCATTAACAGAATAGTTTGTTTTCCATAAAGTTCCTGGTTCCTATGAGTTCCTTCAGCTACTATTTAAAAACAAGGGAATGAATCCTTAACATAATCACATTTGACATCACCCACATTGCCACATTGGTGTTTAGTTGTATGTCTGGGCTCTGTAGCATCAGTAGCTAATTTATATAATGAGGTGGAGAATTCCCCTCACCCTATAAATATGAGCACAAAATAAGAAGCAGCTACATATAGCTAGTAAGCTGGGGCTTCCTGTAAAAAAATTGCTCCAATTTTACTTCATGTGTTAATTATTCAATATTTATAAGTGTTGCTGTGGCAGATGGGAAAATGTGTCTGTGTCAACCTGATTTTGACACACTTTGCTTTGTGTATGTGTTTCTATAATTGCCTTCAGAAATTATGTTTTCTATTCTATTTTTTACTGGAGACTGTATGTATACTTACATCAGACAACAGAGTTCATTAAGAATATGGTGTCTGTGTCATTATTTTTAATGAAATTGAAATTTATCATCCCATAATCACCTTTCAAGAGTCATTCAGGATTTCTTCTTCCCAAAAGAGATGTCTAGCTTTTTTCCCCACGAATTCTCATTTGCATAACTGTGAATGCTTTTGATCAGGCAAGATTATGATCTTACTGATTTTTTCCTGTCCACTAATATAACGTCTTCTTCCTTTTTTTAATTAAGAACTCTATCAAATAAGGCAATAAATCTTTGCTTTAGTTATAAGTATTATTTTATTTTTAAAGAGTTTTGCAGTGGTCTGACCTTGGCTGGATGCCAGGTACCAACCAGAACCTCTCTATCAATCCTCTCCTCAACTGGACAAAGGGGGAGATAAAACACTATGATGAAATGTTCATGGGTCAAGATAAGAAGAGGAAGAGATCACTCACCAATTACTATCACAGGCAAATCAGACTCTACTTGAGAAAATTAATAGAATTTGTTGCCAATCAAATCCGAATAGGATAACAAGAAGAAAAAACAAATATTAAACATGTCTTCCCCAACTCCTCCTTCCTGGGCTTACCTTTATTCTTGATTCTCTACCTCCTCCTTCCAGCAGCACATCAGGGATGAGGAGTGAGGGTTATGGTCAGTTCATCAGGTGTTGTTTCTGCCTCTGCTTCCTCCTCAGAGAGAGGACTTTTTCCCCTCCTCCACAGTCCCTCCCACAGGAAACAGTCCTCCATGAACTTCTTCACTGTGAATCCTTCCCATGGGCTGCAGCTCTTCATGAACTTCACCAGTGTTGGTCTCTTCCACAGGGTGCAGTCTTTCAAGAACAGCCTGCTCCAGTATGGGTCACCTGTGGTATCACAAGTCCTGCCAGCAAACCTACTCCATCATGGGCTCCTCTCTTCACAGGTCCACAGGCCCTACCAGGAAACCCACTCTAGTGTGGGCTTCTCTCTTCATGCGTCCACAGGTGCTGACAGGAACCTGTTCCAGTGCGGGCCTCCCATGGAGTCACAGTCTCCTTGGGGGCAACCCCAACTTGCATGGGGTTCTCTATAAGCTGCAGTTGGATCTTTGCCTCATGTGCTTCAGGGGCACAGCATGCCTCACCATGGTCTTCACCACCAGCTGCAGGGGAATCTCTGCTCCAGCAGATGGAGAACCTCATCGCCCTCTTTCACCAGCCTTGGTGAATGCAGAACTGTTTCTCTTACATATTCTCACTCCTCTCTTCTCTGGACACAATTTCATCAGTGTATTCTTAAATATGTTATCACAGAGGCATTACTACCATCACTGATGAACTCAGTCTTGACCAGTGGTGGATCCATCTTGAAGCCAGCACTGGCTTTGTCAGACACAGGGAAAGTTTCCAGTAGTTTCTCAGAGAAGCCCCACACTACCCAAACCTTGTCACACAAACTCAGTACAAATATTTTTTTCTATTTTGAAAGTTTTATGTTGTCAAAATATGTCCTTGTGGACACTGAGGTTATGATGAGATAGTAAAATTTCCACTTCCTTCCCTGTTAAGCTGTCTTGGGCAACAATACATCTGAGAAACAGCCACAAACAGGCTGAAAGCCTGTGGGTAAAAATCAAGGACAGGAACAGCAAGAGACACATCGTGTTTGCTATCATCCACAGGCCACCTGACCAGGAGCAGACTGTGACAAGGCCTCCTTTTTTCAGCTACAGAAATCATGGCACTCACAGGCTCTCATTGTAGTGGGGGATGGCTGCTGGGAAAGTAATATGGCTGCAGGCAATTCAGGGGACTCTTGGAGTGCATTGACAGCCTCCCGGTCCAGGTACTGGACAAACGAAATAGAGGAGAACCGTTATTGAACCTGGTGCTCGCCAGTGTGAATAAGCTCATTAGATTGGTTGGGATCAGAGGCAGCCTGGGCTGTAGCAACCATACTGTGGGGGAGTTCATGATGTCAAGGATCATGATACTGGCAAAGAGCAAATCAGGATCCTGATTTTTGGAATAGCAAACTTCCAACTGCTTAAAGAAGTAGTGGATTGGGTCTCTTGCAACCCAAGCTCTTCTCTGATTTTATGATAATATAGGTTTTATGCCCATGTTGCTCTCTAAAATATTTTGGTTGCTGACCTGTAAAATTTTCTTGTAGTAACACAATAGCAAATTTTTCTTCTTTGCCACTTGTAAAACCCTCTTACTTTTGACAGGTCCACTAAGCCCTTTAATACTTAGAAAAATTATTGTTGGCTGACAGACACCAACATAGTTTGTCAGACTATTTTAAGCACATAATTCTGTATCTGTCAGCATAAACCTTATTGATACTTTTTATTAACTCTGAACATCTCTGAATGACATAAACAAAAATATTGATTACAAAGACCTTCATGTTTTTTATGATAATGTTCAGATTGCTTTTGATGTTTCTTAAAATGACAGAAAAGATTTTTGGCTGTTCTGTTTAGTTTTGTGGGATTTTTCCCCACTCTAGACACAAAATGTCATTATCTTTAAAGCTTTCATTGAAGTCTGCTTTTTTCTCTTCCACTTACCTAATGTATCTTAATCCTTCCAATAAATGTTGCACTCTTGCTTGAACACTAAACTCCCATTTGAGAATGCTCACTTGGAACACTCTCAACTGCAACCTTCAGTCGTGTCCAGGCAATAAACCTTCTTCATCAGAGATAGGTAACTGAGATAGCTGCTCAGAGCTATGCATCAGTAACTTGTCATCTACTTTTCAGTTTAACACAGTATTTTCTTTTTTATTTTCCTTTTTTTTTTTCCCCCAAATCTTAGATCATGTAATTTCTTCCTTACAATAATTCTTGGTATTTTTGTTTCAGGATTTTGTTTTTGGTTTTTTTTCCCCATCTTCCTCACCCCCTAAGCTTAACAAATTTCCTGACAGGAAATATTGAATAATTAATATAAACTACAGAAATACTTTCAAAGTTGAAAGCAATGAATAAACTCCTGAAAAAAATATTCAGAAAGAGGTACATACAGGTCCAGCTTCTCATATCAAAGTATACATAATTGTTCTCTTTTGAGTTTTAAAATAAGTTATTAGGAGATGCTTCACACAGTTGAGTCAATATCCAGTGTGAGTCTCAATTTACTTAATTTTCTCTTTCTAACAGCTGACCAAACCGTTTAATCTATCTATTCAGACTTTTCTATAGTAAATGGAGAGAGCCCTGTACCTCCAGGGGATAATTCATCTCAATAAATACAGACGTCTAGGACAGATGGAACAATTGTCTCACTGGTGGTGCTACCTGTGTACTCAAATCACTGTAATAGTCAGCTTGAAATTTTTCCCAGTAGTTGTGATATTTTGATCAGAAAGAATAAGGTCTGAATAGTGTGGACCAATGCCATAATGTCACTTTCTTATTTCTTTGCTAGCTCTGGAGCTTGGTATTTTACAAAACTTATCCTAAGGGCATGTTCTATATCACAAGAATTCAGAGTTTCAGGTTTTCAATTAAGAGAGTCAGTCTATTGTTTACAGGGTATGAGTCTCCTGAGCCTTAATTTATATTTTTTTTTTTTTTTTTGACAGATCAGACACTTGATGAAATGTTCCTTTCAGAAGTCCATAGGTGAACTGATTTTTCTAGGAGCAAGAAAAAAGTTCCATGAAAACTATTTATATACACCTAACATTTTCTCTTCAATGTTCTAAGAATATTGCTAAAAAGACAATTAATGTGAAAAAATGAATGTTTTTTACACTAACAAGTGAGAGCCTTTTTGGGTATCAGTCTCATTAAATTCTCATTATTTACAGATGAAGTGGTTTGAATTATCCTTGTAATTTTTTTCCTGCTTTTCTGTTTCTTCCATTATTCTTATCAGCAACATTTTTGTTATTTTAAGTGTTTAAATTTATATTAAGTATTTCATTATCTTGACAGCTGATTAAAAAAAATGTTAAATAGTAAGTAGGTTGAATTATTTGAATAATTTCCTGATTTGCAACAGGAAAAGAATTAAACAAAACACTTTAAAATAAACTACATAAGTAAAATTCTGAAGAGATAAGTATATTGGTTTTCAATCCAGTCACAACAGAATTAAAGTCTGATCCAAAGCCACTGAAATCAATAGGAGTATTTCCACAGAGCTGGCCTTGGATCAAGCTCCTGATGCAGAAAGCAAAAAATCGAAGCTCTGTTATCTGTATTCATTGCACATGCAAAAATAAAGGAGCTTCATCCTGTATTCAAACTAAGACAAAGAATCTAGATCTTGAATAGACTACTGTAACTTCTGTTCACAGAGAACCTTACTAAATTTAATAATGAACTGTTAGGCATTAAAAGTTTGAAAATAAAGTCTTTGAACTTTTTACTCCTAACAGTTCAGAAAACAATTTTCTTAACATAGTTTTAAACCATTTTCCAAAAAAGTCACTCAATTTAGACTCTTCTTTATTCCTTTTCAATATTTACATTGTGTAGTATTAAACATCATTGAAGGCACTAAGTTACCATGACAAAACAAGGTTATGCTACAAATATGGAAAATACAACACCTCTGAAATATTAGAAAATAAATATAACTTATAAAAAAATTAAGTAAGAAATTCTATGATTACAATATGGAAACAAAGAAAGTACAAGGGCCTGAGGACCAGGAACAATTCAGTATAGCACAATGACACTGGTGGAATGTTTTGATATTCAAGGTGATATTTGTGCATCTTATAGAAATAAGATCCTCCTTCACACTATGTTTAACTATACTAACTTTTCCGCAGATATCTAAGGTTAAATGTTGAGTCTGTTGGCAATTTCAACAACAAATGTCTCTCTTCCTTAGTGTTACACACCTTATGACCTTATCAATACAAGCCCAAAATCTTCACTAAGACCAAATTCTTTAAATACTTAATTTAACATGTCATTTCTGATAGGTTTAATTCTAAAATTTCACCTGAAATTTTTTAAATTAGTTATTGCTCCTATGATAAACAATTTAAACCTCACTCTATTGTGTACCCTGACACAAAAAACGCAGAAAGAGAATACTGGGTAGGAAAGGATTAATTGCTTGAGCTTTTAATTTCCTTTTTCCTTCCAGAACCCATTTTATTTTCAAGGACCACAAAAACTATGACATACAGGCATAAATAGGATTTCCTAACATGATTCAGAAAGACACTATACTGTGTTCACAAATCGGGCTTCAGGCTGGTGGGACTAAATTCCCTGATTTTTTCTCTTTCGTCCTTGAGAGTTGAGAAGTGACTTTTAAGATCTGTCTAGGCCAATGAGCCTAGGCCTATCTCTGTGTCAAAAATTCTCCAAAGAAATTTCCTCTTAATGAATATGGATTCATTCATAGCAAATCCCACTCTTACTGCGGGAGACCATTGACGGAGACCCCAGTGACCACACAAGCACAAGGCGACTGTGGGCTCAAAAGGGCAACGTTTATTGAAGGCAGGGG
>JAWWEU010000158.1:34902493-34923783 GCA_035583155.1 Acropternis orthonyx | reverse complement strand
TCTGGAATGATCCTCTTCATAAGTCCACCTTGTGAAATGTTTCAGCCAGGTCTCGTAGTTTGCTGCACCCCCAACATCTTACTTGTTTCTTTCTTTCTCAGTTTAGAGGAAAAAATATGAGGGTGTAACACAGATTGCAGGGAGAATTTCTGAGGCAGTAAGCTTACAGAACTTTGTCACAAAAGTCTTCTACTGGATGAGAGACTTATGTCTTATTTTAAAGCTGATGGGCCAGCTTTTAAGTCAAGTTAATTCATTCTCTTACAGAAAAACTCTTCCAGACACTTGAGTGATGAAACTTCATTGAAATATATGTGAAAAAATAATCTGCTAAATTTTGCAGCAAAGCAAATTGAAGAACACAAACTTCAATTTCCAATTCTAAAAATTATTGTGTAACACTTTCTAGATGTATCCAACAGGAATCACATCTTAAAGATGCAGATGGCAAATCTTCAGAGCTGGAAATATTAGTTTATGGAAAAAGACATTTCTGTGGTTAAGATTTTTTATTTTACTCTAACAGCAATTGTCTTAAGAAAGCTTTAGCCTTCCACTCTGTATTTTAACCACTGGTTCCACAACTGATCACTAACCCTACCCTACCCTAATTGGAACATTGCAGGTACTAGACTACAGATTTTAAGAGGATATTTGAAAGTTGAAGAGTTCAGAAACTGAAGAAAATGACTACAGGTAGACAAACTTTTTCCGAAGGACCAATCATATTTCATTCATCAGAAAGATAACTTAATTACAATGTATACAAGGAAGAATACATGCAAATAGTTAGTCTCCACTCAAAGACTTAAGTAGGAGATAGAACTGTGAGGAGAATCTAGCTGAGTACAAATTTGAAGGAAGGAGCTGGGTGGTGGAAGGAGGAGAACTTAACAGGACACTTATGGAGTTAAGTATGAAGTGATGGATTGTTGATTACATAATAGAGTCAGACAAAAACTGGAGAATTTTAGAAGTACCTTCTGAACAAAATCCAATTAAAAGATGTCTATTCTAAGCTAAGTAAGTGAAATTATGTTGTTTGTTTTATACAAGCAAGACTATACAAATCAGTGGTATCTTTCCCCTGTACTCAGCACAAGGCCACACCTTGAGTGATGCATTCAGTTTTGGGCCCCTCATTTAAAAAGGACATTCAGGTGCTGGAGCATGTCCAGTGCAGGGCAGCATGGCTCATGAAAGGTCTAGAAAACATGTCATATAAGGGACAACTGAGAGAGCTGGGTTTGTTTAGTCATGAGAAGAGGAGGCTCAGGTGGGGCCTCATCACCCTCTAAAACTCCCTGAAAGGGGGCTTTAGTGAGGTGGGGGCTGGTCTCTTTACGATGCCTACAGTGAGAGGATTGGAGGAAATGGCCTTAAACTGAGACAGGGGAGATTCAGATTAGATATTATAAAAATTTTTTTCACCATTGGGGTGCTCAGGCATTGGAATAGGTTGCCCAGGGAGGTGGTGGAGTCACCATCCTTGGAGGTATTTAAAGAAGCATCTGGGTCTAGCCCTAGGTGATATGGTTTAGTGGTTTAGGGGTTACAGTGGTAGTGCTGACTTGATAGTTAGACTTGATGATTTTAAAGGTCTCTTCCAATTTTAATGATTCTATGATCTTTCTTAGCCTTATGATTTAATTAAATAACCCTTTATTTTGATAATTTGTTTGACAAAGTGTTGCAATGACATTGAGAATTATAGTTTTGGAGAAGAACTGTGTGGCAAAACAATAAAACTCATTTTTGCAAAGACCTAGCATTACTAAAACAACAGAAACGTAGAAAATAGAAAACATATACTGTCCTTATATATACAAAAAACAAGTGTTTTCTAAGTCAAGTGTCTGTCTGCTAAGCCTGTTAGTGCTTTAAATACAGACTCAAATAATGTAACATTCTGCACTGCTCTGTAAAGGTTGTTATACGCTATCATGTCCAGGCCTACTTTGAGGCTGCTTAATCTGCAGTTCACATGCCATACTACTTTTCCTATCTCCTCTGGAAATGTTAGCATTTTTAAATCCTTCTTGGAGAAGTTCGGTTAGATTTTGGAGTGAGTTAGATTTCTGGAGTTATTTAGTTAGAATTTGGAATTAGACATTAGAGCCAAAAAGCCATTTATAGGCCATAATTAACACACTTGTGACACAGGTGATATAAATAATTCCTTATAACATTCAAGGGCTATCTCTCCTGTTCACCACATTCATGAAAGTGGATGTTACAAAGTGCATAATAACAGTCAAGTTTAAAATCCAAGCAATATTTTTTTTATATTGTATTTTCTAAAAATAAATTTCTTCAGTAGCATGCAAATATGCTGATTAAACTACTTTAATTGTATCTGATCATCACAAAGTTCCAACTAAAATCATACAATGTAGTTCTTAACTACCAAGACCAGCTGAAATTTGTGATACTTCTTTTGTCATAGATGAGAACATGGCTGGGATAAATGCATTGGGGGTAATCCATGACTGTATACAGAGAGTTAAACATAGATAAGCAGCTGTATTCAATAGAAGAAAGTTGATGCTCTTTGATTAGAAGATTTTTCTCTATGGTTCTAATACAAATATTATGCTTTAGTTCTAGATATGGAAAGAGTTTTACTCATTTGTAACTCTAACCGAAACAGACACTTGGCAGTTCTAACAAGGTCTTCTGAAATACTCACCTATGAATTCAGAAGAATATGCTGGTTTAAAAGGAGATTGCTTACAAAATGTAGTAATTTTAAGATTAAGGTGCTAATGGAGTGTATGTTATTTATGCAGTTGTAGCTGAATCCTGAAAGGCGTGACACAAACCAGTATCTTTCATTGCTCACACAGTAAACCCTGGCACCACTCCAAGAGCTACAAAATCACTGATCAGTTGGGAAAGAATGCCTTGAGTTCTTGGCCATTTCCACATATATGCTTGACAACACAGATCATAAAGAAAGGTTTTTCTTATGTTTAAATGGAATATACTGTATTTCAGTTTGCATTCACTGCTCTTGTCCTTTCCTTGGGCACTACAGAACCAGGCTTTTATATATGTTTATAAGATTTCTCCCAAGCCCAAATAAGGCATATCTTGTTCACATGAACAAGATGACAAAACTTTCTAAGGAGCTAGAACTGGGGGCAAAGGGACTTACATCTATAGCAAATCTGACAACATTTATCTAAAGGAAAATTTTGGTGAGATGAATGGAGACAGATCTAAATCATAGTTCACAAATATAGCTCTAAATAGAATAGAATAAACCCAAATGACTTTTGTATTTACATTCATTAGCAGCTTACTCTATTTTTTGTATGTCAAATAACGGTAATGCTGTTTTGACCCTACAGAATATGTACAAAAAACATTTTTATTCTGACTTCATGTTGACTGTGCACTAGCTGTTAGGCTATAAGATCAGCTATCTGTATTGTTGATGCATTTTTATTTGATTTTAGCTGCAAACATGACATCACACACTAACAGTTTTTGAAATCTAAGGAAATACGCCAAGATTAAAGATACACATGTTAAACACTGTAATGCTTGAGGACAGTAGAAATTTAAAGTGGGAAACTTTTTAAGAGTCTGACAGGCAGATCTCAGTTTTTTCCATTCCGTCACTCAAACTTGCATTATTAGTCAAGTGTTGGTGGTGCTTGAGGATATGGTAACAGTGATTTACTTGCCCCTTGGCTCTGATGCCCAGAATGTCTGTGAGTATTACATTTGTTGTGAATGCCACCTTGATTTCACCTTGCTGTTAGACATCAGAATTGTCAATATGTTCCTAAATAACCTGAACCATGCTTTGTAAGTGTTATCCAAATATGTGTTAGAAAAGTGGAACTGCTGATGCAGAGAGAAGGTCACTAAACACTACAACATCCTGTATAAGGCAAGGTAGTGGTAAATATGTCTGTGTCAACAAATTATTTTCTCCCTTCTTGGCTGCAGTGGGACTTGTGTTCCTGGATTCTCCACAGGTTTTTCAGAGAAGCCCACAGATCAGGTGATATAGAATCAACACCATGCCCACTAACAGTGCCAAAAGAAGGGAGACAATTTTTCAGAAATATTAGGAAACAAGAATTAGAAATTGAGAAGTCTGGCAGTGGAAATCATACTCTCAATGTGGCACTCCCTTAAGTCATATCCAGGTTTATCATAATTTTTTCAGCTTTATTCATAAAATTGAAATAAAATATGTTCCTCATGCCTCAGTAGAATGACTAAGAATACTTTTCTAATACCACATTTTTGCAAGGTTAAATATTGGGTGTCTCTATTTTATATTTCATATATTGTATACATTTATCTATGGTGCTTTCACCAAAAATAATTTTAGTCCGAGATTTATATGTGTAAATAAAGAGCAGAGACAATCATAAGTGTATAATTGCTTATTTTCATGGAGCACTGCCACATTGAGTGGATGAAATTATGTTAGCCTTCTAATTCTGCAAGCAAAATAGAGCAAAGGCCTAGAGCTACTGTGTCTGGACACAATTAAGCAGAACTTGTTTGGTTGGAATTTTTTTCCCTTAGTTTCTTATACGGTACTTCAAGCCTGTTTCTAAAAAAAAAAGTGGTTTTCAATGTCAGTTCAACACAGAAAGCTGAAAAAACACCCAAGTTACGGCAAAAAACACACTAACAGACTGTTTAATCATCTATTCTCTCCTTTTTTCTTTTTTGCTTGCTATTGTCTCATTATTAAGTTGATATTTAAGCTCATCTTGTTGAATGTCTCCTCCTGAACTTGGATTAGACTTGGAAGCAACTCAGAAATGGGCTTATTCCAATTTATAGTTCTAGTTATGTTTTTAACCCGAAATGTTATATGTTATATTTTAACCCAAAATATGTTTTACAATTTTCTCATTAAAAAAGAGAAATCAGAGAACTGAGCTGTAGCTCTTATGTCATACTCCTGTAACACCTATTATCAGTAAGGAGGAGTAATGCAAATAGACTATTTATAACTCTGAGTACAGTATTTGGACAGAACTTGATTAGATGGAATTGGGAATGAATGCTTTCAAACTGATAGGGCCCAGATGCAATGACTGGGAACATTTCCTGGCCTCTACTGTGATTATTCTTGTCTATAAATATCAGTTTTACCTTCTGCTGCTGTGCTGTATCTCTTCTATTGATGCTGGAATTTCACTTTTTGTTGTAGGCATTTTTCACTTTAACTAGTGACCTCCTGTAAGAAAATGTTTACTAAAGATTGCTTTTAAAAGCCAAATCATAATATCAAATTTGTTTCTTCTAGCCTCAACTTGTCCATATGACCTGAAAGGTTTAATGAAATGCAGAAGAGTTCTGGGATTTATGTTGTTTTTCTCTGGCATGCTGTATGTACCTACTCACATCATTCTACAATCCCCTTTAGATACCATTTTAAGCAATTCTGTGGTACTGCAGGGTTTAATGGGCTGTTCTGCCCAGCATCTAGCTTTCCTTTAAGATATATTTGTCACCTCCTAGTTTTCCAATATAGATTACAATGAGACATTATGCCATTTTGTGACATGTAAATCAACTCTTTTTTTTCATTTATGTAGAAACCTTTAATGTTTACTGTTGGATCCTGGTGTTATTTCCCTCTCTGTCTTTCTGAAATGTCCTCTTAAGACCTTCTCTTCAAATAAAAAGGTAATACATTCCTTAAGCATCTCTGGAATTAAACTGACACTGAAATATATGGTGTATTTACTTGGTGAGCAGACTTGCTCCTAGAAGACTTAATTAATCATCATTTAAATTACCAAACATATAGTATAATTTTGTTTTAAATTTTTTAAAAGGTGACAATTTTGTAGGTTGTGTTTGAGATTTGATTTAACAAGGGTGGGCACTTTCATGAAGAACAATATAATCTTGTACGTGTGTAGGAAATGAAGCAGATTACGAAAAAATACTGTTATGATTCTTGGTGATTCATATCCTTCTTTACAGAAAGAAATAAATAAGTAGTAGATAGCATAATATGATCAACAGACAAATAATAAAAACTTTGGCCCATTTTTTTCACCACAGGCTTATGATGACTAGGCATTTGTACTATTTTTCATTTCTCTATAAATTTTTTATAATCAAAAACACACTGTTGCCATAATCCTGAGCAAGTATTTAAAATGCTATGCTAGCCTCCTTGTTTGAGACAGCAGTTTTTCATTTACAAATCTGTACCAAATAATGGAGTAACAAATCCTTATCTTTTATGTTATTGTTGTATTGCCCAAGGTTTTGATATTTAGTGCCAGGGTCACACTGATACTCATAGACAACTCAAAGCCCTTTCTTAATTTTCTGTGTTGCAAGAGTCCTTAGTGTCAAATACAGCTTTAAGTTCTGTTTGCCCACTTCCATTTATAATGTGGGGGGTTTAGTGTGTATTTGTGGGTTTAGTGTGTATTTGTTTCAGTGCTTGTCTATTGTCAAAACGTACAGTTAAGTAACATTATGGACTGTGATGCCTCAAATAAAAATAAAAATACAGGTGTAGTGTCCCATGCCAACTAAAAGGCAGTAAAGTGGTTTTTTAAGTTCTAAAATATAAGATTACATACATGAGTTATAGAAAACAATTTGAATATGCACCACCTGTTATGTATTCTTATGACATTTTTTATTAAAGATGACACTTTCATTATTTTTTATTTTAACTGAGTGGTGATCTTCAGTTCAAGTACCCTGTCTCTGATTATAATGAATGGTCTTACTGTAAATGAAAATTTGCTCCTGTCAGACAGAAATCTACTATTATTACATTCTATTGAAATAATTTATTAACATCAAGAATATTAAATGAAAACACAGTGAGTGTGGGAAGCCTCTTTTTTTATGCTAGTTTAAGTTATTTTTTTAAGTAATTCAGAAGTATTGGTAGCTATGCTGGAAAATAGCTGTCTCCTCAAAGATCCCAGATAAAAGAGATAAGAAACTATTATATATCCATATAAAGGTTTCACTAAGGCTTCTTTCAGTATTATTTTATTTTGGATTGCTATTGACTTCTTAGAAATTAAAATTAGATGTTTCAAATTATGACCAAATCAAGCACTCCCCAGACACTATATCTACCTAAAACTCAGCAAAGATTTCCAGTACAATAATTTTATAATCAATTTTATATGTATTATATTACACAAACCTTACTGTAGAAATTCATTGGTTTCATATTACAGTTCTCCTACTGGAAATAAATTGTGATAAGTCCAGCCTCCTGCTCAGTCTCCTCCTCAGATGTGTTGTTACGCTGCCATCCAGCCCCTCCCAAGACAGCCCTTTTCTTTCTAAGCCAACCTCAGTTCCCTCTGTGACTCCTCACAGGGCTTGTGCTCCATGCCCCAATTATCTTGGTGGTTCTCTGAAGTTTCCCGTGTTCTACCTGTAAATTGCACTCAAGTTTTCTTGTAAACTGAGGCACAAACTGCACACAGCACCCAAGTGTGGGCTAAGGAATGGCGTGTGTAGGGCAGATGATAGCTTTTCCCGAAATACTGGCTCTACTTCAGTGAATACAGCCTCAGATGCCAATTACCTTCTCTGATGCCAGGAAACTATGTTGGTTCCTGTTTAGGTCACTTTCTTCCTGAGTGCACTGATGTCTTTGCCATGGAGTTGTGCCCCAGCTAGTCAGTCTCCTGCCTGTGTCGTCTCAAGGAGGTCTTCCTTCTCGGATGCAGGAATCCACATTTGTCTTTGTTAAATTTCATGAAGTTCCTGTCAGTCCATTCCTCCAGCCTTGTGAGGTCCCTCTGAACAGAAGACCTGCCCTAGTCCACTCCCCACACCCCATCCAAGTTAGGTGTTACTTGCAAAATTAATGAGTGCAATTTGATGACACTCCAAGTGTTGATGGATTAAAATTTAATCCAAAAGAGATATTTCATTACTCTTTTAAAGATAAATGTCTATTGTAGATAGACAAAAGAGACAATTCTTTTATTCCTCCTTTTTCCTTATGTGAGCAAGCTGTATTGTGGATGCATTAGCCCAGTTTGCGAATATTCCATAAACTGCTCTTTTGTTCATGATGTTTCTTCAAATGTTGTTATGGGACTATAAAAGTTACAAATATAGTTTGGTTTTCTGACATTTTTACACAGAACTCAAGACACTGACTGTTAAACTACATTCTTCTAAAAAAAGGATTCTCTGATTAAAAACATGGAAGTAAAAAGAAAAGCTATTCATACTTTTATTTAAGAACTGTATTATTCTGCAGAATTAAATCACTCCAGGAGAAGTGGCTCATACAGGAATATACTCCAGAATGAAAGGTCATGGGAGCCTATGAAGAACTCTGGTTTTCTATTTTTTCAAAGAAGTATTATTTTATACTATTTCCAAATATCTGCAAAGTAATAGACTTGAAAAAATAAGACTGAATATAAACAGTTTCATATATAATTTATACACATATACTTAATATACTTAGTTTATATGCTGTCCCTGTTGAATTTTGCAAGGAAAATGAGCCAACAAATATAAATTAAATCAACGTAAATCAGAAGTAACTCCACAGAAATCTAGTTATGACAATATTCAGAAAGTAAGTGTTCACGAGTCTAAATTCTCATAGACATAAATTATTGCAATCTGGTGAGTTATGCTTAGAATTCAGTGCAAACAGAACCATGCCTTAAAATGTTCTGAAGTAATAACGAAAAGCTCTTTGCAATTGTTAAATTGTATAAATACTTTATATGTATCAAACCTATCATGTTGATTTCAAAGGAAAGGAAGAAATGTAACAAATTATCTCAAAGCAAAATCATAACAAATGACAATTTGCAGATCGAGGTATCAAGTTACAAAACAGAAGAGGAAAAAAATCTCATTATGCAGCCACTGTTATACAGACAATATTTATTGTCTCTGAATATATCTACATGAAAAAAACATTATCTACAGAGTTCCCTGCATAAATAAGAACTTGAGAGAAGTAAAAACACTACAAGTAAAAGATTTGTCCTTCAGCAGTCAATTTGAAAATTCCAGGAGGACTGAACTGAATTTAAGTAATACCCTAACGAAACCTCTCCTTTTTTTTTTTTTTTGTAAGAAAAAAAATAAGGTGTGGGGTTTTTTTGGTTTTTTTTTGTTTGTTTTGTTTTGTTTTTTTGGTTTTTTGGGTTTTTTTTCTGTAGGCAAGCTCTGGAATCATAGCATATCTGTTATGTTAATCTTCTGGTTTTAGCAGGAGTTTAGGAGGGAGAAACTGGTGACATTATTTTTTTAAAAAAGGAACTTTCTACTGCTCTGCAAATGTCAAGAGATGAAGTGCATCTTTATTCACTATATGCCATATTTTTCATTCTTTTATCTTAACCTGTGCTCATTCTTTAGCAGGAGTAAAAGAAAACATAAGAATTGGTGTGGAACATTTCCTTTTCTGAATTAGTTTTAAATCAGTTATCCTCATTCTTTCCCAGTTCATAACACCCTCTTCAGTTTATTGGTTTGTATTATTCTAATCAATCACCAAGAAGCAACCTCCCCCCCTTTTTATTTTTCTTTTTTTTTTTTATCAGACTTCATCCAGTGTCACAGTAAAATTCCAGCTGGGTAGAGGCCAACAGCCTAGTTTGGATATCTTCAAAGTATCCTTTCCTTGTGTTTTTTGTTTCTGTAATCTCTGAACCATAACTTAATTATCAGGTAAGTATGTGTGATTAATTATAAAAATATTTATTTTTCCAGCACATGTTCAGCTTTATCTTAAATCAGGATCTACTGACATTTCATGGATAATGCCATATCCATCAACCTGCAGATAGTTTTGATCTTGAATACTTTGAATTATTTTTTTTTTATTTTAGCTGCTAATCAAAGTCCTTTTCTGTTGAGAAGCCTGTTTCTTACATATGTCATCAGGGAAAAGGAATTTTCTCTAAAACCTCACCAGGGACTAAAATTTTTAGAATACAAATACTCAGATTATAAAGTCATGTAGAGAAGCTGAATATCTTATGACAGGTTATAAAGGACAATAAAAAACCAATGTCATGGCATGAGTTTTAATGATTAATACTAAATCCTAGAGGCCTATATGCCATACCAGGTAAACAGGATGGTATGGACTAATATCAATAACTCTAAAATTACATTACTCAGATCTTTTTGCTATGATATAGTCCTTTTCTCTCTCATTCTAAATTTTGACCTTCCATATCAACAATTTTATATTTGAAACGTACACTGCTAATCAATTCTCCAAAAAAAAAAAAAAAAAAAAAAAAAAAAAAGGTGAAAGTTGTGTTGTTAGTAATACAAATGGTTTTATTTCAAATTTAATGGACCACCAGACTAAGCAGAGACAAATCAAAAGAGAGGGACAAAGTATTGTTTTATCTTAAATTGGGATGATGGCAAAATGAATCTTCAGTTATGTGTGTTCCTTCCTTAATCTTTTACATTTAGCTAGTTTGTAGCTTTTTCAATGCATAACTACTTGGGGAAAAATATCTTGGACTTAAAAACCAGATCGCATACCGAATTTTGTTACCCTTGGTGGGAAAAGTACTCTTAGGATTTTGAGTACAAAAGGAAATACCATCTAATTTGGCCTAAAAGAAATTGCCTCTATCATCAGCCTTTAGAAAATTATAGCAATATTGTGGTCAGTACAAATGTATTATCTACTGTAGATTACTGATTTATGACATCAAACATTTTTCAAGGTTGATAATGGACTATATTAGAAGAAAGAAGAAAGGTATGAACTGAAAGTAGTTCTGCAAATTTTCTTCCATAATTTTTTCCATGGAAATTCTCTTGAGAAAAGGAGAATTAAATCTTCCAGGAAGATTGTGAATAATATTCAATAATAAATGACAGCATTGTTTGGCAAGTACATGAAGTGTCAGACTTCTGGTTCCTTCACTGTCCAAGTTTGACAATGAATGCGGTTTTGCCTTATTTTTCCCATCAGTGGTAAACGAGTTGACTTAAACCCAGTCAGAGTAGTTCCTACACCAACAACTTTGCATTATGGGGATGGCAGTGATGTTTGCAACTAGTGAAATGAAGGGAAATTCTCTTTGTTTAGGCAACTCTCAACTTGCTCATAGCCCCTTTAACCATGTTTCAAGTGAAAGTTTACTTTCTTTACTGCAATGCAGTGTAGAGGTAGATGCCACTGTGACTGAAAGTATGCCAGCTTGAGTGTTGGAGCAGTTTAGTTGCTGTACACTCCACAGCATTTAATTGACTCTTCTGAAAAGGAAAATGGTTCATCCAAAGCTTTCCCTCACTGCAGCTGTACTGTTCCAGGCACTTAGAGCCCAGTCATTCTGTACCAATTCAGAATTTCTTCTCTGGATCTCTGTATTTAGGAGAGACACACCACACAGATTTACACTGAAAATCTACTCTCTGTTATTTTACAATATATTAATTAATAGTAAGAATAGGCAAGAAAGAGAAACAATCTGTTGTATATATGCCATGTAAGATTTTTCTTTGGGAAAAAAGAATAAGACAAAAAAAAAAAAAAAAGGCAGCAAAAAAGCTAATAATTAACTGGCTTTTGAAATTCTCCTGTTTGAAACTTTTTAAAACTTATGTATTATCACTCAGAACCTCTTCCCCCTTCATGAAGTGCAGACACATAATTCACCTGCTCTCTATATTAACCTTTAATAGTAAACAAACTTACCTAAGCAAATGACAAAATGGAGTGAAGCAATGGCACTTTATCGTAACGGAATGGAGATTACTTGGAGAATCCTTTTTACTTTGCTTATCCTGTTTCCACATCAGAACATGTTCACTTAAATCCTCAATAGATAAGATCCTAGATTCTGTTCATTTAATCAAAAAGAAGTTTCACTCTTGGGTGAGAAACAATAGCATTTATTGAGCACACCATCAATACAGGTATTTCCTGGCTGTGGTACAGTTCAACAGGCCTTGATTGTCTCAACAGAAAACATATTGAAATTAAAACAAAATTAAATATTCAAAAATGTTGGGTTTATGATACCTTGTAACTTCATAGTCCTAGTATTTCTTCAATAACATTATCCCATTTGTTTTTGCAACCTGACAATTCATCTTATCTCACAGCAGTGATCTAAATTTCCATTCAAATATTAGTACACTTGAGTTATTGTGAGAGTTCAGCCCACTCCTTAGATACATGAGTCTGCATTGCCACTTGCCTTTTATAATCTGCTACTGCATTTGAAGTCACATGCATAAGATAGGCAGTGCAGTGTGCTTGTACCTTCAAAGCCAAGAGCACATGCTCAGACTACACTTGTAAAGAGATTATTGTGAGCTTATTAAAGCAAGGCAATACTGGAGAGAAGTGGAACACATGAGTTCTTAAACTCTTTCTCCTTTTTCATGTGTCTTTCTCCATCCATTTACAAAAATTGAAAAGAACATGTTTTATTCTAGAAATTATTAAAATTGTTGTAATATTTTGCAACATTCAAAAGCTGTTTGCCACACTACTTTGCTTTATAAAAGAAGGTACTGCTGACCCACTCACAGCACATATTAAGTTCAGGTTAACTGAAAATAGACCCTATTTTATGCTGAATGCTGAAATGATGCATCATTAGGTGTTAGCAGCTGGCATACAGCTAGATGGTTTCCTTTTTCTTTGCTTAGGAATGTAAGTTGTGGTGGGTGAAATTCTTAATTCATATACACACAAAGAATGAAAATACTTGCTTTCAGAGACACACTGAGTCATATCTATGGTACTGTACAAGGATAAAGAAAGAAAACCAAAAAACTCAGCAGCAAGAAGAAGGAATAGTAATTTTTCCAAGTAACAGACATTAGTCCTGTTGTTTAGTACTTTCCTGGAATATACTAAAGTGCATTATTGGCAAGTGTGGAAAAAAAAATTCAGAATAGAAAATTCATGTAGAAAGTCATACTTCCTTGGTCTGTAAAGAAAGTCCTTTTGTAGGCCAGACTTTCACCCTAAAATATGGCTTCATTGTGGAGGGTTGGACTCTAACATCTATTTCACTTTCTGTCAGCATTCCTGGATGACATATTCAGGAAAGAAAAATCTAAGTTAACTTACTGAAGGATGAACCTGGTTTTGTATAAGGAGGGGAAATTTTGGTCATTGGTGTCAATATCTTGTTAGATTCACAAGTTAGTGAAAGTGAAAATGTTGGTTATCCTCAGTTATTTAGCAGGCCACGTCACCGTTACCAGTAAGGAAAACGAAGTTTTCATGTGATTAAAATAATGGTTTAGATTTCATTTTAATCCACTTTAAATATGAACAGTGCTCACTGCACATGGCTCCTATACTGAAATTTCATTCCAGTATCAATACCGCATAGATCTGACTTGCAGATCTTCAACATGTGTAGTCGTTCCACACATAAAAGACTCCAGATCATGCAAGAAATCATTTTCAATCTATCAATTGTTAAAGCTATGCTAAACTCACAATATTAGTTCCAAATCTTTTTGAATTTACAGTTTAGTCCTTTTTTTATTCCACATCTAGCAAATTAAATTTTAAAAATTATTTCACATGAGTTTTTGCAGAAAGTGAAAATACAACTATTTATATGGGAGCTAGGTATTGGATTATGAAATCAAACCAACCTAGAGCAATCACATTCTTCTAGTTGGTCAGATGGTTGTTTGATTTTACTTGATTTAAAAATTACATAAATGATACTTAAGTAGCTGGGAAAATGATGCTTCCACAAACAAAAACTACCCAAAAAAAAGAAAAGGAAAAAAAAAAAAAACCAAAACAAAACCCAAAACCAACACCAACAAAACCCCCAAAAAATACACAAAAACCCCCCCACAACATGGCACAGAATATGGAATAGGGATATCTGCTTTTCAGAAAACTCACAACATTGTTTCTACTTCATAGGGTTTAAAGTAAACCTGGAATTTTTTGGGCCTAAACATGTCTTAGTCTTGGCTCTGATAACACTTCTGTATGTGTACCCTTCTTCTGTCCGTTTACAAACAAAAAGCTGTTGAAATGGATGCAATGAGCACAGACCAGAAGGAAAATTCTTTTTATTAATGACAGTTATGGAAAAAGCAGATCTCTGGTTTCTACACAGATGAGAAAGATTATTATTGAAAGGGAAAGGGGAAAGAAAGTTTCCTGTATGTTTACAATTAAAAGTTTGACAGCATTATGGCTATAGTCATTTTAATTTTTCAAAATGCAAGTGGCTAGAGCCTGAGCCAAAGCTAAAAATTCGATTTTTGACAAATTGGAAATAGAAAAATTACCCTATTTTCATCAGTTATTTAAATGAGAATTGAAAATTACAAAGTAAAAATCACTAAGCTCCAGCACAAAGCTTGATCTTTGCCTTGGAATAAGGCTTTATCACTGCTGTTAGAGCTGAGATGACTCTTCAAAGACATCAGTGAACTCACAGAAAAATCTTTCAATTCATTCTCCTGCAGCACTGGGTGTATTTCCTTTGGATTTTTTCGAAGACTGCAGTCAATCACTTTCCCTAGTGAGGACCTGACCTCTGGATCCCTGTAGCTTTTTACACCTGCTGATAGAATGAGAAATCAGAGAATTCTAATATGCTTTTCTTACAGATATGAAAAGCAGGTTTTCTTCATCACTAAGGTTGTTCTTTGCCTTCTAAGTAATGTCAGACCTTGATGGAATGAAGACATGTAGGAGAAATGAACTCTGCCTTCATCACTTTGGCATCAAGAGCACAGAGATGTCATTATACCTAGGAAACCAAGACAACAGTTTGGCTTAAACAACAGGGTAGAGGCTAGAGCAGAAAAAGCCTAGAGAATTCCTCATTTCTTTCCCCATCTTATATGAATATTTTTATTACTCCTTTCTCCCACTTTCACTAACAAACCACTTTATTTCTGTGCTTCCTCAGTCTCTCTCTCTGCTGCACCTGCCAGGCTTCTCACCACCACCCCATCTCTCCACATAATCCAATCAACTTCATCTGTTCTTCAGTCAACCATTGCCTCATATTTCTTGCAAGGCAGTAGCTCTGTTTCCCAGTTTTTGAAGTCCTTTTGGGGAAAATCTCGTGGAAGAATAGTAGGTTTTCCTCACAGTATTTCTCAGTTCTTTGGATAGTCTGTGAAAATACTTCATGAAGCCACACAGGACTTAAGCTATGACTGAACACTAATACATAAAGCACAGAGAATCATACAAGTAGTAAACAACAAGTGGCAGTAACAGTAGATACAAATGTATTAGGTAATTAATGTGATAAGCAAGAATAATAACTGCAAATAACAAGGAATATTTCACTGCAGTATCTGTGCACATATAAATTTCCCTTATGCTTTCTACATGTGAGTACAACACATGGGTATAAAATGTTTTTCTTCCATCTTTTTCTAATCTTTCTTCCTTTGATGGTTTCTTTTTATCTTTCCTTCCTTCCTTCCTTCCTTCCTTCCTTCCTTCTAGAGACTTCTGAAACTAGTAAGACTTTATGATGGCACCTGAACTTCGCACAATGCAGTATTTTCAATTAATGTCATAAATCAGTTTCTGTGTTCTCTCCAGCATAGATAGCATGGGGGTTCACTGCATTTATAACTTGCTGAAGTGATTATTAGGGCAAAAGGGAAAAGAAGAAAAGAAGTAAAATATTACATCTGTGACTAGAGCACGTCTAACAATGGATATCTCATCATTTATTTAATGTCTTTTGCAATTTCTTTTAAAATATAATCTGATATATATCTTTGCAATTTTTCACTGAGATCTCAGTGTTTGAAAACTGTCAGAGAGCTAACAGTCACTTGAGTTTCTGGAGAAGTTGTGGAACAAATTCAGCCCAGCAAAATAATCCTAGCCAAGTGTATCTGACACCTGGGAGTGAAAGAGGAAGCAAATACGATAGTGACAGAATTCACTGCAGGAAGCAACAGTAGCAGTGATTCTGGCTCAAGCCAGAGGTGTTTTACTGTAATTGCTGCTAGATGATCTAACATATACTCTTTTTCTATAATACAGCCTTAGATAAAGCGTGGCTACCAGCTGACTGACTTTAACACCTGAATGCCAAAAAGTGCACTTTAAGAAGTGACATTGCTGATCTATTTGCAGAACACATCACCTGCCATTCGCAACATTGCTTGGGAGGGGGATCCATTAGATAAAGAAGCTTCAGCACAGAAATAAGGCACCTTTCTTTCTTTCTTCTCACTGGACTCTTTTCATTTTCTCTTCCTGTGTTTCAGGAGGTAATTTTTCGTACTTCTTCCAGTCTTAACGCTATGGCAGTGGTGCTGAATGCTGATGAGGCTCTGCTTAATGCAACTTTCACTACAGCTTTTAAAGAACCTTCAATTAGCAAGCATCTAGACATAAAAGATAATGGAAAAAAAATACTTAATAAGCACTTAAAAAGAGACACCATGAGGGTATCCAGACAAGAATTCAAACACAGTATGATCATTCATATACTTGTAGACATATGTACAGTATGAAAAATATATATAAGGTTTATATTTATATGTTTTTAATTACAAAATTTGTTTCAATAACTCTAATATTACAATATCTCTAATCTTACTGTTCTCTTTTAATTCTGCTTCATCTATCCTGCTTTTAGCTGAAACCTGTACAGTAAGTCTGTATACTTTAGATTCAAGAATTCAGATTGAATTTCCTACTTATCTAGAGTTCCAAAGCAATTTTTGTGTTCCAGTCCTTTATAGCTCTCAAAACAATTATACCACCATGCAGACTTTGACTAGCACAAATGATATTTCAATTATAGATGGGAAACGCCTGTTGAAATAAAAATCAAACCTGTTTGAAAAGTCATTTATTAAATACAGATCATATTGGCAGGAGCATAATTTTGGAAGTTTCTTTGTTTGTTTCTCTTTCTTTCTTTCTTTGTTTTTCTTTCTTTCTTTCTCATTTGTAGATATTGATTACTGCAGATGGTATACTTTTAAAAGACAGAATTGATTCTTTACACCATAAATAATATGGAAACAAAATGAGAATCACCTTTGAAAACTTTCAAATTGAAATGCTCCAAAGAATCCAAATATTTTCATATTGGAATACAAATACAAAGCCAAAATTTTAAGCTGAAATTCAAATGTCTTGAGGATGAAACATCTCTTCATAAGTGAATAGGTTCATAGGAAGAATTGTTAATAATCCAACAGAGAAATAAACTTTAGCTTGCATAAGACAAAATGAACACATATCCAAAGGGGACATACTCTGCATTAAGCACATCACTTTCTAAATTATATTCAGAAATAAATGACAACAACAAATGGGGCTGTTCCAGTAGTGTTTCCAAATAAAATCGAGCTATAAACTTTCATCACGATTCAGATCCAGATTTCCCCAAACTCAAAATGGAAAAATACTTCTTCAGTGGTATGTATAGGTTCAGTTTTCCAGAATAATTGGAATTTCAGATTTTTTACCTCCGGTGGTCTCCATGTAAATTTAGACCTACATGAAGACCTTGCAGATGATGCCATTACAACAGGAGAATCCTTTTTTGATTGCAGAGGTCAAAGCCATATACTTCTTGTAGGGACTGTAATCAAGTTTCACCACCATCTATTTTAGTATGAAGTGATACAGACAAGGAATAATGCAATGTTCAGGGTTCTGTGTCGCAGCCACACTTGTCCTCTCTGACAATCATAATGGTGATGGGATTCAGAAAAACTGTTAAAACTAATCTGGGACTACAAAACTAATTTCAATTGGATTAAAGGGATATTTAGAAATTAGATCTCCTGGGAAATTTATTTCTTCAGTACTGATTGTGTGGAGACTTGTATAATATGCTCATCTTTACATGTGCAAGTAAGGAAGTTGTAGTCAACAGAGTAATTCACAAAACTGGTATTTTAAACACATGCACCACAGTTGTCAGGACAGAAACCTCTGCAAAATTGTGCCAAACAATTCACTTGTTACATAGTTATTATTGCAGGGAAAAAAGATATTCTATTCAACTGAATAGATTATTTATGAAAAATGAGATGACGGATAGCTGAGTATTCTGACTAAATCTATTCCATGGAATAAATCTTGTCTGACTTGTTAATATGGTGACAGCTATGAATCTCATTATTCTAAGTTCTGACTGCTGGACACAAGTTTTGTCGCAGTGACTGCCATGAGAAATATTTTTTTCTTAAAAAAACAGAGTACTAAAATCAGAAACCCCTACCTCGAGGCAAGCTTGCAGCAGTTCTAGCTGTTCTGGTACAGCTGCTCTCAATAGCTACTGTGGGTTTAGAGCACCTCTTTGTGGTGTATTAGTGAGATGTTGCTTATGAAAAGAAAATTCATAGGAAAATGTATTTCATATTGTGGATAGAAATATAAAAACAAAACAAAACAAAATTGCTGGAAAAATAAGAGGGTTAATTGTGAAATAAGTGATGGTTATTAGTTATGTGCATCACTCTTGTGTTCATGTTCTGTAGTTTCTGTTGGTGTTCTATACAGTATATCCTAGCGCTTGAAATTTTATGTTCCACAAGTATTTAATATCTTGTAAGTATACTGTAAGTATATAATAATTCTATTTTCACTTGAGAAATAATAATAATGGTAATGGAAATCATTTGCTTTAAAATAGTTACTACAACTATCTCAAAATCTATGATCATGTACATCTGTTATAATAAGGATGAAATTTTATCTAAATTATGTTACCTTAAAATTTTCCTCTATGCAGCTAAATAAATATGGAAACATAAAGGTTACACTCTGTTAAGTTCATTTCTACCACTGACTCATTTCTTCACTGGTTGAATTGTCTGCCTCCTCTTTACTCACAGAGAAAGACAAAGGCAAGCAAAGATGATGCTGAGAGGAGGGAGTACACACCTTGCTTTCTCCCGAGATAACGAATTTCCCAGGATTTCTCAGCTGATTTGGCAAATCAGGTTCAAGGCAGCATAATTCTAGGATTTAGAAGGAAGGTGTTAAGGTAGAGATGTCTGTTTTGGAGAATACCTCAAGGAGTTATAGTTATTTACACTGTAAAAAAAGCAGTTCCTTATGAATCAGACACACATGTCAAAAGTGTTTTCTTATGTGAATTAGCATGAGAATTGGATGGAGTTCAAGTGAGCTGGTATAATCAGTATTTTAACAGGATAGTTTTCCAAAAGATGAATTTTCAAAAACAAATCAAATGTTTCCATTAAAATAAATGATAGATTATCTTAAGAAAATACAAATCTATTTTAAAGGATTAATGTTTTAATTTCAAAACTAAACTAATTCAGGCAATAGGAAGAAAAAAATTCTAGAGTTTAATCACAGTGCATAAGCCCCCACACCTACAGACAAACTATAGAAATAGTATGACATATCTCCCTAGAACTGCATTCAGAAAATTATCACTGGCCCTTTTTTTGGCAAGACAAAATTTGGAAGGCGAATCAGCCTGTTTAGAATTATACATCCATAAGGTATATCTCCTTGCCATGGTAAATATCCAGGGGGGAGTTTCTTGTTCATATATGCTAGAGAATAAATCAGTCCTCAGAAGTAGGACTTTCATGTGTCAGGAAATATTCCCATTGGAAATTTATGTATATTTTAATATAATTGATCATTTATCATTTATAAAGCTTAAAACCCCCATAACTGTTCCCTAACCACCATTTATGTACAATACCCTTGTTAGTCTGTCAAGCCAATCTTTAGAATTTCTTTCCTATTATTCCAGAGGCCACTCTTGCAAGGATTATAACATATGACAAATATGGAAGGATAAGAGATTTTGGTGTTTAATCTGAAGCTTAAGTCAGCTTTTGTGCTCTTTGAAGCATAAGCCTCTTTTTGAATTGTATCCAAATAGCTAGACATCTTGGGTGAAAAATGTCTTACTATGCAAAGGTCTGTGAGATGATCATGGAATTCAAAGGTTATTCTGTCCACTGGGAACTTTTAGAAAGAAAAGGAGTCTCACTTTAGCTTAGCATGGTTATTTGAAATAGGTCTGTAACACTTTTGCTAGTTTTACTGAGAGTCATTTTATTTAGAAACGACGCTGCAGTCATGTGGTGCATTTTTAGCTTGACAAGTAAATGGAAGCTGCTGAAAGGTAGTCCGCTACAGTGAGAGAGGAGTGGGCTACATCCTGAGCTTTCTGTCATACAGATCAGATCACTATCTTGTTTCCTTGACAATGTAGGTAACTTTAAGAAGCAGAAAAGTTAAGCAAATACCTTCACTATGCCAAGGATCACAGTTTACTGTGCTGTACTAAATCCTCCAACAGTGTAAAATGTGATATTAAACGCAACCATTATTAAAGATATCTTTTGAATACTGGATGCAGTCTTCACTGTAGATGGATCTGAATGCTGCTTAATAACATTTGATAACAAATTTCAGATATGTTAGAAAGAGGAGAAAGTAATCATAACAAATTGATTCACTGATTTGTTTCAGTTCTTTCTCCATTCAGGAATTATAGGTGGTTTGACTTCAATTTTCTAGAATTTATCATTATCTGTGGAATGGGGTCTGTGAATTATTGTTGATCTGTAACTCATTCACTAGCAATTAGCTGAAATAATTACACAGCTCAATTCCTTGATTAAAGACATGGTTGCTCCCTAAAAGGGTGAGCACAATGGCCAAAATTCAAGTAATGCCGAGACATTCTCAAACAAGCCCCAGACCAACTGGACAGTAAGGCATACAGCACAAGACATACATTTGACTCTGGAGTGTCTATGCATGCATACAAGTGCAGTTTGAAGTCTGTAAACTTTTTGCAATACATACATAAAACTTGCTGTTTCAATGTACTCTTGCTAGCAAAAGGATCTCTAGAAATAGAAGAGGGAGGGAAGGAACAGAAAAATATGAAGAGGTGCAAAGACATGCAAAAAGAATTGTTCTGAAGAATGAAATTACTATTTCTTCTCAGTATTTTTCCAAGCTGACTTGGTCCAAAACATTTGGTATCTGCTCCCTGGTAAGACTAAAGGTAATAACCCTGAGGCCTCTACTGTCAACAGAGGAATTTTCAGATTAATTCAAAATGGATCAAGAAACCACACAACATGGAAAACCATACAAACTTGTCTGTTCCATGTCTCCACCAGAATAATTGTTCTCTAGAGTACCTGAAATAGTGGCTAATGAAATAATGACCACTAGCTTCATCTATGACGTGTGTGCTAGTTTAAAGGTAAACCAGCTAGAGGAATGAACCTAACTCACAAACAGATTACAAGTCAGAATTACAGTTTAGTAAAAAGATCACAATAAGTACAAGGGTACAGAGGAA
>JAWWEU010000158.1:34834372-34892735 GCA_035583155.1 Acropternis orthonyx | reverse complement strand
TTAAACGGACCTTTTCCTCTGTACCCTTGTACTTATTGTGATCTTTTTTACTAAACTGTAATTCTGACTTATAATCTTCTTGTGAGTTAGGTTCATTCCTCCAGCTGGTTTACCTTTAAACTAGCACAACATATATCAAATTGTCTGTGTTTTACTAGAAACATGTATGTTTTTTGACATACAGTGTGTTTGCAAACTGGAAATAAAACAGAAACCATCATAATACTGCTCTATCACATAATCCTTAACAGTCCTCTTTTGTACTCTTAATAGGGCTACATATTCTTTTCTGCTCTCATTTTGAAATATTTCCTTCCATTTAATGGAGTTTTGCATGAGTATGTATCAGAGGAACTTTTCTCATTGTGCAACATATAGTTGTGTTCAAGTAAGACTCCGTATCTGTAATGCTAACAATTTAATTAGAATAAAAAGACATTACAAAGTAAGTATGGTAAATAGAGATTAGTAGGTGAATGCTAAGTTTAGTAAGTAACTCAGCCAAGCAAAATTAGAATAGATTATGCCATAAAAGAGAGCATCAGTCACAGGGAAGTTAATTGTTCTGAAACAGATCTTAATAGTTTTTTGAGTGAAGGATGAGTTTGATTTGTGGTAGTTTAGAGATGGAGACAAGAGAAAAATTTACAGTGTGAACCAAAATAAAAGACTGTGTACTTGGGGATTAATATCAAGAAACCTTCTATAACCTTGAAACCTGGTAGAAGCACTATAAAGAAGAAAAATCTGACTGCACAGGCTGATCTCAGAATGACTTTGAGCTGTCAACACGAAACCGCCATTACAATAGCAAATATAATTTGCCAGTCATGTCAGTCATATTATTTACAATGAAACTAAATTTAGAATACAATTCATAATTCTAGATATTGAGAGTAGATTGATTGAACCTGAAAGAACCACAAAGAAGGAACCTGTCACATCCAACAATATTACGACCTTACCATGCAAAAAACAGGTTAAAAGAGTTGTTCATCTTACAAATTATTGAATAGGGGTGTATTTCTGTAAAACCGCAAGGAAGAAAACATTCTGAGGAGCTATTTAAATTCATATATTTAGCAGAGAGCCATCTGTTACATTTTGCATGTTGCTTTTTAATTAAATAACTGAAGCAGTTCAACTGACTTTTGCAAGACTACATCTTAGAGAAATATGGCTAATCATGTAATGCAATCAATTCGAATTGTGCTCCTCACAAAGTAAGCTCATAGCATGACACTTGCATATTACATTCTTTAATTGTGCAATATGAGGTTCAGAATGCTGTTCTTCAGTGTCTGAAATCCTTATTATATCAGATAACTGTCAGGCAGAACACCACAAGCTGTTTCTCCAAATACCAGTTTAAGAAAGAGGGAACTTCTAAAAGGTCCTTACACTCTAATTGGTATTAGGAATAAGCTGGCAATCAGATTTTTTTTTGGGGGGGGGCGGGCAGTCAAACTGCAGTATATATTTAGTTTAACTCTTCTGAATCCTGGATAAAATACCTTTTACAGGTATTATACTTTTTATTTTAATGCAATACAATGGTTTTCACCAAAAGATTTTTATGTCCTGTTATTGACAGAAATGCCTTAAATGTCGACTTTAGTTCCATCTAATCAGTAGATTTTATAATAAACACAATATAAGCTTCCTGATTACTTTAATAAAGCATTATTCCCATTCCCTCTTAATTTTTCAAACCATTTCTTCTAAAACCAGATTTTTTTTCAGAAGGACTTCTACCAGCTCCAGGCAGTCGACAGCACAGGAGCTTTTTAAGGAAAGGACTGAAAATAACACCACTGAAATGCACTCCTGCTCATACATACAAGTAGATACTCAAGCAGTGAGTTAGTATTAGCTGTATATATATATGGAATATTGCTGACAGGTAGCCTTGTCAAACTATACTAGGCTTAAATTTGTTGCCATCTTTGTGTATGGGTATTCTGCTGATGAACATGTTGTACAAGATAATGTTGTCTGTGTTTTCAGTAATATTCACCATAATAAAAGCCGAAGAATCAAAGGCATTTTTCCACAAGAGGGGGCTAATACTCCTTATCAGGTTCTGAGAAAAGAAAGAAGCAAGCAAGCAAGCAAGAAAGAACAAATTTGATGGAACTAGAGTTACATTTCTATCATGCTTGTTCTAAAACACCTGGTCAACTGATCTGTCACAGCTGAGGAGTGACATTTTAACCTTGGAGAGATTCTAGTCAAGGCAGGATCAGTAAAATTTCATTGCCAGTGAGTCCCTTTTAAAGAAAGGACTACACAAATATGGTCCATAAGATGATATTTCTGCCAATGAAATGAAATTACAGTGTAACTCGCTCTAAAATGAGTAAGTAGCCAAAGTGATTACTAGGAGCAAGGAGTAAAGAGCTGATGACAAAAATGAGCTGATCATTCATACACCTTGGATCACTTTCAGTGCCAGTAAGTATGTTCTTAATTACATCCTCAGCTGAAATTGGTGGTAAGAGCACTCAGATTTGATCTATCCTTGCACCTACAAAAAAAAAAAAAGTATCCTTTATAGAACTGAAATTCATAGAATACGCAGAAACCTACTTATATAATCAATAGTACATTGAAAAAAGATTCAAAGTATTAGCAATATGCTTTAGCAAATGCGGAGAGGTGATAATAGGGATTTAAATATTTTCAATTTTAAAGTTCTTTACATATGTTAAAATCATCATTCAGTTGCAAAGTTTTGAGAACATTTCTTTCAATTTTTCCTGGTTTTATTTTTTTTTGTGGAAATACACTAGTGGGCTGGAGAGACCAAGAGACACACATTTTCCCATTTTCTGATGGAATCCATGACCCAGAAGAAGCATTACATACTGAAAATTAAAGGATCTGTTTGTTTAATGTATGGTACATAAATATCACTAGAAATGTCACTGAGAAGTGTATAAGGAATTACATATTTCAGCAACACAGTGATTTGCTGCATACCTGAATTTTTCATCCAAGTATGTGAACGTTTGAAATTAACAAATCAGTGTAAAGAAATCATTTAAAAAAGAAAAGGAAAAAAAAAGAAAATAAAAACTTTTCAGCAGTTTTCAGGCATGTATTCATGTGCATCTAGAGAAAGAAACTACACTTTTTTTAAATTATCTTATTACTCATTTCAAACTCACATTAGTCAGTCAACATATATATATATATATATAATAACGGCCAGACTTCATGAACGAAGATCTGGGGAAGGGCTCTCCCCCCATGGGCGTGCCCTTCCAGCCTGCGCAGTGGATTTTTTCAGGTGAGGCACAGCATGAGCAGAACTGGCCCCACCGTTTCAGGCCTAAGGTTCATTTGCCACGGCCAAGCGAGCTTGGACAGTGAAATCCTCGGGACTGGCTACAGCACCCGGTACTAACCGGGGCTGGTCCTGCTGAGCAGGACTTAACTGCCCAGGGGACAGTCCCTAACTGAGGACTCGAACTTTGGCCCTTGGGATTCAGAGATCAGAGTGCTAACCGTTACGCCACAGGACCACCCCAGTCAGTCAACAGGGCCCACAGCAACAGTGGTGACAGCAGTGGCATCTATGGCAAATTCTGGGATCAAACACCTGAAGGAGTTAGGAGAGGGGTTCTCAGAGTCAGGGAAACTTGCTGAAAGACAGCTCAGAGTTCAGCAGAAACCGGCAGCTCTTGTGAGAGAGACTGATGTGGCAAGAACTTTGTCAGAGCAATCGCAGGAGATGTAAACAACTCCAGGGAGTGTGAGTGACCTGTGCGGGCAGTCAGGGCATGGCATGGTAGTTGGTGTAGGCAGGGCACATAGGAGAGCGCAGCCACCCTCCAGCTCCTGAGGCGAGCTCACCTGGTAGTTTTCACCCACCCAACCAGAACATAACCAAGGACAGTTTCCACATGGTCAAAAGCCATCACTAGAAAGAGCACAGTGACCCAGATGGAGCTCTCTCAGAAGCATGCACCTGGCCAGGTCTCCACTCCCTTGGGCTGCACGGAGTGTTTGAGCCTGGCATTAGTACTGGAGGGCAACAGAGATGACACCTGCATGTGGTGTGACCAGGTAGATGATCAGATAGGTGTTAGCATTTCTTGCACAATTTTTATGCTTGCGTATTGCTTAAGGCTGAACCCCTCAAGGCAGTTGCTGTCTATACAAAAACATAAACTTTCATTTCAAAAAGTATTTCTAGTTCCTGCAGCTGCCAAGATAAGCTAGAATACATGGCCTCAGTGAACCTGAAAGATTCCCAGGCAGGGGGTTAATTAAAATTCTATCCACATCTACAAACTGCTTGCCTGTTTGTTTGTATCTGATTGTTTTATGCCGCCTCATAATTTCTATGCAGCCTTAGTCATGATTCCTGAATGCTGGAGATTAGCTGTAACCAGAGCACTTCTATTCCTAATGCTCTATCAGTACTCTGAAAGACTGTCCAGCTCCTTCTGAGAACCTTCCACAGCTTTCAGTATTTCTGGCAAAAAAATTATACCATCTACTTCTAGCTGTAGTAAGCCATAAGGTACAGCTATCCTGTTGTTGTCCCTCAGCGTGAATTTGGAATAGGATGAACAATGATCTTGTGCTCATTTCCTGTTGCATGCTCTGACTATTATACTATCAATTATATATGTTACACTATCATGTATAAATGGGTCCTTAGGATGGAATTGCATGTGTCACTCTTGTGTTCCTAGAACACATTTTCTCAATTAAATAGGTTTAACAACTTTCTGCTTAGAAGTACTTGCTATTAGAGTCAGCCTGGTCAACAGTGAGGGTTCCCATAGATTTTTCTCCATTATAGTTTTTTTCTTATTCATTTTTGTAATAATCACTCGAAGTTCTGACACAGGAACAACTGAAGCTACTGCCTCAGACTGCTGCTACACTTTCTCTATTAGTTAAAGAAGCCATTCATACAAACTTTAATTTACCTGAAGTTAATTGGATTGCTTCTTCATCTTCCAGTTGCTATCAGTGATTACTTAAAGACTCTATGCAGTTACAGCTCGTTCATACACTCCATCACTCATATCACTGATTGCAGAACAGTCCATTTCCAGGACACAAGTGATTTCTGTTTCATTTTAATAGTAGTTGGAGAGATGGAAAAGGTATCTTTTGTGTCATAGTGAAATATTCTGACTGAAATTTCACAGGGAAAATTTACGTTGTGTGAAATTATGAACTCAATCAAATACTGCAATTTTGATATCCTTAATTCTTCTGAAGATATCTCTTTTTTTTTTCCTCAGTTGATGAGATGCATTGATTGAGACTTAGGATGAAAAGCAGAGCAACTAACAATTGCAGACCTTCAAGAGTTTGAAAGAAATGGGACATGTTCCTCACGGAACCCAGGTATTGAGAAATAGTCAAATCATTGAAAAGTTACTTAGACAAAAAAATTTTGTATTGAATTTGAAGGTCAGCAACCCTTTTCACAAGTATATGAAACAGTTTAAATCTGTGAATCTTACTTGTAAGAGTTCAACCATATTCACATAAGCATTTTGGAGCAGTGTTCTGGTAAGTAATCTGATTAACAGTTCCAATTTTTAAGTTTGGATAAGACAATGGTAATAGTCCATAATGTCCAATACCTCTTTGCTGGAAACAGCCAGTCTCTGTTTCAGGTTACAAATGTAAGCATTTATTGTTATTACACATTTTTCACCATAAGAAGGCAATTTGAGCTACACTCTACCTTCACCAGTAATGTCAAAATTCCTAAAATTAAAGAAAAATCTAATCAAATTGTAACTGAGTGTATGAAAAGATATACTGGTTGCAATATTCATGGAGTTAAATTAAGTTACTGGGTCTACATAAAGAATTTGCATTGTTTTTTCAGTGTTACTTTGGAGTAATGGTGCAACATCAATATTACTCCAAGGCTACATGACTATAACTCAATACAGAATCCATATAAAACAGTGTTTATTCAATATACACTTATGTACTTGCCAGTGATGTGAAGAATTGAAAAGTCTGTCTTCATGATCCTTAGAAACCTTAGATCAAAATATTATTAGTTTCTATTTTTTTCCATTCTAAATCTAATCTGGATAGAGGATAAATAGCCACCAGATCATCTGCTGTTGCTGGAGTTTCTGCTTCAGTTTTTGACTTTTTCTTTCTCCTTCACTTTTTTAAAGACATGTTATAGCTGATAGCTCTTCATTATAGCCAAGAAGCTATATTAGGATGAAGGGGAATGGAATAACTTCCCATAAATTAATAGTCAGGAGACAAGTTTTCATACTCCTTTTTCTGAATGGTTCCAATCTGAACTAAATGCATGAAAGAAGGTAATGAAATACTGTAACTTTATTGTCGTGTTTCTCAAGGACACCATTTTCTGTGGTAGTAACTCTCCTGTATGGACAAAGCCTCCCTGTCCCATGGCAGAGTAGAAGCCAATGTCAGAGCCTTGCCAACAACAGCATGCTACTGATTGCAATGAAAGCCTGAATGGCATACTGGTTGAAGGCACAATTGCAGTAGGCTTTGAAGAGAAGACAGAGTAAGGCAAGCACAGCAGGGTGAACAGGGGGTTCATTTCAATTCTTACACCTGACCTTTGTGCAAAGGCTGTTGGAACAGAGTTTGCAGGAGATCAAACAGCTTTGCATTTTACTGTAGATTTATTTGATGCATCTCATAGGCTTGCACTACCTTCAAGAAGAGGTTCATAGAGAAGAGGAACTCAGTACACAGAGTTTGCCTCTGGAATCCTTCATGCTCATCTTCCTTTGAACACTATCCCTTCAGTATCCCTGCATCCATGGGATATGGTGACTTCTTGGTATGCTTCACCTTCCAGAGCAAGAAATAATGCAGGAGGATCACTCCTTAAATAATTCACCTCTTCATTTACAGGCCTGATGCTGGGTTTTTATATGCTATTTTATGCACTAGCAAATTCAGATTTTATTGATAATGTAACATAAAACATGCTATATGACTGGTGTTTGCACTGTGAGCACCTGAGAAGTTTCCATCTATCGCTCTTTTCTAGAATACAATCTGGTTAGTCCTTACCCCTTCAAATGAGCAATTATATTTGATACTACTATTACCCATCAGTTGCTCTTTTCTACCAACAAGACAAGTAGCCCTGCTTTGCCTCCAAGGAAGGTCAATATGTAAAGCTTCCTAATAGTCATTAAGAAAAAAGAGTTCAACATAAAGAATACGTATGGCATTTAAGAAGAAAAAGCTAAATAATGCACATATCGATTACAAAAGATGACGAGTGTGAGATTCCAATATTCAGAGTAGAATCAAAATATTTAAAAGCCAGTCTAACTGGCATGACTATAGAAGTTATTTCAGAATTGTATTATAAACCATTTTCTTTACTACAAATTAAATATACAAGCTTAAGCTTTTTTAATTAAATAATTTGAACTTGAAAACCATATGCTGGTAAGAATTTGCTTTCAAAGCATTTTGGTGGGGTTTTACTTTTGTTTAAAAAGTGTATAACAAGGGCTTTATGAAAAAGGGAGAAAAACTATCAGGTAATGACTGGTTGCTTGGAAACATCAATTTGGAAAGTATCTTTCAAAATGTACAATGATAGTTGGCCTTGCAAATGTAAAATTTCCTGACACAACAATCTCTGTAAAAGCTATTGAAAATATGACTGTAAGAAGGAAATAGTTTGACCTTGAATACTTTTGGATTCAGTTCCTTGTGAGATGTTAAAAAAAATTTCCAAGTATTTTTAAAAGTAGCCAATCACCTTACTTAAATAAACAAACAAAGAGACAGAACAGGTTTCAGCTGAAAACTAAAGTAAGTCCTTGGAAGCTGAAATGATACAGTTACAATTAGCTATACAATTTTGAATTAGAAGTTCCTTTCTGATGTGATGCACTTCTTGAGCACACGTTATGACCATGATTCTGCATGTGAGTAAATATATGAAAGAAACATCCGTGCTTCAGAATAACAAAGATTTTCAAAATTTCTTTTCAAATTACAAGTTTGGGGGTTTTTGGTGTAATTGAATCTCACAAGTTGTATGTCAGAAACTTTTAGTGAATTTTTTGAGCCCTACAACAGAAATTACATGAATGCTACACTTAGATGCATTTTTTAATTATTTACAAAATTCCAGTAGTCCATCTCAACTTTCTCTAAAAGTACAGAAATAAATAATTCATAGATGTTTTTACTTAAGGGTCAATCCTCTGTGAAAATAGTCCAAAATTAATAGAGATGCAGATTGTCTGAGAACAATTCCTTGAACTATTTTTGGCTACAGAAATGATTTATTGACTGAGAACATCACCTTTCTATTCAAAAGTTCAAATAAAAAAATGACAACTCCGGTGAGGGATAAAGGCAAAGGCATTGCAGAAGAAAGTACATACACATAGGGCCACTAAAATGATTACAGGATTGGAGCAAAGTCATATAAGGACAGGTTGAAAGAACTTTTAACAAAGATACCCTGGAGGAGGGGAAGGCACTGACCGACTTGTGCAAGTACCTGAACGGACTGATAAAAAATTATGCAGCCAGATTCTTCTCAGTAGTACACAGAGAAAGGACAAGAGGCAATTGGTACAAACTGAAACACAGGAAATTCCATTTAAATATTAAAAAAAATACTGTAAGGGTGATAAAACATCAGAACAGGTTGCCTAGAAAGGTTGTGAAGTCTTCATCCTTGGACATGCTCAAAATTCAGCTGAATACAGTCCTGGGCAACCTGCTATAGCTTACACTGGTTGAATTGGTTGGGTTGGACTCTAAGGATCATCAAGTATATCTTCCAACCTCAACTATTCTGAGATTGTATGTAGAAACTACTGGGAATAAATGACTATCAACTCTTAGTCAACACACAGTTTGGCAAGAACTTATTTCTGCTGTCCAGACTTACAGATTGAAGAAATGTAGTCATATATGTCCTGTAGAAATCACTGAAAAATGCCAGAAACATCCTTGTATCATTCATAGAAAGGTCACTTCTGAGCCTTGGCAAAAATTCTGCACTTGGACTCTTGCAGCTGAAATAAAATGTGCTTACTTGTAATTGATGCTTACACCAGATGGACAGAAAAATTTGGCTAGTAAACAAGATAACAAGTGTCTGATTTGGATAAATGAGGCAGTTCATATTTCTAAATTTAAGTGTTTAAATATCTTCTGAGGGTGGCAGTTGATGTTCATAATTTTAATTTCACAATAGAGGATGTGAAATCAAAGAAGTACAGTTCAGGAGTCAAACACATAGCTGGAGATCAAGTTTTAAATTGGTGTTACAGTCTGACTCACCCCGTTCCATTGACAGTAGCATCAATCACAGGCTATTCACTTAAGAGATGGATTCGATGATCCTCATGGGTGCCTTCCAGTTCAGAATATTGTGTGATTCTGACAGTGACAACTCTGCACTATTCACACTCATGAATCACTTAAAGAAGCCTGAAAGTTTTTCTGATTGGCACCAGTCAATAAGGCTGTCTGGGGTGCTGTCAAAACATTTGAAATTCTCCTCACTAGAGTGCACAAGAGCTTCAAAAGTCGAAATCAGGAGTAAGTGTTGTGAGCTGAAACTTACTTCATTACTTCTAGAAGGAAATCCAAGTTTAATTAAATTCACCAAGTAGTGAAGAACATGACTATGTCAGTGATTAATTCCCCTCACTGTTTCACAGATACAAGCAAATCTGAAAGGAAATTTTATGAAGTTTTAAATTATTTAATACAATGGTGACTGCAGTGCTGAAAGACATCATACCAGCTAGGGAACAAAAAAAAAAAAAAAAAAAAACCACAGAAGATCAACTGGACAGCTTGAGTTTTATTATTAAGACATAAACTGCTGAGGATAACTTATGCCAATGTCCCAGATGGAAAAACTAGGCACTCCGAAGTGTACCTACACAGTATTTGACTGTCAGAAAGCAGGAGTTATATGTAGAATATACCTTGAAACCCACATTCAATGCCTCTTACATGTATATGGAGTCTTACTTGCTCTGAAAAGTATCCTCTAGGCATGCCGGGGACAAGGCTTATAGGGTTATTATCTATATGGACCTATATGATCCTGATCTTGAGGACCACCTTAGTGAAGTCCCTAAGATGCAGTGTAGATCCAATTTTACTGCAGGCACTTATTTGTCAGCATATCCAGAATAAATAGTTGTATCTTCTAGAGCACAGGGAAGTATAAGACCTGACACTGAAGCCAAACACGGCCATGATGGTGAATTTATACATCACTGTTCTTTCAGAGATCCCAGAGGCATGTCCCAAAGCAATAAAGAAATGCTTTTAAAGCTCTTAAGTAGCAATATATTGCTTGTGTTCACCTTATCATGTCAGACACGTTGTTGCTCAGAAAGTGTCCAGCCTCAGCAGTCTGTTAGGCTCAATTCTGGATTTTACAATTCCATTATGCTCAGAAGTTTCCCCAACATTTCTACAGCATCTTTCTCCCTATGCATGCAGAAATTATCTTTGTCCTCTCTATTAGATATATACAACTACAATGGTTTGTGCAGTGTAGGAGATAGGTGCTCCATTATTAATTATATATTGTTATCTTAATTTTCCTCTGTAAAAGAGAAAAAACATTACTGAATCCACCATTACACTTGTAATTAGATTAAAGTGAGAACTGAGAGTTTCCATTTGTGGGAAACATTGAAGTTTTGAAATAATTTCATTCCAAATTTGCCCATACTTCTGGAAAAAAAAAAAGTAGATCTGTTCTATGTGATGTCTGCCCTTAATTTTTTTTTAATGAAGTAGACACCAAAAAAACTAGACTATTTAATTTCTGTTGCATGGCCATCACATGATCTATCATAGGATATAATGTGATGTGATATTTACTATACACATTTGCAACTAAACATCATGAAAAAAAGGAAAAATGGTAACAGTAATATAAAATAACAAAATACTTGTCCAAATAATGTAGTTTTCAAAAAGAGATTTTAATTTTTTCTAGCAAAAAATTTCCTAAAAGGGTTTCTAGATATTTCTTTCAGTAGAATGTTTGTAGAGAATTTTTTTAAATAAGTTTTGCCAAAAATAATAGTTTAATAGAAATTCTGTAACCTTTTCTATTTCTTAAATTATTACATTGGTTGCTCCCAGCAGTTGCTACTGAATACTTTGATAATCACTGCCTGCCCTTATGCAGCTAAAAGTTTTTCTCTTCCATGGTATTCTGCTATCAGAGTAAATTCTCACAGGCATCAAAAGGGATCAATAGACACTTTGGTACACAGTCTTCCTAAATGTTGAGAGTATCTTTGCAGATGCTAAGCATGATGTTCTGGTACAGGCCTGCTTGCACAAGTCAGCCTACGTGACAGATAGTAGAGACTATCTGTCCTTAAGTGATACATTTGGGGAAGCTGGTTCTGTCCCTGAGTGAATGAAACAATTAGGGAAGTTAGTTATAAGTAGTTAGGATAATAAGCATGGGAAAAGAGCATGAGAAAGTAAAATTGCTGACAATAGATAGGAGGGGATACTAACACAATATCGTATGATATGCAGACACTAACCAATGATTATGTAGTTTGTTGCACGTGAACCCTGTAAAACCCTATATAACCTGTAAGATTTAGCAATAAAGAGGAGCACTGACTATACCTCTATGAGGACTCATCTTTGACTCCGGAAGCTCCCTCGCATCACCTAAAAACATTTCATCAATTTATTTCTGTCCTGTTAATTTTTTTATTTTTTTTATTCTTCAGCATAATTTAATTCATTATATTTTGCACAAAATTGCAAAAGTCTAAATTTATTTGTTTCTTTCTGTAACTTGTGTGAGATAATTGTCTTTACTATTTGTGACAAAGCAATGTACTAATTACATTTCTAGGAATATAGCGCATTTGTATTTACTACATCAGACTGAAACTCTTCCCATCAGGAATTTTGAGGTCTGGCATTATGATACCATAGTAGCAGCCTAAGTTTGAAAGAACTTTCTATACTCCATATATATTAATCTTACCCCTTCCCCTCAACTCCAACCCCAATCCCCCCCAAATCACTGATTAGAATATCATGGGAAAGGAATTAGGTCAGATTTCTTCCTCAAGCTAAAAAGCTATTTCTGAAGCCTGAACTCCTCAAGTACTTGCATTGCCTCTTTAATCTTAGTAGTGAAGCTATAATTCCCTCTAAGGATGGAGTGTTTATTCTCATTCAGAGTGTTCTTCTGTGAATGAGTTTGCAAGCTAGACTGCAGTCCTGAAAGTTTCTACCTATTTCATCAGAAAAGCTAGGAAATTTTTGCTACGGAATATTTGTGCTTAGAAACAAAGCTTTAATTGAAATAGTAATTCCATACAACTTGTACACGCTAAAAAACTGCTATTTTTCAATTAAATTTTAATCCAAGCCTTTTCTCAGAGGACTCAAAGTTCTTTGGCTTTAATCGGAACTTCCTGGCAAGTCAAGATTTATGATTCTATCATATTTTCCATTCTATAACAGATACCAGAATATTTTTTCCCTGATGTTAAACCACAATCTGTTTTGACATATCACAGCCCTGTTTTATATTGTTTGTTTTGATATTTCACTCTTGGACCTCTAGCTTAAATTATTCTTCTTATTTTCATCATAAGTGAACTGTCTGTAACTCTCTCAGGTCTTTTGGAACTTGTATAAGAGGAAGGAGGGCACTACCTGAACCTATCCTGTGTTCTACAGAAATAATAGATTTGAAACTTCCTCAATATCTGAGGTCTAATTGTGTTGTTATTTCAGGTGAAATTCAATAGGAGAAAGATTTGGACTATATTATGGTGTATCAGTTTTTGCTACACTAGGAAATTAAGTAGATTATGTATTTTCAATAACAAGTCCAAAGTATTTCTGGTATTAACCTAGAGTGAGATGAAATTCTAATAATAAAGATTATTACAAAATTAATTAATCATTAGAAGAGTGTTTCTTCATTGAAAGAAGTTATTCTCAGTATGCCAGACCCTCTGCAAATTTAGTCTGTCAATTTAATTAACTGCACTGAAAGCAGAACAAAGGAACCACGGAACTCGCCCTTTGCACAGCATCAGTAAAGCCACTCTGGGTATGCCTATGAACATTACTATGCAATGAAGAGTTTGTGCTGGAAGTAAGGAGTGCCACAGGACACAGCACCATGACAACTGGAAAGCATCATGTTACTCAAGTGCCTTTGCTACGGTTTGCTCCCTTTTATCTGGTTATGTGCAGATACTGAAACCAGATGTGGAGAGAAGGCAGGCTGTACATTTGATTTTTAATTGTAAATCACTGCAGCAGAACAATAATGATGCCAAAAGAAACTCCTTGATAGTTAATGGTCTCTGCAAGAACGAATCATAGTTTATTAATAGTTCTTCAATAAAAGCAAGCACCTAAAATTATCATTAATGGAAATCTGTGTTATATGGTAACCATAGTAAGAGTGTCTTAACTGCATTTGTAATTACAGTAATGAATTATATTCAAATATATTTACTTTCCTAATCTACAGCTGAAACTGTAAGACTCCAATACCTGAGCTACGAGCTCATTGAACAGGTTTTACTTTAAAAATGTACAAGGCCCCAATAATATCTGCCATCAGGAAATATTAGAAGAGCCTTCAGTTCTTTTAACACCTTAGGAGAGAGTGCAGAGGAGAAAAACTGAACACATTTTCTCAAGAGGTGCTTTTACTAGCAAACTTTAGAAAATAAGAGTACTTGGCAAACGTTTAAAAGGATAACATTTAAACAAAATAAAGCATTTCACAAAGCCTTGACTTAGCACATGCTAAGCCATTCAACTTAGCAAAATTCAACCTATCCAGTCTCAATTTACCCAAAATATTAAGCAATAAGAATAAGAAGTAAAGACATAAAGTGAAAAAAATTATAGCTACCACCAGAGTCCTGTGCAAGTCCACCTTCCACGTGTCCAGGTGGCAGGGTGCAAACAAACATTGGGAGCACATGCTGCTTTTATTTGCTTTGGCCCCTCTGTGGTCACACCAATCCCTTCCCCCGCCTCCAGACAGGATTTAGGTGTGCCAGCCCTTCTGGGGTTGGATTAGGAACTCCGGGGGTGTGGTGTGGGCAGTGCTTCTGGGCTGCTTTTGACTGACAGCTGCTCCAAGGCTGCCCAAGGAGGCTCGAGAGGACTGGGGTGTGAGACAGGGCATCAGCTCACCTTTGTGAAATTCAACCTGTCCCCTGCCCCACTACCCTCCCCCTGACACACTTGAGTTAATCCAAGCCAATAATTAATATAATAGTCCAGTGTCTCACAAAAAATTACTGAACCATACTTTTGTTCCAGCTGCTAGCAAAAGGAAAACTGCCAGAAGGTGTCCAAGTCATTTTGAACCTATTGCTGAGGTTTAAAACAATCCAAATCCTGATGTGTTCTAAAATAATTCCCTGTAATACATGTACACTGTAGAGTTAAAGGATCATCTAACACCCTAGACAAAATGTTCTATACACATATACACATCTTTCAGCCAGAGAAGGTTCAAATGTACACTAACTTAGCAGTGTGTGCTGTCATCTAAAGATACTGAGAACACTAATGAATGAGCCAGTTTATGTCACATATTTGGAGTGCTGAGTAATAATCGTTCAGGATCCATGGCTTTTAATATTTGTAAAACCTTCTACTTTTATGCTTATAAATGCTTTATAGTCTATTACAATTGTCTATAACGTGCTTAATAGATGTCAGTCTTTTAGTACTGTTTTATTCATAGAAGATTGTCACATTTCTTTTCTTTTTGTCAGATATTTTGCTGTCACTTGAACAGCAAAATGGTGTCTATAAATCCTAAACTCTTTCCAGTGGAGTCTATGGTGACAATAACATATTAACCACCAATGCTACCAGGCAAAACCATTTATGGAGCAGCATGTAATAAGTGTAAAATAGATTTAATCTGTAGAAAAACAGTGTTTCCTCCAGTACTTTATTTATAAATGTGCATTCAGCATATGGGTAGGTGCCCTTAATATATCCAGCTACCTCCTGAAAGCATACACTTGACATAGCATGTCCCAGAATCCCTTCTGGCTTCATCACTTTGCCACTCCTTTTAGGGGAATCTCTCATTTTCAATTGCCTAGGAAAGATAGTCTTCCAAAGATCCTGTAAGATCATGAGGTGTGATCAGAATAAATCCTTTATATAGAGACTTGGATGAATAAAACTTTTTTTCTTCTGTAAACATGAATTTGACATAAAATATTCTTTTCTAACTGACATTTTTTTCTTTGACAGAGGAGAATATTTACAGGTTATAGCTGTAGGAAAATAGCACTTCACTTTCAGAAATCATGAAAATATCTTCTGCATTGGCATATGATAATTTCATAAACAGGGTTTGTTTCTATTCTGGAGCATAGTTTTCATTAGAAGTCAAAACACATACAAACTTACTTTTCTTTTTAACAGAAGAGCATGTTTTTTTCCATGCAAACAATTTTTAGCCTCTACTTCCAGAACTTTACAAAAGAAGATAAAATGTTAATGTTACTAAGCATAACTGTATCAAAAAGAAAAAAAAGACAGTCCTTTAAGAAAGATAAAATGACAGGGATCAATATAAACTATTTAGTAAAAAGTTGTTGGCAAATTAGTCAATCATCTGTATAATTTGTGTTCCATCCAATGGACTCCATCTGCTTTCAGCTTTCTCATATTTCACAAAGCCCAGCCTTCACTGTGCCCTGAGTTTCTTGGTACATGATGTCAAAAGTTCCTTTTTCACATTGTTAGCTGTGAGCAATCCGTGTTAAGCACAGGGCCTTTGATTTGTAGATCAGACTCATCCAGCCAACATCAAGTCTTTACATGAGATTATGAAAAAAATATCTGTGTGGATTTGCTTGATTGTGTGCTAGTGCAGATATTAGGTGTTTTAAAGTTCTGTGTGTGGAGGCCAAAATCATAATACAAAAGTATGCCTGGAGTGTTCTTTCTTTAAAAATGTGCTATACAGATATAGACAAAACCAAGAACAAAGTATGTGGATTTTCTTCACAGTCCTTGAGCATTTTTAAGAGACTGTCTTCCGCAACTATAGAACATCTGATCATCAGCACAACATGAGACCATGAAACATGAAATACAAAGAGAGAACATTTTCTACTCAGTCTCATTTAAGATATCAAAATATTTTTCTTTCCCTTCTTCAAAACCCTTTCCTTTTTCATTCTGTCCTATGTCGATGTTCATTTGTCTGCCTTACCAAGCCTTCTTTGTCCAAAAGGGTTATGGTATTACTTAATCTTCCATGGCTTCAGGAAAAAGTTTCTGACATACTGCTCTGCTTCTGGTATGGTAGAACTCCACATATTTGAGTTCTGAAAATCTTATTCACTCATCTTTAAAATAGATACCAGATTTCACCATTTACAGTTTAAGAAGAAATTAAAGACTAAATTATACATAACACACAAGGATAAAGACTGTCCATACATTTTGCTACAAAATTCCAATGGAAATCTTCCTAATACTATTGTGTGACAGTAAGTAACACAATTAAACAGCAAGAATTATCAAAAGTTTCATTAGTTCACAAGTAACTTACGTGAATTCTTTAAGCCTAATTATTGGAATTTTCTTCAGTGTAGTAATTTCTTCTTTAGAGTTCACAGAAAGCTCAAGTTTCAAAATAATTGCATTACCTTTTGCTTCCTCAGGCAACACAAAAAAAAAACCTCAATAGATTGCAAATGTCATTGTATTACATTAACATTCTGCTTTTTTTTTTCTTTTTAAACCTTTTTATTAGGGAGTATGTCACAGAACAGTTTCCATTCAGTAAAGATACGACCAGGATTTTTTCTTAAATTGTTAAAATGTGGAATAAGACTTTACTCCTTTGGTCCTGTCAGGTTGTGCTGTCCATGAGGAGTTGGCAGAGAGAAACTGTCCAGGTGATATAACGCTTGCATAGTAGCAAGTCCATAAAACAGCTGACCCAACTCTTCACCCACTTATGAACATCAGCAGTATGTATTGCCAGCTCTAAATGTCCACAAATACCAAGTCAGTTTTCAAGTTTTTGAATAGTCTTTTAATTTTCAGTTGCTGTTAGGATTCAGTTTTGCTCAGTCGAGCTAAGTTTGTAAAGCCAAGAGGACTGAGAAAATCTCTTTTTAATAAAGGAAAGCTGATAATCTGTTAAATTAATACAAAACTCACAAGACAGATAGTAAGAATGTCAGAATTATCAATGCAAGATCAGAAGTGAAGAGTTGTGTTACAGTCAAATATTTCTGCTCCAAACTTGCACACATGAGAGGGCTTTTTCCCAGAAAAGCTAATTTAAGAAATCCCTTTTTTCTCTGCTTTTCTGGAACTATTTGTAAGACCTCATGGTAAAAAAAAAAAATCAGGAAAATTATTATTTATTTTTTTTCCCCTCACCGGGATATTTTTCAAACAGAAAAATTCCCTGACTATTTACCATACAGATTTAAAAACTGGTGTGTTAGCACAGTGAGATGGGTGATGAGAATTATGCTTGGCAGGCACTTAATCAGCTCTGCTGGTGGGTCTGCAGCAACTCCAAATCATTATTGGCCAGTTTAAATTTTTATGGGTCTGTTATTTATGTGACATTTTAATGCTGTATCCTGATGAACAGTTAGTGATGAACTTCGATCTCATCATTTATAACTCCTTTCAGTATGTAACTACATTTAAACTCACTGAAGGATGCTGTGGAACTATCATCCATTAAACTGTACAGCAGTTTTATACAACACAGGTCACTTTACAGGGCATACATTACATGAAGACAAAAAACACATTTCAGAGTTTTCATCTTCTTTCTGCTCCACTTTTTCTCCTTTTTTGTTTTTATTCTGTACAACTTCATATCATCTTTAATGTATGTTTTACCTGCCAGCAGTAAATGTTTTTAAATGTAAGGGAAGACAAACACTAGATTCTGACTGCACAGAGAATGTTCAGTGTTAACTAATTTTTGTGGCTTGAGAACACCACTGTTCTTGTTTGTTATCTAAAACAGCGTCAGACGCCAGAGCAAAAAGTCAGAGTGGAAGGTAAGTTTCAGTCAAAAAATCCTTCCTGTCACTTAAAGAGGACAAACTGGCACTAAAAAATCAATACATGTTAAAAAATCATCTCTACTGAAGAGCAGGGATTCTTCACAGGTTTGCTACCATGAGATTACAGATCTATCTCATGGAGACCAATAGAGCTTAGCTTAATACTACTTCAGTATTAAGGAAAAAAAACCCAAAACATTTTTATGGTAAATTAAAAAGAGATAATAGAATGCTTTGTGAATAAGAAGTGGAAAACTGAAAATCTTACTTTGCTACCCACATTTAGTAAACACTGTCTAGTGTTAGTAAAAGCCACTTGCAATAATAAATTGTGCACAGTTAGGTCACTATAAAAATAAAGTAATGCATAATTTAAGAAAGTCAGGATGTTATTTACATTAGAACTAATCAGGAATCAAAATGGGTTTCCAATGGCAATCAGCTTAATTTGTTTCTGACTTTTAACTGAATTGACACGTTCCCTTGGAATGTTTGTGTTTAATAAATCACCAACCTTTAATAAGGTTTCAGTTTAATAAAACAGAAACCTCTCCAATGCAGTGTTTTCAACCAGTTATAGCAAACATTGTGTTTTTCTTTTATTTTCTTTTCTCTTCTTGACATTACTATTCTTCATTCTTTTCATTAGATTACAAATATTGTTAATGAGGAAAATTTAAAAATATAAAGATAAGAAAGGTCTAGATCAAAATTTATCAGCTCTCTAGTATATAGAACAGAAACTGCAGTACAGTACAGCATGCACCTAGACACAGATTTCCTGAAAACAAAGAAGCTCATTTTGTGATATTTAAACTAAAGCTAATAGTAAGGCAATGACTGGGTTTCACTTCCCAAAAGCCTGGTCCAGCATCTTTACTGTGGTGCTAGGAGTAGTTTCCTGGAAAGTGTGCTCACTGCACACACCTGGTAGGGTTTCCTCAGGGTCTCAGGTGCCAGTTGAAGCAAGGACATAAATAAAACAGTGACTTTACATTTGTCCCATTTAACTGTTAAGTTCTTGAAATAATTTTAATGTAAGCATGGGAACCTGAATGTGCATGGTCTTGCTTTTATTTAAAAATTACCTTGTTTCTATTTAAAAGTGCAGTAAGAGGTTCTCATGCTAACATCCTTTATGAATAGTTATTTTCTTGTGTGAAAATTATATAATAGCTTAAATGACAAAAAAGGAGGAACTCTCTGTGGAGAGGACCTGTGGAGCATGTCATGAGAAAACCATCCAGGGATTATCTGATGCTTTGTGAATATGGGGTTCCCAGCATCTGAGGTGTTCACTATCTATATTTACATTCTACCTTAATAAAACAGCTATTTTATTGCACCACTTGTTGTTGGACCTTTCTTGTTGAGGTAAAGAAAGAACCCTGCACCATCTCTTTCTCCCACTCTTACCATGCACCCTGGTAGCGAGCACATGGATTATCTGCATTTCTTTCAAACTTTTAAACCTTTTGCTGTGCTTTGGATGTTGCTGTAACACACAAAAATATGAGGAAGGACATATTTTCTTAATCTTTCTAGTGGTCAAAATTTTCAAGTGGGAGTGGCTATAATTTTATTCTTACTGCTGATACGGCCTCACGTATTGAGCAGCCCAAGATTTTCCTCAGCTTGACATGCTAACAGAGTTGTGGAGGAATTTGTTAAAATGGGGTAAATTTTGCAATGTAAATCTCTCTAGAAAACTGAAATTAATATGATTCACCACAATTAAGGCGAAATTACATTTATTCTGTTTGGTATCCATCCAGTTTCTTCAACCAAAGGTAGTTGAAACACTGAAAAACATATTTACTGTAGACCTATTTAAAATATTTGAAATAATTTTCATTGTTTCCTACATAAACAGCATTCCTGGAGTTAGACAGCAAACAATGTGTCTCTGGCATTAGTTAACCAGTAATTACTTTTTTCGTGAGACCACCTTTAGTGTTCTAAATAATGCAACCACTTCTGTGTAAAAATTTCATGAGCTTGATTGTAATTATTCTTCAGTTTGTGGCAGTCTCAGCTCTACAGTACACTCCACAAGGCCCAATCTGGATCTAAAAATAGCATCGACTGTGACTGCTTTGTCCTTTTTTGACACTAGAGGAGTGTAAATATGGATGGAAAATCCACATTGCATGTTATCAAAAGGTTGCCAGCTATGCACAATTACCACATTTGATTTAAAGATGTTCTCTGTTCATTTTTCCCCTCAAAGTCACTAAGCAAAAAAGAACCTCCAACAGCCTATTAATAAGAAAAGATGACTTCTGAAAGGTACTTGGGGACAGGGGAGAAGTTATTGTAGGCTGTAAGAATCCCTGTTGCCTAAGTTAGCTTCCAAAATAATAGCTCAAATCCTGAACATTTCTCAGTATGTCACAGCACTTAGATAGGAAGATACAAAATACAGCCAGATCTTATCACATAGCTTTCTTCTATTATTTGTGGAAATACATGTTACTTATCTAAGTTATGTGTCTGAAGTCTTGAATCAGTTCCCACTCCAAAAAGACTGGTGTGGGATCTCCTTCCTTACTCTCTTACTCCTTTTCAGAAGTAAATATTTTTTGCTATGATATTTAAACTATCTGTTAACTTGCCTCTTAAGTGATTTCTTGAAATTTGGCACTTTCCAAGTGTTATTTTTAAAATAATTCTTTATTGTTGTCCTGGCCTCATGTATCCGTGGTGGTGTAAATATTGGTGGTTTTGGTCTGTGTTTTGCCCAGTCACCTGTGAGAAATTATGCTTTCCTCACCAAGTTATGGGAAAGCAGCCCCTGATAAGTAAGAACTTTGTCCTTGAGGGAAACATTCAATGTAAACTAGAATTAAATGGTCTCACACGATCGGTTAGCGAGTGCCCAAGGGCACTTAAAGAAGAAAGGGAGGAAGACAGGGATGAAGTAAGCCCCTAGACCTATTTCATTGAGACCCTCTGGAGTGGTCAGCACAGACACAGGGAAATTCCAGTGCTGCCATGCAGGCACAGTGGAAGACCACTTACATAACAGGGGGGAGGAGCCAGGATGGCCACACCCACCGAGGTAGACGCCCCCTTTGGCAAACAAATAAAAGGTAGATGGCTTACCCTGGGGCGGGGCGGGGCAGGGCAGGGCAGGGCAGGGCAGGGCAGGGCAGGGCAGGGCAAGGCAAGGCAAGGCAAGGCAAGGCAAGGCAAGGCAAGGCAAGGCAAGGCAAGGCGGAGATGCCTGCCAGCGGGCCAGCCTCTGAGGATCCTGCCTCTACCTGGGGAAGTTTGGACATTCTGAAGTTGGTAAGACAAATCTGTGTAAGTAACACTTGGGGAAGGGTCCTTACACAGGGTTTGATGTTCTCTTTCTCTCTCCCTTTCTCTCCCCCTCTGTCACTGGGGGTTTTCATCTTACTTGGCTACCTTTTGTAATAAAATACTGCTTGAGTTATGTTCACAACAGTGTTTGAGTTTCAGTCCTCACGTGCTTTTCAAACCCTCCCTGTAACACTTTGCGGCTCTGGGCTGGAATGCAATGAAGGACGACTCGACTCTGAGGGTTGGTGCAGAGTTAGCAATTTATTAAGATGTCGCCCAGCTTATATAGGGGATCAAGGGAAGGTTCTCAAAAGGAGTAGTAACAAGGGAGGAGTTAGGGGAGGATCCCACCAAATAAGGGTATAACGATACAAATAAGGAAAACAGGGGCGGGCAATGACCTTATAGGTAAGTGGTGCACTGCAGTAAACAGGGACCAATCAGGGAGTTGGTATAGAGCTATGAAAGAAAGAATGGAAAATTCCAGCCACGGGCCACAGGACAATGGGGGAAACTATGCCATATGGGGAACAATGAGAACTCGGGTAAGAACTGGGATGTAACTCGGGATATGAACTACAGGATTGTCCGTAATAGCAGATACAGTCTATGAACGAGCAGCAACAGAAAGTCCTCTCCTTCCTCAGGAAGTGGCCAGTCCCAATTCCACAGAGTCTAAGTTGTTCTTCCAGCTTGAGTATCAGTGGTCCTCTCCAACAACACCTCACCTGGGATAGAGTTAATTTCCATCTTATTAATAGCCAGTGCAGGGCTGTCTTTTGGGTTCAGTAGAAGAGTAATGTAGATAACACACTGATGTTGTAGTTTTTGTAAGGTAGTATTTACTCTAAATCAAAGACATTCAGTTTCCCATGCTCTGCCAGTGAGGACATACAAGTAGCTGGGAGGGAGCAGAGCCAGGACAGCTGACTCAAACTGGACAAAGGGATATTCCATACCACAGAACATAATGCCCAGTATATAAACTGGAAGGAGTTGGATGAGAGCCACCAATTGCTACTTGGGGAATGGATGGGCATAAGTAAGTGGGTGGTGAGCAATTTTATTGTGCATCATTTGTTTCTCTTGGGTTTTATTCCTATCTCTTCTTTACATTACAATTTGCAGTAGTAGTATTCAGTTATTATTGTTATATTTTATATTTTGTTTCAATTACTATATTGTTCTTATCTCAGTTCACAGGGTTTATCTTTTCTTTCCAATTCTCCTTCCCATCAGGTGGGGGGTGGATGGGGAGTTAGTGAGCAGCCATGTGGTACGTAGTTGCCAGCTGGAGTTAAACCATGACAATAGTTTAATCCTTAAAGGTAACTTTGGGGAAAAAGCACAAATGGAATTATTGTCTTACAGAGTGTCCTGCAATGGAAGGTATTAGTCCGCTATGGTCCCCATAAGAAAGGTACACAGACTCTGTAAGGTATAATTTTAAATGCCATTTACTAGAATTAAAACTAAAGAATAGCACAGATAATCTTAAATCCCCCTAGTTGCTGACAACCCACATGCAGCATGCAATGCAGACCCTGTCCAAAGAAGAGATTTTCCTCTTTTGATCACTTGAGATATTATTGGATATTCTTACAGGGAAATTACTCAGTCTATCACTTCTACAGTCAAACAGGCATGATGATCACACAAGAACTTCTTGCTGTCCTTTTAGCTAAAAGCAAGGTCACACAAATGGTGCACTCACCATCTGGTTGAGGTCATCCTGCAGCCACAAAGGATTTGTGCCACACCACACAGTCCCGAGGGCCTTCTGAATGGGCCAGTATGGCACAGCACAGGCCCAGATATCCTTGGAGTTAACTTCTGTGGATCATTAATTCCCTGATATGCAATAGTCTTCCAGGCAGGATGAATACATAGGGGAAGGTGGAGCATCTGTTGAAAAGCCAAAGGCAGTGACAGAAATAGGAGAAATAGAGAAGAAAATGCCTAAAAAGGAAAAAAGAAAGCATTCTGAGAGTTTATGTATGTGGGACAACAGATACTTAATTTTCAAAATACCACTTTAACAGATATGTTGTTGCAAAATGGGATCAATATTAAACTTCTTTTAACTTGTACAGCTCTTTTCAATTGTGGCCTTTTCATTTTTTTCCTAGACTATTGATTTGAGATTGCTTGCTACAGCAAATCAACATATTTCACATGGAAAAAATCTGTCTTTAATTTTCTTTAAGGCTGATATTAGCTTTAAGTTCAATTCAACGAAAGTGTAAGCATGTGCCTGTCTTTAAATACAGTTCAAATAATCTATTAAACATTTCCTAAACAATGCCTTTCTGCATTTATTTCACCTGACACTATACAGCTAATCAAATTGACATTTTATTCCAATCACTGAAACTTCAAATGTGTTTTGTTATTCATACATGAAAAACTTTGAGATCAGGCATGTGAGATACACTAAAGGAACAAGTGAAGGTAATGACTGCAAATCCAGTAAGGTTGATTTTAAAAGACAGAAGAGTAGTCTCAGCTAAGCAGCTTTGGACCACAGTGTGTTTAGCTTCTCTGTAAATCCATCCTAAACACACATATCTTCTCTTCTATGTTTATTATTACCTTGTCTTTGTAGTGGCTTGAATTTGTTACCAATGGTAGTTGAATTTATTACCAAATTAAAATTAGAGCAGGATAATGAGAAGTAAAACAAATTCTAAAAACACCCAGCTCCCACCCTTCCCTCCTTCACGTGCCTAATTTTGTTCCCAATTCTCTACCTCTGCACCTCCCCGCAGTAGCACAGGGGACAGGGAATGGTTGTTACAATCAGTTTATCACGTGTTGTTTCTGCCACTGCTTCCTCCTCAGGGAGAGACATCCTCTCCCTGCTCCAGTGTGGGGTCTGTCCCATGGGAAACAGCCCTTCACAAACTTCTCCCAGGTGAGTCAGTCCCACAGGCTGCAGTTCTTCACGAACTGTCCCATCATGGGTCACTTTTCTTCCACGGATAGCAGGTGGATCTCTGCTCCACCATGGACCTCCACAGGCTTCAGGGAGACAACCTTCCTCACTGTGGTCTTTACCACAGGCTGCAGGGGAATCTCAACTCCAGCTCCTGAAGCAACCTCCTTTCCCTTGTTCACTGACCTTGCTGTCTGCAGAGTTGTTTCTCTCACATATTCTCACTCCTCTCTTCTCTGGAAACAATATCATCTCTGCAATAGTAGTTTCTTTCCTTCTCACAGAGCCATTGCTACCGTCACTTATGGCCTTGGTCAGCAATAGGTCTGTCCTGGAGCTGGCTGGCATTGGCTCTGTTAGACACAAGGGAAGCTTCTCTCAGAGAAGCCAGACCTGTAACACAGCCCACCCTCCCCAGTACGAGAGCCTTGCCACGTTAGCCCAATACATCCTTGCAATTCACCTATCATAGTTTATCCTCTGTGCTATTATTACTGTATCTGTACTGGTTTAAATGACCTAGTATTACCACTGATTGTATATTACAAGAAAGTACAACACCTTATTTTGCTGTATACAAAGAATAAAGACAAAGAACCAATTCAGAGCAGTTTAACAGGCCCAGGCTTGCCAAAAAAAAAAAACAAAAACCAAAACAAAACAAAACAAAAAACCCCCAAACAAACAAACAAAAAAAAAAAAAAAAAAAAAAAAACAAAGGGGGAAAAAAAAAACCAAGTAATAAAAGCTAGTGCTCAGCTTTCAAAATCTCAGCAATTCAAAAGTTAGAATATTTCCTCAGATATTGAAGGACATCTTAAGAGCAGATAATCTGCTAAACTGCAATAACTGCAATCTTTTACAGATTATTAAAATTACAGGGTTCACACATACATACAATTGATTCTTTTTGCCCTTGTGAGTAGAACACCAAAGAGGAAATTATTCTGCTTGTCTGGAGAATTAATCAGTGCCACCAAAATTTCATTTAACCAAATCCCTACATTAATATTCTATTACAATACTCTAGTACGTGTTCAAAGAGTGTGAATGTATAGTAGATGATCTTTTAAATGTCAGATCATTTGCTAAAAATGCTACACAAATGAAAAAAGCCAAAAAGGCTAATACAGTCTTTTCAAACTAGCAAAAGACTGATTCAACTTTTGCTATTTTTCTACTGTGAGCACTTGGTTGGAAAAACCCAGCATTTTTCAGCAGTTTGTCTTACAGGAACCATTGTGTTTATGGTACCATTTAATGCAAAAAGTAAGTTTCTTCAGGGTAGCAAAACACATTCTATTTGCTCAGAGCTAAAAATAGTGCCACTCTGCAGACAACACTGTATTGTTAATTTCTTTTCTATGGAACATAGTAGGAAACAAAAATCACAGTTTAAGACACCATATATAATAGAACATACTGCACAAGTGAAACATGAGTTCATTGTGATAGTCTTCCTGATACTGAATATTTTTTGTTGTGAGCAGGCCTATTGCATGCAATCTATGAAGTCAGGAAATTAAAATCCAGCTTCATAATAATTCCTTTAAGCATTCACAAGTTTAACGCACTACAAATTATAGGGAAGAAAAGACAATTTCACAAGGACCTTAGTGTTCTGAGACTTCAGGAAAGTGAAATACTGAGTTTGACACAATGTAATAGTAACATAATTAGTGTCTTCCATTAATATTTTCTCAAATTTCAACTCAAATGACAATTTGGCAACAATTACTATCTATATAATAAAAATCTGAGTGACTTGTTAAATCACTCAAAAGAAATTTGCATTTTAGAAACAACACTCTGTCCTCTCACTGTCATTGTCTTTTGTGTTTTATAAAACTTTCCTTTTTAAGTGTTCCCAAAAGACTTGAAATATTAATCTGTTTCATAAAATGATCTCTGTTCTGAAGAAGCTTAGTAGCACAAGTACCAAGTGCACCTTTCTCCTGTTACCTGAGATATGTATTCATTGCATTTTGTATCCCTCATTAAAATTTATTGCCTGGAATGAACTGGATTATCCAGAATGTACACATTTAAATTGAGCATTTTTTGTCCAAACTTAAATCAGCCAGGATCTGTGGTGCAACTAAAGAGTAAGCAAACCTTATCAAAGAAAGAAAGTGCTATTAACAAGAGCAAAGAACAGAGTGAAGCTGCTGAAGTCAATTATACATACATTTCCAGTGGTGAGGCACTGGAACAGGTTTCTCAGGGAAGTTGGGGATGCCCTATTCCTGGAGATGTTCAAGGCCAGGTTGGATGGTGCTCTGAGAAACCTGATCTCGTTGAAGGTGTCCCTGTCCATGGCAGTGGGGTTGGATCCAGATGATTTTCAAGGTCCCTTTCCAACCCAAACCATTCTATGATTCTATGATTTTCCAAATCAAAAAGCAGGTGTGATTTTTATCTGAAGAATATATTAGATTATAGAAAGCCATATGTCTATGAATATCCTTATTTACATGAATAAGTTTATTACTATGAAAAAAACCACCTTGCAAGTGCTTGGATACAGAGATGAGATTCCCCTTACTACCCATGAAGGTCCATGGTAGCCAATATGGTAGGAGTACACAGCAGTGCCCAAAGTCTCGTCCTCAGGAGCGTTAGGGCATTTTGTGCATGTGACTACAACAGCTCTGGGAACAACCTCTGTTATTACTCCCAGGGCAGAGAAGTGAATAAAGTCATCTTCCTTGGGGCAGAGAAGTGAATAAAGTCATCTTCCTTGCCTTGTGAAAGACTCGATGAGAAATACTGAAAGGAATTTGTGGTTTCACTTGCTTAAAACTCCTGCTATAACTTCCCTGTACATATGCAATGATTTGTCCAACTCTTACCAGACCCTTTTTGACATGTACTGTAGTCTGTTGAGAACTGGGTTTGAAAGTTTGGTTAGTGCAAATTTAAGGTGACATTCTCAATTTCTGGATTGCAATTCCAGCATGCTCTATCAAACAGGAGTGAGCTTCTTTCCTTTTCATGACATGCCCCACATGGAAGACAGGTGGTGTTAAGTAGCTGATGGAAGTAATTGTGGACATTCATACACTGTGACCTGACTAGAATGATCAGATCACATCAGTTCACAGCTTTCTCCTCTGTAGCTCCCATTAACACAAACTAGATAATTATGTGCAGTTTTAAAATAAGATAATAGCTTGAAGAGACTATTTCTGACTAGTAAAACCGTTGTATTTGAAGTAGAGGATTTTTTCCCTAAGTCAGTCAAGTTCTTGTGACATTGTTAAAGACTGAGGCATATTTAAAGTTGTCTAGCAGAATGCAGAAGTGGTGCTGCATTGTAACTTAACGAAGATGAATAAGCACAACAATATGTCCATAAACAATATGTTCCATAAACAATGGAAGATAACAAAAAAGTTACTGTAAGAGTGGGCATTTTCAAAAGGAGAAAAAGCTGGAAGATATTTTTAGGTACATTCTTCTGTTTCTCCATGGATAGATTTGAAACATGTACCCTAACCAGTGCCACCAGTTTTAATTATTTCTAAATTTAATTATTTCTAAAAATAGAAAATTGCACATTACATTTTCATATGTATTTAACATATTACTTTATAAAAATTCTTCCTCATCTAAATCAAAATATAAAGGAGCACAAGAAAGCACAGAAGGTTTTCACAACATTCTTTCATGGTAGATACAGTATCTTTTAAAATATTTATTAGAATGTTCCTATATTTAAAGGGAATAAAGAAAAAACAGCCTAAAGCTGGAGGTAAGATTTATGTTCGTATCTAAACAGTCTCAGAGTGTTGAATAATTTTTAAATTGATAAGCTGATTTGAAGTGTGACATATATTCACTACTTGCAAATAGGCACCATGGTAAAAGAGAATTAAATATTGTTTCTTTTTATATCATCTCTTGAAAAAGTAAGTGTGAGATTGAAATCTTCCTTGCTGCCCTTTGGAACTCTTGATTTAAAATTGATTTTAAAATAAAATCCATCATACTACACTAGGTTATGTGCTGTCACATTGCAAAAACAAAATCCACAATTACAAGCTCAATTACAAGTCAATTAAAAGATATGATTTTTCATTACCTGTTTCCACATTTTTGCAAAAAGTAATTAGGCCCCAGGACGGGTCTCTGAGGTAAGTATTATTACTAAGTTCATCTTTTAGAGCTCTGTTAAAACTGTAGCCAGAAAAAAAAATCTTTCACTTCTAAGAAGGTCAGAGCTGATAAGCTTAAAAAGGCAAAATTATCCTGCTGTTAAATTGCTAGAGCAAGGTAAGCTGTTGGAAGCAAGGATGTCGGTAATTAAATGAGATCAGCAACAGAATTCCTGCTTCTATTGCCCATATTCTTATGAACACAGCCATATATCTTACATTATACACATTGACTTGACAGTTAAGACAAGCCCTGACTGTACCACCCTTTCTAACATGTGGCTTTCTACAGATCATGTTGTTACTGCCCCACTACTTCATTCCAAACCTAAATCTCTTCTTTCTGCCTGACACAACCAAATATCTTTCTGTCTAAGGTCCTGTGTTTCCTTTCACTTTCTTAAAGAGTATTTTTTTTCCTGAACAATTTGAATGCATTCTCCATTATTATTTTAATAGTCACACCTCTGCATTGTCTTAGATTAACAAATATCAAGATATAAATTGCCTACCTATTTATAGTGCGTTATTGTGAATTTCTTCATATAACTTTCTCTTATTATCTCTTATGATTTTTGTCTTTCCTTAAATTGAAATATTTGAGCATTCAATAATTTTAAAGACATAAACAGTATATTTATTTACTTAATGTTGTCAGGAAAATACAGAACATCCAATTTTACGTAGTGACTTTAGCTTGCACAACAGTTATTTTAAGTTAATTTCAGGAAGCGATAGACTGTTGCTTGTGTTCAAATGATTCATCTTTTATACCATCCATGACAATTGTGTAATTTTAATTTTCTTTCCAGTTCAAATTTAAGGAATTTAGATTTTAGCCATTAAATCTGTAAATGTTTTGACTACTTCAGGGAAAAAAAAAAACTTTATAGTACAAGATACCTTCTACTCTGAAAGTAATTATAAGCTAAGTAAGTCACCCTAACCTGCTTGCCTTTGAGCTAAATAAACTGCCCTCTTTTTTACTATGTAATTAAAAGTTGAGAGCTAAACCACAGATCAAACCTCCAATTCTGGAATGCAAAGAGAAAAGTCTCTTACTGCATATAAATAATTTAAAACTTTTTTTCCCCTAACATAACAATTGAGTATACAGTCCTTTGTGTTGCTCAAGACTGAATCAGATAACTGGAACCAAATCCTGACTTCAAACTGAAAATCAAACTGATCATTAAGTCATTGATCCTGAATGATCTACTAAAGAGACTGAACAAAATGTCAATAATATATGTTAATGTTAAATGTCTTCTCATTCTTCTCATTTCTCAGAATTATCCCAAAGGCAGGAAACAATACTGATATGACCATCATCAATATTTCTATCAGTGTTGCTCTTCCAGGCTATTGCACATTCAAATGTGGTGAATTTTTTTTCAGTGAATGTTTGAAAATGGAAAACACCTACTTGAGAAAGAAACATCTACTAGTTGAGAATGTAAATAGTGACTTGTATATGGGTAAGCATATATGGGGGCTTTCTGTGTATAACCAATCGTCTGTGCTGGTTAACCCATGACAAAATCTTAAATCTTATCAGCAAGTCAAATAGGTAGTTAAATTAGTTGCCTTACTTCTTCTATATTTACTTATGAAGATCAAGGTACTAACGTGACAATAATGCTGAAAAAGGTTTTCTATAACAGTTAATTTGTCTACATTATTGTTCCTTGATTGGTTAGGAAAGGATTTAAGCAATGTAGAGTTTTCAGGGCTGTTGCAGTTTTAGAGGCAGTGTAATTTTTCACCAAACTAGGTGGACTTCAAATGCTGGAATAATAATAGTAAAAATAGTTTGCTCAGCCCAAGTCACATTTAGGATCACTAATTCATCTGCTCTGGCCTTACTGCTCCCTATGGAAAGGTTAAGTAATTGATAATGATTCTCTAGGAGCTAATTTCACTTGATATTGCCCTATACATTTCTAAAAAATAAGAACAGTCTGAAAAGGCACTATTACTGAATGCTTTAACCTTTGACAGTTAAAAACATCAGAAGACACTGAAAAGTAAGAGAAATAAAAGAGTCTACAAGCAAAGTGTACATCTCAAGAGGGAAATGTCTGGACTCTGTATATGAAACTAGTTGCATGAAGATAAACACACAGTGGTGTGAAAAATATCTCTTGATTGACATTTTGGAGATGGCCAAAAACTGTGAAGCAAAGAACTTTATTGACAGCACCTGCTGGGTGCCTCAGCCTGTGGGAAAGTCTGAGCACAAACAAGGGTTGGGGATCACACTTTTTATGGTCTCTTAGATCTGCATAACTCCACCCTGTTGGAAGCTAACCCCTCCCAGATCAGTATTCACTCCATTTCCTTAAAAAGTGAAAATTCATGGATAATTGGATTTTACTGGCTGCCACAGAGCCAGGGAAAAGTCCTCATTTCTAGGGAGTATGCCTTTTCTTGGAGGCAAACTTCTCCCTGAGTCCACGGAGAGATGTGGGTGCTTAAACCTCATTGGTTACTTTTTGGTGGGCTTGCACCTTATAAGGTGCATATATATATATATGCATATATATATATATATATATATATATATATATATATGCATATATAAGGTGCATATAAGGAAAGGGTGTGAATGCCCAACTCCCATTGGCTGCCTTAACGTGGGAAAGGCAGTTATGCCTGGTTCAAAATTACTGTGTTTCAAGGCAAGCTTCAAAATTTGAGGTTTTAAACATCTGTAATCCCTATCCTGGCCACCAAGGTCCCTTGGCAATGGGTCCAGATGGGACCCTTTGCCCTACATGATTGCCATCTCACCTGTTTTATACTCCCAACATCGCACAAACTCCCCATATAAAAAAATGACCCCTTGGTAGCCTACACACAAAATGGCCTCCAGGCAACCCACCACAAAATGGCTCCCAGTTGTCTTGTTTGCCCAACATTTACCTGCTTGTAATAAAACCGTTTTTCATTCCTCACAGTGGATATTGCATAATAGGTGCTTCCAATCGCCTGGTTTTAGACGTGCCATGTCTTAGAAAGAACAGCTTGGACACAAATCCTGTATTGTCTCCTGCTGCGGGATACCAGCTGCTTGGCTCAGTTGGATGAGAGAGACTGCATCAGTCTCCCACCTGTGCATTGATCAGAAACCCTGTACAGCAGGAGAATCGCTGGGGAAGTGCCTTGCCTAACTGGAGATGTGCATCCCTTCTGGTTCTTGTCACTGCTCACTCCACTGGGCAATCCCAGGCAGGGAGCGTTGCTGAAGACACTGCTTTCTTGGGTGAGCTTTTCAGCCATTCTGATGCAATTGCCCATGTGTTTTTTTTAAGACATCCTCGTCTCATTCATCACGATGAATTTTATATATTATGGTGCATGATCCCTGAATCCTAGCTGCAGCTACCTCTCCTATGAGACATAATTTGTTCTTTACAGACATTCACATTTTTGATGGCTTATCTGGAATTTGCAAAGGGTCTAAAACTCGCTATGATCAGACTAAGTCTTTCTATGTAGCCTGAGAAATAGTCTCTGGGGTATTAGAGGGTAGCTAGCTCTGTGAAAGAGCCCTTTTAATCTTTGAAATCTCTTTTAAATTAATTTAATAATTACATCTAAGTGCATTTTATTGAGAAATTAAGACTTCAAAAGTTCCAACCTATATGAACAGCTAGAAGCTGTAACACTTTCAGTTAGCAGCAATTATTTAGTGGTTGGATCCAATCCTCTTTTTCTCTCCTCTTTTTTCTGATCTGATCTGCAGCTAACCTACCAAAAGTGTTAACTCTGAATGGAGACCAAAAGTTTCCTGCCAACTATCCAGAGACTCCCACACCCAAGCGTCTGCCACTCTGGAGTCCACATGGGCTAAACACTGCCACTTATCCTACCAAGGATCCTGATCAGTCCTTCAATGTCATGCCTTCTCTCCCTCCTCTTCAGCATGACTTTGACTATCAGACGATGCAGCATAATCTCCAAGGGAGTCTCCTGCTGCATGCACAGCCTCCTGCTTTCAGCAACATGTGAACAAGGAGCCAAGCAGGGTGGCAACTATTCTTTTAAGGTAGGAATCAGTAAGGAAGAGAACCACGTCCTTCAGACCCTGACTGTCAGTCATTAACTTTGTCAGTTCTCAAAGACAAAACTTAAGACTTCCACATTCTTTGATAAGAGAATCTAACATGAATATTTCGATTACAACTGATATATATGTAATTCTCAGGAAAAAAAAAAATTAAAAATCTGGTACCTCTGCTAGGCATACAAAGCCACAGGTATAAAAATGCAACAGCAGTCCTAATATTGGCACTGGATGGGGTAACAAGGCAACTCATATTAAAAGGCTGTAGAAATCCAAAATATTTGTAGATTTTTGAAGTGCCCTCTCTATCCTTGACAAACTTTTACCTTCTTCACCAAAGGAAAAAAATAATTTGAAGACAGTTTTCACACCTTGATTCCCATTCAGTGTCCAACTGATGTTTTCTTTATAGTGGCTATGTAGTAGTGTGTCCTTTCAGCCAATCACAATAGTTTTCTTATGTCCAACTAACTTATTTCCATCTCAAATCTTGGTGGAAAAAAAAAGACTAGATATTTAGACATTTTTCCTTCATGCAAATAGTTAAAAACATGGTCAGTTCTGTTACCATGGAGAAAAATTTCCACATGAGGTTTCGAATGCAATTTCACTGTTACAAGATCCATCCTTATTTGCCTCTGAAGTCATAACCCTGTAAAAAAGAGTTTAAATGTATTTACAGTCTTAATAAGGAATGTATTTTGTACGATATATAGCCATCAGAGTTCAGTCAGGGGCAAATAAGCTGGGCACATCCCATCTCATTACAGCCCTTGTAGCTTATAGCTTAAAAAGCAGACAACGTTGCCTCAGCTTTCCACCAAAGCTGTAGAACGCATGTCTCTTCATAACCCACTATCTCTGCTTTCATACGGGATAAAAAATCCCATTAAAATTACAAATAAGTCCTTCCCATATAAACTATTCTCAACAAAAAAGGTAAAATTTTGCCGAGAAAATCCTGTGAGAGATTTGCCTACAGTAGGTTCCCAGTAAATAAAGATGAGTCTTGTGTGACAACTCAGCAGTTTTATCCACTTATTGTGGCATTTTAAAATAAATATCTGCCTGGAATTTACTTTTATTCATAATATTAATATTAGCATATAGTAACTTCTTTATGACTTAAAAGAGTGTTTTGAGCCTTCTGGTGGCCAAGAAAGATACACTAAAGATTTTGTGCTTCAGACAGCAGGAAACATATTAACATATTTATAAGAAACTACTCACTTCTCAAAGCCATTTAATATAGAAAACATGGAGTGTTTGTACATAAGTGTTTCATTTAACAAATATTTCTAGAAAAAATATTAATGGTTTATTGTCATCAATAGAGTATTAAAACAAGATTTCATGTGGTAAGTTTTTCATTAAACAATTTTTTGGTGACTTTTCATACTCTAATCTTGTAGCCTTCCTGATCTTTGTAGATCAGGAAAGAAACCATGATGTTAAGAGACATCAGAATTGTTTCTTTAAGTACCTGTTACTGTCACTGTCTGATCACGTAAGTGGCACTTGGGAGCGTGTTCCTCAAGAGTGCCAAAACCAGAACTTTCCTAAAATACTGTTTTTAAAGCACAGACTTTTTACATGAAAATTGCATTATTTGTATGTTCTCCTTTAACACTGGAGGTATTCCACCAGCTGCAGATTATAGCTATTTGGAAAACACACTTCAATGTTTAAAATGAGAAAAAAACATAGCTTTCTAACATGTATTGATTGTCAGTGACACTGATAGACACAAGCAAAAGGAAAAACACTCAATATTAATAAACAATATATATAACTGTGTCTCCAACAATTGCCTTGGGAACAAATGCCAGTGAGAATTTGATGTTAAAATTTTCTCAAAGAGATGCTCAGAGCATTAAGTAGTGGATGATTAAAACCAAAAAATAGTATAGTCATACACTATTCTTTGCTAGAAGTAGTCCATTTTCACAGATAGCTTGTAGTCTTTGATTTATTTTTTTATTATAGTTATTTTTAAGGAAGAACTTCATACATTACAGTGCTTTAAACTGTATCTAACCTAGTGAAACAAATTGACCTGGTGTTCATGGAAATATTCACCAATCATTTATTGCATCAATATCCAAATTATACTAATAGAGAAGACATTTTTTCTCAGACTTGCTGGGAAGTGTAAGATATCTCTTTTTTATATCAGTGTTTGAATTTTGGGTTATTCCATTCTGGTTTAGTTTTCTTACCAATACCAGAATCAGGCAGCTTTGTTGTTTCACCATTAAATTCAAACACTAGTCCAAATGCAGATAAGCTATCTTCATGCCTACAGTGGGTATTGCATAATAGGTGGATCAGTCACAACTAATCAGAGATGAAGAATTGTCTGGCATCATGTTCAATAATACTTTAATCACCATTCCTAACTGTAGCCATAATTGTTGAAATTTAAAAGTTAGTTGGTCTGACCCAAATTATAAAGGGAACATTCTATATGAGAAGCTCCCAAGTGAAAGTCAATGGTTTATTACTATCCTTTACAAATCGAAAACAGTCTAAAAGCTGCAATGCCACTTATGAGTTGATGATAATACACAGCAGCATGTGCATTATTAATAGTTACCTATCTATGGATAGAAGCTCAGCTAGACTTCTCCAAAAGTATACTTGAAAGACTGCTTTTTAATGTTGCATCTAAGGAACAGGTTTGTGAGGAACATTATATTTCATTTAAGGATTGACTATAGGAAAAGTCTTATTCCTTTTAAATTATTTGCCCTTTTGTAATGGCAGTATCAATCCTTCAAAATCTGAAGTACTGTCCTTATGACCACAGCTCTCAGACAGCAAGCTGCCCTAAAAATTCCAGTTATATCAGCAGTGGAATTTACCTTAAAGTTCTTGTACTCCAAGGGACTACCTTGGGAGTTCAAAGGAACAAGTCTTTTCCATAGTTCAACATATTCACAAAATATTGGGAATTGTGAAGTGATAATTTTGGCTGCTGATATCAGATTATTCAGACTAATCAGTTTCAAGTTGAAAGTGAAATGTTGCACTGATAATACTTAATGACTGACAATAAAATGATGAATGAGATGATATGATGACACATACAAAGGAAGGACCACTGCTTCACAGTGGTACAGACATTTTGTGGTAGATTCATTTGATCAAATGTAGATACTTAGTGTAAACTTCCACCTCTAATTTAGTTTCCTATTCCTCATGAAGGGTGTTACTCATGTCATCCTAAAGTAGCTCTTGAAAATTCACAGTTTTCTCTGTTGATGGCAAAAAGGGATTAGAATACAAGTCTGGACCCCAAGACTTGTTCAGAATGTGCCAAACTGGATTAACAAAATTTTCTACCATCCCTCTGGGCCAGAGATACTGGAGGTTACTGATGTATATAGTTACACTGCAGTACACATTACACTATAGACACCTTAAATTCCTACTACCTAAAAAATGCCTTTTACTGAACATTTTCATCTTTAATTTTAATAAAATGTTTTGTATTTGACCGAAAGATTTCCTTACTGCAGTATTAAGTTTAGTTAGAGAAAGTGCCAATCCCCTTTCACCACTCATTAAAGCATTAAAGAAGTTTACTTTGATTCAGGAGTTGCTATAGAACAGTAAAGCGCTTATTTGGGAAACAGAGAACGACAGATTCTCAATATAATTTTCTTACTTTTTTTGGTTTTGATTGTTTGTTTGTGGTTTTGGTTTGGTTTGGTTGGGTTGGGTTTTTTTGTTTGGTTGGTTTCTTTGGGGTTTTTTTGTCTAGTGAGTGTTCTTTACCTATGCAATGCCCTCGTTAATGAAAACTGATTGTAGTCTAATAGAGCAATCATCATGAAAAGTTTTCCAAATTCAGAGACTTTTCATAGGTCTTGAATCTCTGTAGTCACTGGGATCAGGTTGCAGTGTGGGTCTTTTCTTCTCTGAGCTCTATGAGCAAAATATAGGACAATACATTGTATTTGGTAACTCAATTGCCATTAACAGGAGTCAGGACATGCCTTGTGTCAGCCCCTACACAGCTGCCTGCATATCAGATAGCCCCTCTTCCAAAAGGTGGTAATATCTCTGGCTGCAAAGAGAGACTTCTCTGCAGACATGGAAAAAAAATCAGTATGACTGGACCAGCATCACAAATCTCCATTGTCTGCAGTTCTGATCCGTTATTTCTCTGGATTGATTTAATTTTTCCACTCTGCCAGGCAAGAAGATGTGTATTTTCACTATAATAAAGCACTAAATATATGTTAATTACTAGAAAGATTAAATTGATAACAGCAACTAGCAGCCGAGAAAAAGGAGGTATAGAGAAAAAAGCTACTAAAGAATTTTAAATGAGTCAAAGATGATAGATGAAAGGGACAAGGGAAAAAATATGTCTTTTTAAGTATGAAGAAGGGAAAATGAAAAGGAAAAAATTTAAAAAAATGTAATGAACCATACATAGCACAGAAACAATGGGAAAGACATGCAAAAGAATGTAAAACAAGGTCAGAGATTAGAAAGTGTAATGTCTAAATTACTAAGTTAATTGCATTTACTTATCAGGCATGACTGATATAAGAAATCTAGAAAATACTGTCTCAGTCTCTTAAAGCTAATACTGCTGCTTATTTCTAGGCTATCTACAGATTGTAGACAAAAATGGCCAAAATTTTTTATGAGGATTCCTTGATCTTTTCCCTGCTCCATAAATTCTTGGTGCTTCACATGAATTTTTCTTTTCCATTAAGTTTTCTGAAGCAGGAAGAGGTTTTCAAACTTGCTGAGCAGAGACTAACATGTCCTGCTTGTGCTGGTCTGCAAAATCAAAAGATGTTGACACCATGGTCTTGTTTAGACACTTCTTGTTAGTCGCTCTGCCTATTTAGCCTCTGTATTCATGGATAAAGTTTTTCAGAGGTGTCACTTCATTGATTATGCAGGTGAATTTCAAATCTATGTACGTAAGAAGAACTTTTTGTTTGAGACATAATTCAAAGGTTGGACTTGATGTTAGAGGTATTTTCCAACCTAAATGATTCTATGATAAGGACAAATTTGTTTTTACAGACCCCAGCTAATAGCTTGGGATTCCCTTACTTTGACAGGCTGGATTAGTATTGATTTTTGTATGCAACCAGGGAAAATTCCTTATTGCCCTCACTTTATCAATATGTTGCACACTACCAATTTAATAAGGGACACAACATTCACAAAAAGGTTATACTAGGGGGCTTTGAGGGAAACTATGGCAAAACAAATAACAGGAAGTGGTTCTTCACACAATATGTAATTAAGTTGTCACTAGCAGTTGTAGATGCTAGAAGTTTAAAAGACTCAAAAAAGCCGGTTTGCATTCATGGAATAAAAAATAATTTTAAGGACTAGTAGATATAAAGGATCTATTCCTGGCTTTGAAATGTCTGAGCTGTAAAATCCTGGGGAAATATAGGAGAATTTTCTGGGGAGCTGCTACTTGCAATTGCTATATTCTTACCTTTTCTTCAGGCTATGCTCTAATCAAGTAATCAGTGAAACCACTGCCATCATTCCTGACAATTAACTAATCATAAAGATTACAGAAATAACCAAACATTCTTAACATTACTGGAGTTGAGCTGCTAATCAGGAGCAAAACTGGAAGACAATTACATTGTTTTGATCACTAAAATGCAACAAATTTTACAGAGAATCAGTTTATGGGTTTTGTCACAAGTTCTGTAAATCAGCCGATTAAGCTCCAGTTCATATGCAAGCCTAAATTAGTATAGGATAGAAGTAAGGATAATGTTATGGAGTATTTGAATATCCAAGATCAAATTTGAGCCCGTATTTTTTGCCTACTTTTCAGCTGTGCAAAGCAGAACAAAATCAGAACATCAAAAGTTATCTTTTAAGAAGACTTCATTTTAGCTCATATTTAATTGTCTTGCATTGAAATTCACATCCCATTGAAATGTAACACTGTAATGCAACAGATCTGCCTGAAATATGTTACAGACAATCTTTTATTCAATGTCATCTCTCATGGCAAATAAGACGTTTACACAGCATTTTGCAGATTACTTGTTCATTGAAAGAACAAACTCATTGAGAAAATGGAAAAACAAATCCACTGAGATTCTCACATTTAAACAGAAGAGGGAAGTAGAGGGCCAGCGACAGTATTGTTTCAGCCATTGGGCTTCATCAGGACTATTTTCAGATTACACTAATGATTAAAAAACATCTGGAAAATAATGCCAGTTTCTGTGCAGCAAAGGTTGTCCAAGCAAGGCTGACATGAATTTGAATTAGCTAGGTGGCAGGAGAGAATAGAACAAATGCTTTAAAAAACCATAGCAGTTTCCCCTGCTTATCCACCAAATATCTAAGAGAACAGTCAAGAATGATTGCATATTTAAAGCAGTGTTGTGGTCACCATCAAGCAACTGTAAGGCATTCAGCATGTGTTAATGTAGCACCTAGGATAGACACTATCAAGAATATGATGATCTTAAGACAGCATCCCTAGGGGTTTTATGAAAGATCAACATTTGAGAATTCATCACCTCATAATCAATGTGGAGAAGAAATCTTTTGGTGTCGCTATCTGTCACAATCATACCATACAGAGTGTGCCAGACACTGCATAACTACATGATCAGTGCTGATTCCTTCCTATCATGTTTTCGCTCTTGAGTATAAGTGGCAAATGGGAGCAGCGTGGGTGAGAATGACAATCACCACGTCAGCATGATGGGCATTACATTAAGCTGCCTAATAGTTGTCTAGTTTTGAAAAGTATGTATGAGCTATTTACAAAGTACCAATTCATGTGGTATTCTGAGTATTGTACACTCACTGTGGAAATAGCAATGAAAGACAGTCCCTCTTTGAAAACAAGAGTGGTAGATGAAAGCTAATGGTAACAGTTCTTAGGCTGATTCTTTCAGGCACTGGGTTGTAGAAACTGTACAGAACAATGTACCTTTGCCTTCTGTTAGGGATGTCCAAGTCACAGGACAGACTTTCAAAGGGGAAAACAGAGAACAGCTTGCTAAGGTGTTAGAAGGTAATTTCTTTTCGTTCTTGCCAGAAGCCTTGTTATTCAAGCCCATTAAATTGCAAAATTATTTTTTACAGATATTTTTAGACCCTAGTTGTTTTTCCATTTACTTGTCTTCAGAGACTTTCCTGGAGTGTGAAAATACACTTGACATTCCATTTCACTCACATATTTAAGATCAAATAGTTAAGAGATAATTTTTGACCCATTACATAGGCAGTATACTTTTTGGACCATTTTACTGAGCTTCTCAGCATGAAAAGATATGGGAACCAAGCTGTCAGCCTAATTTGAGAAACAGCAACAACAGCAGAAAAATAACAGAAGATAGCTAACCCTTTAGTTAAAGAAGCAAAACTACAGCAGCAGCAAACACAGTCCCTGCTGTGAGGGAAGATTTCTTGTATATTGGTTTTTTTACTCTCTTTCCTGGAACTGATTTGTTATACAGTGGTGTTATTCCCTGTTTGATTTACAAAGAATATAAAGTCAATAGACATGAACCAGCAGTCTAAAAATATACTACTAGTTTTCCTTCTTAAGAATTCTTATTTAATCACTTTTCCATACCGACACTGATTTTGTAATTTAATGTGCAGGTTTGGGAATTTCTGCCTTGAGTTTCTTCCTGCTTATCTTGAAATTACCCTTCTGATTTTTGGATCACAATCACTCCTAATGAAGTTCCACTGCCAGTACAAAAGCGAGGGAGGGAATATTAAATTTCACTGTTCTATGATTGCATAGACCAACCAATCTCCCATTTCTGAACATGGAGTCCAAAAGACTGCTCATTTTTATCACTCACTTGAATTTATGTGATAATGAATCAAGTTCATACCTTGCCTACTACTGCTAATATTTACAATACTTCTATATGCATCTACCCATAAGCCTTTGAAGAATCTGAGCTCAAATATAGATTAATTGGGTCATATCTGTTTTTTCCAGAGATTTCTTTGAGGTCCTTTATAGAGTCTTCATTTTACATCTTTCAAAGCGACAGCAGTAACTCTAGCAGTAGCGTTTCATATGAAGACAAATGGATTTTCTCAATTTATAAAATGCATGGTAGCAGTACAGTTCTTGCTACTACCAGTGAAAATTAATCTGCTTTTCTTTCTCATTCCACTGTTTAAACTTTCTACAGCACCACAGAATTCTTTTTCCAGTAAGTGCCAAAAAATCAACACGATATTTCAATATTCCTAAATCTTTTGGACAAGAGGTGTGAGAGATCCCAACCAGTCTTATCTCAGGGGAACCAGGTAGACAGGAGTCCAGGAGTGCCCCAGTTTTTCTGCCACAGCACATCATAGAATCATAGACTGGATCAGGTCAGAAGGAACCTTGAAGGTCATCTAGTTCCATCCCCACTGCCATGGGCAGGGACACCTTCCACTAGAGTGGGTTGCTTGAAACCCCATCCGGCCTGGTCTTGAACACCTTCAGGGATTGGGGAACCCACAACTTCTCTGGGAAACTTGAACCACTGTCTGATTCATAGTAAATAATATCTCCTTACAGCATTTGTTTGATTTTAGTGTGTGAACACAGGCACCTGCCATCATGGCAGGCACATTCCTGCTCTGGAGGGTAATGTCCATCCACAATGGAACTCCCTTAAACTTTCTTTGTCATTGTGAGTTCAGTGACCTGCAGTGATATAACGCAATGAAAGCAGCAGGCAATAAAGAAATATTATGTAACAAGAGTAATTCCTTTTTATAAACCAACTCTCAAATTCCTTACAGAGTTGTTGAGCATCCATGCACTTGTGCAGTAGCCCTCAGTGGAGAATTTTCTGTGTCTTCTTAACATTGTAGAAAAGGACATGTGGTGTTTTCATGCTCAGACTGAGCATGAAACAAGGTCTGCAGGGGACCTGTTACAATATCCTTTACCAAAAAATAGCTGTATTTTTTTTTGTTTTCTAACTGATAGCAGATAGATATTATCTTTTACTGTTACCTTGATGATGAATAACCCATATTGTTCTTGTTTAGTATATTGTTCTCTTAAAACTCTTGCATAATACACAAAAATATGAATGCATGCATCCACTACAAAATTTTCTGTTGAGCTCCCCACCAGCTAAAAAAGCCAGAGCCACCAATGATGAGCTGTAGTAAAAATGCTGCTTTCACAAGGAGTACAGCAATCTGTAGCCTTTAAAGAGACTGAATTTATAAAGAGAAGCATACTTATTATTAAACCAACTAACAAAAATGGGAAACAACAGATATTTCTGGATGAATAAACCTAAACGGGTCCCTTAGAAAGTTCTCCCTAAAGAGGGTTTCTCTTCATCCAAGTATGCCTATATTCCAATATTATGTCCTCCAGCCTAACAAAATATTTCCACTGATGGTGTATGCTATCTAGATCAGCTTACTGGCCTGTATCTTCTTTCTCAGGAGTATTCTCATTCTTTCAGCGTAATATCCCAGCTTTGACATCCCCCAGCCTAATAAAATATTTCTTTTTCCACACCTCTTACCTGTCTTACAGTCCTGTCATGGATGATCAAAGTTACAACAATATTTCCACTCTTATGACAAGGTTAAATTCTAGAACATCCTTTAGCAGCAAATCATCATATATTGAAATTCACAGCTTTATGTAGTTAGCTCCATTATTTTGGAGATACTAAAGTACCTAAAAGTCTATTGTAGCTGATCCTGTAACCCTACTCTTGGCCTGATCCCAAACAAGCCTTTTTTCCATTGGACTTTGACAGATACATAATATGATTATAATCAAAGAATTTGGTTCACTCCTTTACAGAAAGGGCTACTCCACATGCTGCCATGAAAGTTGGTCCTACAGAACATATTCAGGAGACATACAAAAGCCTTTGGGTTTTTCAGTTGCTCCCCTCCATAGCTAATGTACACTACTCATAACATACAGATGAGTCAACCCTCTCTCTCTACAGAAGACGCTGCCCTTGTCTATCAAAAATACTGTAGCAAAAAAAATTTAATCTTTGCCTACATAGTTTATACCAAAAAAATCCAAGCAATCAAAACCAACTTTTTCTTTTAATTATTCTACTAGGAATAATTTCCTCCCAGTTTTCATTCAAATTTTTTCCTCTCCTTGTCCTTATTTGCTATTTTTACAATGCTTACTATTTTACAGGTCAAATAAAACACTCACCTGCATTTCTAACATTATCAATTTCTATTAGCAATTTTCTAACACTAGCAATTTCTGACATTAGGATCTAATTCTACAGGACAGCTCTCAGGATGGTTTCACTTTGAAGAGCTCAGTGTACTATAGATTACTTCTGAAGATACAAAAGAAAATGAAGCTCTTATTTCAAAATAATCCTAACTAAAGAAGTTAAAAACAGTACACAAGAGAGGAGTTTTCCCTAATAACATGTTGACATTTCTTTTATTTCATTTTTTTCATCTATTTGAGGTCTTTTTCTGAATTAAATTCATTACTAAGTTTACGTGTTAGCACACACGTCCAGGAATAATTTTCTTACACTACTTAAGGAACTTCTCATTTTAGAAATTGATGTAATTCATTAAAATTTCTCCTTGATTTTAAAATAGATGGAACTAATACCTCTCTGGAAAGAGAATGACATGGGCTATTGTGACACAAAACAGGAAAAACTGAACACGAAACAAAAGCAGTGGTCACAGATGTTTCCCCCACCCCCACTCCACATCTGTCCATCCTTTTCCATCACCATAGCATTTCTTGCGTTTTTCTGGAAGTGGATAAGGAACCCTCAATTCCTCCTGCAGATTTCCTGAATTTGGAAGCTGAACATGAAAGGCTGTCACAGACCTCAGTCTGTCATACAAGGGATACTGACTGGGAGAATAACCCAAGAGAGAAAGATAAGCCTCTTGAGAAAGGAGACATGTACCAGTAAACTGGTATTGATAGCACATTATCCCCAAATCCAAGGACATCACACAAAAAAACAACTCCTTTTTATGACTACACATAAAAATAATATCCCAGTTCAGGGAACCACCTTGCTAAACACACTAGGAACTACAGCTGCTTCACCTTCCTCCAGGGTGCAATGTGACCAGGATGTTTGACCAAAACTGAGGATGCAGCAGGATGGGTGGCTCCAGCACTGGCACTCTGGGCACATTTGGCTGAACATGAAAAGCCATGACCACGGGGGCTTCATCCTTGCCATGCCAGCCAGGTCCCAAGTTACAGGGCAGCCCTGGTCCCAAGGGGCAAAGATGGCACCTACAGCCTCATATACAGTGGGACCACACCAAGCAAGTGGGCCAGAGAGCCTGCCAGCCCTGCACCTTGGCGACATGGAGATATGAGCTCAGCCTAAGCCACAGCTACAGAAATGACTATGCAAGGGAAGCTTCTGACTTTTAGTTTGGTCCCTCTGGAACTTGCAAACCTGCATTTGAAAATCAGGCTTTGTTTTAGTCTTTTATTTTTTTAATCAAAACATATTCATCTCTCTTCCTTTGTGAATCTAAAATAAATAGTTCATATTGATTGGAAAAAGACAAAATGTATTTTCCCAGTCAACAACACTGTGCAAAGTATTTATGCAGGGCTGCCAATTTCAGCAAATTACAGGCTTTCTTGAGGTGTACATAATTATTGACATTCCAGTCTCAATTTCCACTCCAGAGCTATCAGAAATAATATACTGGTCTTTACAGCAGAATTAATATTTTTCATATTGGCTCTTCTCTCCTTTGGAGAATTTTGATGCATTTTTAGAAGAAGTTTTTTTGTACGAAAGTTGGGGGGTTTTGTTGACCCCCTAAGGAAGTCTTGGTCCCACACGCTCAAATCTCCTGTGCTGCAGCCAGTTTGAGCTCTCTGATGTTAAGCAGCTGGGTTCTTTTCCTGTAAGGGAAAAAAAATGTCAGTTGTATTTAAGGGCAAAAATGTCAGTTTTCCATACGCCTATTACATAGGACACACGTGTGTCCTGTGTAATATCTCAGCAGTGGTACAGTCTGTGTGATTAAACTGTGTAATGTCAGGTTACATTCTGCTCTCATGGCCTGTGCTGCTAGTTTATCAGGAGAAAAAGTATTGACAATTATTCTGTTTTCACTAACTTAGCTGTTTTGCATTTATCAATTTCATGCTCTGTTCTTGTACAAGTTGATAATACTGATACCTGTTCTGAGTGATATTCTACATTTTAATACTCTGAACCTCGGAGTAAATATAATCATCAAAGCAAAAGCTTACCACTGCTTTTAAACTTAACTGCAGATATTTGAGTAGAAAAAAAAAAATGGCAAATGTAGCCCAAAACTTTCTTTTGTAAGCCTATGTCACTCATTCACAAAACATATTTTCTCAGCATTTTCCTGTAATTACTTCTGTCTGAAAGGAAGAAATCAAAGTTCATCCATTTAAGTATGTGTTCTCTGTAATCAACACTTTTGGTCCAATAAACGAACTTTGGTCCAAGGTTTGGAGGAACTAGAACTGTGTAAAACCTATTGTAAAGTTGTAACCTCATATAGTATCAAGTTTCAAAAGATCCCCATAATTTACTTTTAAGGGTACAACAGAATAGAAGAATGAATTCAAAATAACAGTCCATCCCAACTGTATAATTATTTCTTCAAAAACCAATAACTAATGGGACATACTGTCTCTTTAATTTCCTGGTTTAGCTCAAGTTTATGGAGGAAACAAAAATTACGTGATGTAGTATCCATAGAGCATTGAATATACTTCACTCTTTAATGCCTTTAAACTCTTAATTTTTCATATGTTTGTCTCATGTGAGATGTGATGTTGACCTATGTGAGGCTTTTAGAACATCTCTAGTAAAAGTTGTGGGATTGAAAAGGGAGAAAGAGTTCACAGCCACACCCATACATCTTTAAATTCTCATAGCTTCCTATCAGATGCTCTTGATAGAACAAAACACAGAACAAGAGAGCGAGGAGGACTGCTGCTGCTGGCTGTGATCTTTCCTTCTCAGTCTTGGGCTTGCCTGAACCTCAAGTAATAAAAAGGTTCTCAAGTTTGCCTCACTGCAAGGGCTTTGAAATAAGTATACTGCTGTGCTGTTCAGAATTCAGCCACTGTGATTAAAAGAATCCCTTCAAACTGGTCTGAAGATCCTGGAATCTATCTATTCATACCATCTGTTAATTTGCTCAGGCATCTTACTTGCCTCTCTGTAAACATGATCAGAAAGCTGTCTAATGGAATCTTTGATGTGGATTCCCAAGGCATTAAGGTAAGATGGGTAAGAGAGGTCTCACGATCTAGTAAGAGTGTGGGAGGAAACTGTGGGAGGGCGCAGGATGATTATGAACAATTAAGTGACTAAAATTGCGTCTTCACTGCAAGGAGAATCTGTTCATGTGAGCGAACACAAACACTGAGGTCCAAAGCATACACTTCCAGGCTTGACAGCCAATCTGAGCTGAATGTGCAGCCCAGACTCAGAGAGCCCTCTGTGTGAACCTGAGTGAAGAGTAGTGCAACACTGGAACTAACAGCACCAGAGACAGAGATAACAAAAAGCAGAATCCCAAAGGGACTAATCCTTCTGCTAGGTAAAATGGTATTGTAGTAATGATTTTTAAATTATTCTGTTTCCTCAACCCTGTAAGAAAATTCCTGTGAAATAAGTGACAGTGTTGGGACTGAAAACTGATGTGTTGATAGGATGGGTCAAGGGAAGAACATTTGGGTCAGCCTTTTTTACATACACTTGTGTTTCTCTACATTTCTGCACATTTTCTGCTTACACCTCTTTTTTTTTCCCAGAAGCACAAAATAGTCATTGTCATTAAGAAACCATTCTCAGACTAAGCAATTATTCTGCTGTTGATGTGCCAATAATTAATTCTGTGAAGTAGTTCAGTGAAAACTAATTGTAATCTGTGCTGTGAGCTACCACAAAAAGTGTGCAACTTCTAATGCTATTTTATTATTTTCTACTACTTTTTTCCTTATGCTTTGGTAGACTTACACAACATAGGCTATATCTTAACTAGGTACTTGCTGAGAAAGTAATGCTGGGCGCACTTATAATGATGAGACTTAATCACTAATGTCTCTGTGTTGATACTGTCTCCCTATATTTGCAAGTATTTAATTGCTTCTGAAAGAATTAGTTCATCTAACTGATCAACAAGTAAAACACAATGAAATAGCTTCCCAGCTTTCATTCTAATAATGGAGAAGCAGTCTTGGATAAAATCTTTATCCCACATCTGACTTATCTTTTTATATGCAAAATATAAACAGTGTTCAAGCTGCTTTTCTGTACCATTAATAAAACTTTTCCACTTCAGAATGATAGGTAATTTGCTTGCCAAATTGCCTGTTTATCAGGAATAATGTGAATCAGGAAAGTGATTGCCTGACTATTAAGGCCTAATGGATTCAAAGTGTTATCTATATGTTAAAAAGTAATTACAATTACTTATTTTCACTGAAGCAAAAGAATATGTTTTTCAGCTACTTAAAAGGAGCAAAGTTCAGGCTAAGAAAGATGAATTTTTCAAATATGCAATCTTAAAAATTATCATAATATTGTAATTTGTTAGGTAAATTATATTCATTTATCAGGTTTATTAAAATGGTGAGTGAAATCACACGGGAAAAAGAAGCACAGAAATAAACAACCTATGATACTCACAGACATCTTCAGTCATAACTAGTTAATAAGTACAAGGCTTTTAATCTCTGATAGAAAACTGTTTAAAGAGGCTGTTAAAAAGCTTTCTCATAATTTCATTACAGTACAGATGTTCTTTCAGCCTGTTTCTTGTGGTTCATTTGTATTAAACTAGACTAAGCCACTGGGTTTTTTTAAAGACCATTCTTTTCTTGACAAAGAGTCCTGATGGTATAAGTCACACAATTTTTAAGTAAAAAAATTTCAAGAAGTATATAGGAAGAAGACAGTATTTTTTTTTTTTCAAGTTAGGAAGCATATAATTTTTGTTCAAACAGTTATGCAGTAGCTGTACTATCTTAACTTGTACATGCTTCAAGACAAAACTTGTCTGTTTTCCAAGTCTCAGTCACTGAAACATAAACCAAGGTTGTCTCAAAATCTGGAGAATCTTTGCTTCTACAATGTTTGTATGGTGCAAATTCTATATTCTGTGTTTCTGTACTTTAGAAAGTATATACTGCAAATTATCAGTTCTAAGGCTAAGAGACCCATTTGTGTTTCAAAGAAATTTGCAGTAGAAAAACCTGTAATTTCACGTATTTTTGTTATTTAAAAGGTGTGAAACATTTCTCCTTAAAACCAACCTTGCATACTGAAAGTGCTTAAATATCAAATTCAGTTTCTGAGACATGCTATTATTCCCCAGTAAAATTCCATAGTTAAAGCTCTGACCTCCTTAGACTTCTTGATAATTACTAGATGTAATTTTAAATAATTAACAAAATTACTTTGTTAGTTTAAGTTTTACACAAAAACTAAACCACCACCACTCCCAAACATGCTGTCATGTAAAAAGGAATGGCAAAGTGAACCTAGGGGATGGGAGGGACAGTGAGGAAAATGTAAGGGAGTGGTGATTTTGCAGGTGTCCGGAGTAATATTTTGGCATAAGAAGTGGAGAAAATGTTCTGGAAGACAGCTGGATATAATAGGTATAAAGTTTTTACCTTTCTGTGAGTCTTTCTCAGCTCTGAGGTAAATAACGGCATTATTCTCTTTGACTCTGAAGTGTTTTGTAGTGAAACATTAAAAAACTGAAAAACTTACCCTTAGCATCTGTAGACAAGAACAAACATGATGAGAGCCTGAGTATTTAAACAGTTAAACCTTTAAATGTCAGTTTAGACACCTTCTGAGCACTGGCTTTTTATTATTATTCCTTAGAAACTCCAGAGAGAAGTCACAGTCCTATTTTGCTGGCAGTGGTTGTGAACTTGCCACAATGACAGACTCCACAACAGAAATTTTCTGTCCTCAGTGTGCCTTGTGCTTGTCAAGTCTGCAGTCATACACATTCAAGGACCAGATCCTTCTCTGATCAAATCAACCTAATGCTTCCTTAACAAAGATGTTATTTTTATTTACATGAGGAGGAAGGACTTCTGTGGGTAAAGAAAACTAGATAAGAATATCAGAACAGAGCCTAATTTGAGGAATTGCAAATGTGGTTACAGAAGCAGATATCCTCACAATGGAGATTCTCAGGGATTTGCAAGGCATCTTTGAATATTACATTTTGAAAAAATGAGAGAGCAATCAGTTGGAGACACAAAACATAACTTTACAATACTCTTTGTCAGAAAAATATAGATGATCTTTTTCTGAGGATCTTCCATTGGGAAGCTGCATTGTTAGCAAAAGTCCCATTCTCAGCAGCAGTAGCTGTAAGCAGCAATTGGACAATAGATTTTCTTTCCATTCCTTGGACATTTCTTTAAGTAGAGATTTATCTAAGAGCTATTTTTGGACATTGTCCCAGAGCACAATTAGACAGTCTTCCTAATTTCTCTCTGAAAAATAGTACCAATAACTTTACTACACATCTCATATTTTAAGCACATTCAGCTTCCCCAAATTTCAATGGTGATTAGTGAAACTAATGACCTCAAATAGATTAATTTCTCTTGATTACAAAAGCTGTTATTATTAGAGGTTGAGAACATTAATCTCTTACTTCAAGGAGCTTTTAAAAGCATAGAATATAGTGAATTTTCAGTGCATTGTTCTCAGTACATTGCTAAATATTCAAAATATTTTTATTGGCTAATAACATGTGTCTGCTATCAACAAAAGTGACACAGCGTGGAAATGTTTCATTTAACATAATAGATTTTCCACAATAAGACTGTCTTCAAGAGTCATTATCAAAAGAGTGCTGTTTCTCACACCAGCCTACTTCAAGTACATAAATGAACCAAACCTGCAGGAAATAAAACATAAATCTCTTCTGAGCCAATAAGTGGGACTAACTGGTGCAGATTAAATTGTTTCTTTTAGAATAAATTGTTTCTTTTAGAAACCTACCTTGTGGAAAATCTAATTGAAATTGCATTTTAAATTAGTCTAATTTCCTCAAGTTGTTTCCTAAGTAGTTACCAAAACTACAATTACAACTCACATCGGGAAACCACCCAATTTGGCATTAGCTTCTACATTTGCCTTTAACAGACAAGAATGCAGCAATATTTTAGAAATTAAAATTAAAGTGCTGCAGTTGGGTCACAAAGAAGGATGCTTGTATGCTTACACAGTTCATATAGAATTCTGTATTCAATCTCTCATTTTCATAATGTCTATGAACCAATAGTATTAGTTAATCAGGATGATATATGCAGAAGGATAAATATTTTAGGAGAACTCAAAGAAGTCTTTTGAACTTTGAGGAAACCTTTATCATCCTGATGTGTTCAATTACTTGAAGCTGCTACTGGCCAGCTGTGACACTTACCAGATTCTCATGCAGCAATTTCTTTTCATGTGATAGCTTGTGATTATACTTCAGGTGTAGTTATGTGTGTAAAATGTGATCAACAGCTTCTAGGGCTGTCCTGTCAGTATCTACTGATTCCCTCCATATCCATTTCCATGTGAAGCAGTAGTTGTAAAAGTGATGGGGGGAATGGGTCTGTCCCATGAGCTCATAATCCATCACTGGAGGAGCCCAATGTAACTCGGGTGTAAGGTAACCCAGAGCCTAGAGTCACTGTTTTAAATTTCTAAGCACTATGTCTGGTTTTCCTTTGATCTTCTACTCACCCAGTGTCTGTTGCTAGACAATTACTTCAGACAACTCAATATTCATGGATCTCATCCATAACTACAAGGCTTGGAGGAGAACTGATCATGCAGTATACTTCCAACATGTTGAAGAAAAGGTTTCCTTGATTCCTTTTTGTAGGTATGTTCCTTGCCTTGTTTAAATTATGCTAATAAACAGGGATTTTTCTTATGAAAAAGATAGATCCTTAATTTAATTATCACCTTCTTGCAGATATGTAGTCTGTCATTACTTCAATTTTCACACAAAAGAAGTTTTTAATAACAGCAATTAATATATGTGTTTTTAGAAATAAATGTCAAAACACTTTTTATCCCACTATGTAGTGAAGCACAGAGAGGTGAGGTGACCTGGTCAGTGTCATACAACAGATATATCTAGTGCTATTTTTCACAACATGTTTTCATATGCAAAGTCCAAAAGAAAGAGAAATTCAACTACTTTAATTTCTAGACGAATGATTTTTGTCTAGAAATGTAAATACCATTTCTCTTCTTCACCTCTTATTCTGAAAACAAAATCAACTCTTCCCTTATTTGGTCATAGATATCTGTAGCTAATTAATTGTTTTCTAAAAAGGCAGTAGACAGATTTTAATAATTCATTCCAAATATAATCTTATTTTGTTTTCATGCACCAACCACACTTCCAAATTATGTGATCAAGCAGCACATAAACAATCTTTTTCCTCTGATATCTCAGATCAGCTTTAATATTCCACGCATACAGAAAAATTCTTTCTCAAGAATTGTCCATGATCAGAAACTAAAGCAGAATATGAATTTTCTTTGACTCAGCCTCCTCTTCAAGCAGTTTCTGTACAACCCTGAACTTAGTTCTCTACACTAAAAGATTTATTTTTTCATGGAGGAGAAATGCATCAAAAGCATGTACAATAATACCATGAGTGAATTTTCACAGTTATATACATATACACAGAACTAGCTTTTCATTGTCTTTACAAAAGTAATTCTGTATGGAAGGAAAAATTGCAGGATAGTAATCTTTGAATCTTTATTTTTAGTTCTAATTGTAGTTTCTTAATCAACATATTTAGTATGTCAATAAATACTCCAGGGAAAATTTAATGTAGCTCTGCAACACCCTGGAGTTTTATTTCTAATGCTCTGATACATTTGTTCAAAGGTTTTATGAGGACATGTGATGATTCAGATGGTCTCCCACAAGCAGGATTCTTAGAAAAGTCAAAAACTGTATATTCAGCTGGTTTTAACCTGGTGAGTTAACTTTGGCTAAAGGCCAAACTCCCACTTGGCTGCTCACTCCCTCCCCTTACACAGCAGGATGAGGAGAAAATAGGATAAGAAAGATTGTAGCATGAAAAAAAGACTGGGACAGCACCTACTAATGACTGACTTGGGGAAAATAAATTTAATTTATTGCCCATTAAAATAGATTCAGATAATAAGAAATAAAGAAAGATTAAAACATCACTGTTCCTGTCCACTTTCCCATGCTCAACTTTACACCTTCACTCTGCATATGAGCTCTGGAAAATTTAAAGCAACTCAGTTCCAAGAAAGAATCCTGCATTGTTAATAATGTATCTTGTGTTTATTGCATATTTTCTGGTAATGTGCTCTCTATCACATGATCATGATAGAATCACAGATTCATAAAATATCCTGAGTTGGAGGGACCCACAGGGAGTCCAACTCCTGGCTCTGCACAGGAGAGCTCCAAGAATTACACCATGTACCTGAAAGCATTGTCCAAATGCTTCTTGAACCTCATTTCTCTCTGTGATATCCTATAAGATAATCAGTACTCTTACCTAAGGAATACTTTTATGTTTTCCACCATTCCAGGGTGATATTTTTCCTATATTCCAGACTTCGTCAAACTTTAGAGTTTTTTAAATTAAACTGAACTTTGAAATTCAAGTGCATAACTGTAACTGCAGTAAATGGACATGATTTACAGCACTGTAACTAGAGTAACTAAGAAAGCAGAACTATCAGTCTACAGACAGTTGGTATCTGAAATTCCATATTCATTATAGTTTTCTTCTACAGGTATAATAATAACAATATATTAGCAAAATTGCAGTTTTGTGATTTGCCTTGATATCTACATTACCTAGAGGGTTTGGGGTTTTTTAACTCTCTCTGGCACTTAGCATTTGAGTTACCTTGGAACCTCAGGATTTATGGCATAAAAAGTAGGGATCTTGTTCTCATTAACTCAGTGAAAAATTTTGGAGTACAACTACATAAAATGTAAATTGCAAAGGAAAAAAACAAAACCAACAACAATACCAAAAAAAAGAGAGAGAACTTCATCTGGAATCCAAACTGATTTGTAAGCCAATTTAGCAGCTTTAGAAAGCTTTGGGAACTGGCAATGCTTCCACAGTACAGCTGTTTTGTCCTTTTTTTTTTTTTTTCCTTGTTTGTTTGGGTGAGAAGTTAAGACTTCATCTGAATTAAGACATGTTACATAGAAAAGAGCACTTCTGAAACTTGAATAGCCGTTCAAGACTCTAAGTGAAAAAATGATGCTGACAAATCAGAAGCTGAGAAGGGTGAATGCTTGATATAAGGAGTAAGAGATTTATCACTGGAACAGTTATTCTTTGAGGAGGTTCAGGAGATAATGCCAGACAGAAAAGAAAGATTTCTTTTTTTTTTTCTCTTTTTTTTTAATAAGAGAATAAATCCCCGAGAATTAGGAAGAAATTAGTTGCTATTTCCAAATAGGACAAATTGATTGTGGGTCATATGTTTTCTTTGAGTTTTATTGAATATTAAAACATATGGTATATATGTAGTTGCAATATATTAATAATATTTAATCATTTTGGTGGCTTCTATAATTTATAAGTCTTTTGACCAAAATATCCCTGAAAATGTATATAAGCAAAGAGCCTAAGCACTAGTTAAATTTTAGATCAAATTTATTGAAGAGTCAGCTAGGTATTTCAATCAGCAATTTCAGCAGACAAACTGGCATAGATATTGAAAAAATCATTCCTGACCACCACTAAAACCATGCTCCTGTTCTCATTCCTCCCATCCCTTATACCAGCACAAATGATTGGCTGTGCTTATACAGTGTACTGGGTAAGAAATCTGCACAGATAAAAATGGAGGGAAGGAGAAGAGAGGAAGGAATAATTTTCTGTCAGATCAGATCCTGCATCTGATTCATTCATTTGACACATGAACAATTTGTGGACACAACCAGTCCTTGAGAGCAGGGAGCACACAGGCAAGGAGTGAGAAGGACTTCTTTAAGTGGAAGTGGTGACCTGTAGCTACTGAAATGTCTGCTGAGAAATTCCCACTCGAGAAGTGTCAGAATCAGATTGTGGTATGAGCTTACTCTGCTGGTTCAAATATTTTCTAAAATAAGTGACAGATTGAGTTTTTATTAGCACCACTTATTTCCTGCAGGATTATCTTAGCAAGTAAAATGCAGCAAAGATCAGAACAGGTAAGCTACAATAATCTTATTTCTCTCCTGCAGTTAGATTTGTGTTCTGCTATCCTGCATGTTTCTTTCTTTTATTTTAGCCTGGATTCCATGATTTTTATCTACTCAATGATACTTCAGGATTTAAGATCTATTTTCCTCCGAGCTATATGCAGGTTACCTTGCTTGGCCAGCTAATGAACCTAGACATCCACTTGATCATGATATAAGAGGTTAATAAGTATCAGTTCAGAATGTTGTCTCTAATGAAATACAGAGAAACTTCTTCAACAGGTATGTATCAAATTAAAACTAATGTTTGCTTTCTAGTAGCTCCTACTGGATTGTGAGCTAGGCAACAATATTATGTTAAGTTTTGGACTTCACTTATTTCTGGCAATCGCACAAATTAGAATGTATCATGAGGTCAATTTGCACTCTGGTGTAGCTGCCAAACAGAGGTCACTGTTTCTGTCTATGGAGAAATAATTTGTCTTTTCCTTTTCCTTGCTTCTTTTGTGATAGCATAGCACTGTCAGCTCCAACAGCAAAATTCCTACAGCCCAATGTATAATCTATAAAATTATTTAACCAAAACATTCATGTTTTCTCCTGCTACTTTAGTGTGGCATAAAGCTTCATTTAAGAAGGGAAATATTTTCAGACAGCAATTTTGTACTGTTGATCATCTCCTCTGTTGGTTCGTCTTGCATGAAGAAATGAAACCAAGTGTATTTTGATTCTTGTGTGCCAATAACTGATTACAATAAAATATAACCTACTACAGGTATCTACTGAGATTTTCAGTGACATTGAAGACATAGAAACATACTGTTGAACTTCACCATAGCTGGATTTTGTTTTCTGTACATGACAACGGAAATGGTAACTAGCACCTAGTTCCACAGTAAAATTGATTTGGGATCTTTGCTGCTGTGTGCTCTGAAAAATGAGGTACAGTGTGGAACTTCACAGCCCAGAAAACCTCATATGAACCATCAGCACACATGAGTGTTCTGCAGGAGTGGACAAAATATGCAAAGGACTAGTCAGGACTCCTCTGTAGTCTTCTGCCCTCTGCCATACATAATTGTAGCACCATTTGATTTTGTGGGACATCTCTACTCCCATCTTATGATCTACACCTGGTCATACAGAGAAAAGGAGTAAGTGAGGTGTTATCTTAGGCCTTCTATACTGAGATGTGGGTCAGTCTAGGCTAAGTGCATTTTGCTATATGAGGAATGCTGTTTGCCGTGGGGCTTCCTGGAACTGAAGTGCTTCTTCTTTCCTCTGAAGTCTGCTTTTTACTACCAGTAGAATGGCTGAGAATATTTAGGAGATTTTATAAGATGATCTAAAATAAAAACTTGGGTTTAGTTTCCCATTTTTAAGAAGTCACACAGGACACACTATTCTACTTTATATAGAGGCTCTGTTTTAAGACTGTGTTTTAAGAGAAATAACGCCTTTTTCAACATACTTCAAAATATACCACAATTCTTCCATACTGTTGGAGTCTCCTTTCACTATCTTTCAGGCTTAGGCTAAATATAAAAATATCTTCTAACTGAAGCACAAGGCCTCCTCATATAAAACAATGATCATGCGTATACTCAAAATAAACAATGTTCAGAGATGCAGCATAGTCCTCTAAGAAGAGTGGTGAGCTCCGCCCTGTACAGCTTGTTCTCTGATAATGTACGAAACTGGGAGAGAGAATGGGATCTTCTCCTTCTGGCACCAGAGCACCATGTTTTAATACTCTCATATTTCAAGTCTATAATGCCTGAGTCTGCATAGTATGTAGGTCTGCAAGTGAGGAGATGGTGTGTGCAGTGCTTTTGTGTCCTTTGTTGTTCTCCATTAACATCTATACAAGGACAGCTGCAGCTTGGCCCCCCAGCAGTCCTGAAGATTAACTATCCACTGGTCTTAGAGACAGCTATATCCGCTGCAACATAGATTTTACTGGTTTGAAGCTTAAATAGATAGAGAATAAAAGTGCTGGGGCATAGATATGCTAAAAGAGAGCAGGAGTAATTTTCAGTGTACTAAACAGAAAATTTAGTGCTTGCAATTAAAAAAGAAAAAAAATAGCAACCAACAGAAACACTATCTAGGGCTTGCAAACAGAATTTCCAATCTATCATAGGAACTGCATTTCACATTGTAGAAAATTAAAGCCCTAATAATTTCTCATTAATCACATTTTAATAGAAAGAAGTAATGATAACTTCATGAAACTGTGGTTCATGCATATTTTAGCTCTTCCACGGTTTATAAATGTTTTTAATTTTTATGAGCAATTTTATATTTTATGGGTAACTGCTGGAATGGTCACTAACACTGATACCAGAACAACTAACCTGTTCATTCAGATGTTTCCTTGCCAGCCAGGGATGCAACCCTACACTCCATTCTCTGACTACTGTCATTTGGTCATTTTTCACACCAAATCACAGAATAATTTTTGTTGAAAGGCACCTCCATTAGAATCTATCCCAACACCCTCCTCAGAGCAGGTCTAATTTTACCACATTTGTCTAGGTTAAATGCAGTCAGGTCCTGAGCACCTTGAACACTGGGGAGTCCACAACCTCTGGGGACAATATGATCCTCTTGGTAAAAATATTACTTTATATTTAAATGGAGTTTTTTAAGTTCCAGCCTGTGCTTGTTGCTTCTCATCCTATTGCTGCCCACCTCCAAGACTCTGACTGCTTCTTCTCTCCATTCCATCAGGGTTTTGTAGGCAGCCGTAGGGTCTCCCCAGAGGCTTTCTCTTCTTCAGACTGAACAAACCCAGTTCTTTCTGTTCCTCCCAATAGATCCCATCCTTCAGCCACACAGCCACTCACAGGAGCCAGCCCTGTGAGAGGCAGCCTTCATGTCGCATCTTGACAGCTGAGTCCATTCTTCCTGTGCCTCAACAGATGGAAAGGTGGTTGAATGCATAGGGAGGAGAGTAAATTGGATGTATGGCCCTTTGCTAATTCAGCCTTCTCTCACAAAATAAAAGGTAATGGCTTTGAAATGTTATATCAAATCCTGCATTTATTTTTGGGTGAGAATAACAAAAACTTTTTCCCCTGGCAGTTAGACAGAAGGAAGTGAAATTACAGCATTCCTTGAACTGACTAGATTTTTTCCATTAAAAAAAAAAAAAAAGGAAAAAAGGTGGGGTCAGGAAGAAAGTATTGTGCCTATTTTTAAGCTTTGCTGAATTCTAACCATTTGTCAAAGGAGTTTATGAACACAGATAACATTGGTTTGATCTTGCATTGATACATGACCTGCAACTAGAGAAAATAAGACTCACCTTTTCTGATCAGTAAAAATTCAAGTGTATAAGAAAAATACTTCAAAATAAAGATTTTTTTGAATGAACTTGATATTACACTTGAACAGCATTTCTGTGTTTACAAGGAAGGAAGATTAGTTATAAAACTATTTTTAAAATTGTGCCAACTACATTTAAATTTATAATGCCTTTTGGAATGAAAGTATAAATATTTATGACTTAATGTTATTAATTCCTGTAGCAAATCAGATTTTATTTAAATATTTCTGAAACAAAAGTATTTCCTCAGATAATGGAATCAAAATGATTAAGTAAAAATGTTCCTTTATAATAAATATCTAACACAAGAGTTTGCAAATATTTGTGTCCTTTTGTTTTTATCCTTTACTAATACCTATCATAATAAGATGTAAGCTGAAAAACGCCATTTGTAGTATGGAAAAGCTGTTCACCTGAACTAAACCCTTAAATTATATTGAATATCAGTATAATTTTTTTGTCTGAACAAATCAAGTTTAATCCTCCCAAGGGGACTGACTTTTCAGACATTAAATACAACCAAAGGAGATATATTTAGAACCTGATTTAGTCTATTAGTCTATTGTTGCCTTACACAAGTGTTAATTGCCATGGGACCCAAAAGGGAATGGCACTTATACTGAAAATAATGGCAAATAATTTCTTTAAATGTCCTTTTTATGAACTATTTTTGTCTGTGTAATAGGCTAAATGCTATGGAAGAAATCTGCAGAGAACTATTAGCATGTACCATCAGTTCACAATTGATTAATCACTAAATTGCTACTTAATAGCTATTAGAAGTTAGCTAATAATGTATTAATCCTTGTTCATGGAAGATAATATTGAAGTACATATAACTGAAGGCTGTTTATATCCACTGATACAGGAGCTGATATGATATTAAAAGATAAAATGCCATTGGTTTCAGCATGTTTCTAGTTCACATACTTGAGATGCAGACATTATATATTATTGACAAAGTTAAAAATAGAAAGCAGCAGTTTTAGGCAGTAACCAAATTTTCCAAAATTTCTTGTTTAGGCACCTTCCCTTCTGTATAAAAAACAGACTGATAAAACAGACTTAAAAATGAAACTCTACAGACCACACTTGGAGGCGGTGGGGGTATTAAGTAAAACAAAAAAAAAGGTAGCTACATACACATGTACATTTTCACCAGAAGAGAGTGGAAAATAATCAAAAATATATAATGAAAAAAACCTTCCAGGGCTGGGAAAAAAACATGATGAGATTTTTTTTTTTTTTTTTCTGTTT
>JAWWEU010000158.1:34801348-34834285 GCA_035583155.1 Acropternis orthonyx | reverse complement strand
GGGGGGGTTGGGTCCATTTTCCTAAGGAAAAAACTTCTTTCCTGCATGAAGTAATTTTAATAGGAATATTTGTCTTTATCAACTTGACATGAAAAAAGCTTCCATTTTAGAGTCAATTCTTGGCAGATCGTGAAAAACCATGACACTCCTTTTTTTTTTTTTTTTTTTTTAACAAAACCACCCAGTATGTGTGGTTCACCACACGGTGATTCAAAAGGTGGCGCTGTTCTCCCTATTGAGTTTAAATGCTTGTGTCGTGTATAGGGACAGGTAATACCTGTCATTTAATGAAGTTGTATGAAATCCTTCCCCATCCATTAGTGCATATGTCAAGGAAACGAAAATAATAAAATGTATGTAAATGCTTTGTTTATTACTTACTGATATGAGTCAAGTAATACCCTATTACAATTCCAGTTATGCCTCTTATCTGCCTCTCTGTGCTTATAGTATGTGAATCACCTCTGTTCACGTTATGGAATTACAGACTACAGAATTTCATTATGAATATCTCTTTTATCATGGTCAGACAGTCGTTATATGATCCATTATGTCCGTTCTGTCCACAAATATATACTAAACACAGTAAAGAGAGTAGCCTCTGATTACCTCTTAACTCACCCATGTAAACTATTCTGCTATTGCTTTCTCTAAAAAATAAAATACTATTTACAGTTTTCAGAAAGGAAAAATAATCCATTTTCTGCTGTAATGCATTAGCTGAAAAACTGTAAAATAACAGATGTCAGTGCAGATTGGATTTATTTTTCCAATATGCTTTCATATGAATGAATGTGAAACTGTTAATACTTGTTTTATCTCAGAAAGTTGGTTATATTTACATGATTTTAATGTCTGTTTTTTTAATGTTAGAACTGCAGTCACATATGTGGGAGGTAAGTGATGTTTGGCAGTTTCCCAAAAAAACCTAGCTGCTGTAAACTTGTCATTTAGGATGACAGCCATTTTTTTTTTCCTATTTATTTTGTGATTTCATAAATCAGATTTTTTTTTCACAGTTAAATACTGAATGCAGTATTTCTACTCACAGTAGAGCTCAATAGTCAGGTAAATGCTCCAACAATGATATAAGGGCAAATGAAAAAGGGTATCCTTTTCCAGAAAGAAGGATATTCTAGTCTCCTACAGTAACCTTTCTTATATTGTTGTTGAAGCTGTATAGAGACATTTTCTTCTTGATGCAGAAGAAATACATAAGAATATATTCATTCATGTTTCATTACTTGTAGGCATCTTAAGAATGTGGTAAAATGAGATCCACTAACAACCCAGTCTGCAGAGGTTAGGATCAGGAAAAATAACATTGTAAAGAGTAATGTCCTATTACTCTAAATCTACATCCTTGGATGCTGTGAAGTCACATATACTTACATTAATGACAGACTTTTTTCTTTTCAGTTTTGTATTATAGCACGAATACAGTTATGGAAGAATAAGCTGAGCTGGGCTGTGGCTTTCCTTCTGCATCATCCACATTGTCAGCTTAAGTCTGTCTGCAGATCCTCATTAGAAAGGGGAGTGAAGGGAATGAACAGCTTGCTTTTTTCAGATTCCAGATGGAGTTTATAAATCTGACAGGTGAAGAAGAGAAATGAGTGGGAAAGAAAAATTTTCATACTTGGGAAATTGCAAAAGTCTGTCTAGAAAGTCTTGACAAAATTAATATTAGACAAAATAGAGTTGTATATTATACCTTTTCTGAGTATAACATCTTGTGAGGGGTTAATCATTAAAAAATGCTTGTAACTGACACCCAGATAATCTGCAATTGGAAACACATCAGATGAACACGAGCTGAGATCCTTGTCCATGAAGACATTACTTTGCATAAACATTTGTGCCATTAGGTGTTTCATCTGAACTTATTTTTCCTGTATCCTTCATAAATAAAATGTTTTTCTGCAATAGAAATATGAATCTTATGGATACAGCCTGCTTGCTGGATTTTAAAATTCAGTCATCTAATACATTTTCAAGCATCAAATAACTTTATAAGGGCCATACAGAACACACTTTCTGCTTTGCTTTACCTAATTTTTTAAGATTTTACACAACTTAATAAGGTGGGTTCCTTTGTGAGCTTGCAAGCATGCACCTGAAATTTTCCAGATACGGGTATTAAACTACGCTCCACAGGTGTCCAAGTGGGTAGCTCTCTAGCTTCATGTCAATACTTATCTGCTTGCTTGCTTCATATATGACTGTGCTGCTTACTTGAAAGGAACCAGACTTAAATAAATATAGCAGTTAGTTTATATGGAATCATACTTTCCATTTTGCACATTTGCAGATATTGGAGGCAATGGAAAAGAAGTCAGCTTGAAAGCTTAAAAGCTAAGGTTTATACTACAAGCAACTCAAGTTCTATATTTCCCTGATATATTTGAAAAGCAAAAGGTAAAGAAAGAGCATGGAATAAAACAATTGACATGCATTATGAAATTTATAAGACTGAAAACAAAATTTCCTTTATCAGTTTGTGAATATGTGGGTTGGCCTCTGCAAACCCAAGCTAAGCAGCTATGCAAAACTACTGGCAGGAGCAGGTACAGATGAGATATATGGAAGCATATGGGGCTGTGTGGAGATATTTGGGAACCATTGAAGAGAAATCCCTGAGCATCCTGATTTAATCATGTCTGGATTTAATTTTAATTTACTTTAATTAAATTAATTAATTTTCTAGGCAGTCTGCTGTGTTGCCATCTCTGAATTTACCTGTATATTTATATAGACAATAATACACTGTATCTATACATATAAAATACCTATAGATTATATATACTATATGCACAAATATATGTACTTCAAGATTATAGTGTGCCATGATAGAGCCTTTAGCTGGTTTATAAGCTCCTCCAGAGCACAGGTAGGCAAAATAAATGCTAAGTAAAATAAATAGCTGTATGTCACTTTCTTCAGCTCTTCAGTACTTTGGAGCATTTGAAGATTCACACTACAAGTAACTCACAGAAAGTTTCTCATATCACTTATGATCCAGACTCTGAGCATCATAAGAAGCAGAATACAAAAAGTATTTTAATTTCATGGAAAGGAAATGAAATATGATTATCTCAAAACTAAGTAATTTAATCCTGCACAGTAATATATGCCTTTACAGAATTACTTCAAAATATTAAGAAAGAAAACTAACTTTCCATTAGTCTCACACTTTGTATTACACCATTGAAATGAAATTTTAAAATTAAATCTAATTTCCTTTTCAAATTGTTTGTGATTTTTCCAGTTTTGTACACCATTAGTCTTGAAATAATTTATTAGTCTTTTTCTTATTGTATGTTTACCTGGACTTTTCATGCAGGGGATGAAAATTGAAACACAAGGAATGTTCCACAGGGTCAGTGCAAATGTTTGTCTAATCCTTGCAGTGGCTGAGAGTGCATGCAGAAGACAATGAAAACCGAGGCATTTATATGATGCCTTCTCTTTTGGATTCTGGAAGATCAGTTAAGCTGCAGGTTTAAAAGCATAGTTTGATGTTTAACAGCTATAAGTGGAATCATCCTCCAAAATTATCTTCTCCTATTGTCTTTTAGTATATGAAAAAGATTTCTGTTTATCTTTTACTTACAGTGCTTTACCCTTAAGCCTTTATGTTAGAGACTGAATCAAGATGACTGTACTTTTCCCTAGAAGAACAGCCCCAGAAGTTGTGAATCCATCAGACAATGTCAAAGCACCTAGAAAAAAACCCTGATATGTAAAAAGCTATTTCTATACCCTGAAATGGGTTTTTGTCAGGGCTTCAAAATCCTGATATAAATTTCTTCTGACCACAGAAGGCCTGCTTCTGGGTCAGAGAAGAGCAAGTGCTCTCAAGAAGTATGAGATTCGTGACTTTGCTCTCAGTGGAGTGTAAACTGCTAAAGGCTGTATGCCTGCAACCTGCATTCCGAAAAAACTCTGGTTCCTTTGTATTCATAGAGGGATATCAAACACCTAGATATCCTCTGGGGGAAAAATATGTATGCTGACAAAATAAAGGTCCTGTCTCTGACATAGGAAAAGTATTACACTGATGCTTTTAGGAACTGTGGAAGGATATTTGTGACCTGCTATGCTGTCTTGTACACCATAAATTCTTCCGATTTTTTTACAAGCTGTGATTTTTGCTTTTGTTGGCTTTAGAAAGAAACACTACCTTCTAGGCTAGTATTTCACACCTCTACTGTCTGCAAAGCATACAAAAGGAAAAGGATTGTTTACTGGTTGACTCAAGGCATTCTAAATTCTTTTCCCGTTTTCTATCTTTAAGCCTTAATCTAAGCTCCTTAGGAAACAGCCATACTATCTATTCTCACAGAGGCTCTAAGCAGAGGTTTATTAGCAACATGCTTCTGAATTCTTCAGATTAATATATGACTGAAATGCAAAGTGCCCTTACTGATTATACAAATTGCAGCTTATATAGCCAGGATAAAACATGTTTCATAGACTTAAGATGGAGTCAAATGCTGCTTCATTTGTATCCAGAGTGTGTATTAGAGTTAGGTAGTAAGAACTACCAGAGGTTCATTAATTTTGTTTCCAACCAAAAAAATATTCATTCTAAAAATATACGTAAAATATTACTTGTGCAGCCTCTAGGAGTGCTTGGCTTCGAATTAGTCACCAAGTACTGAGGGATAATTATAGCACTTAGCAGAGTGAGTGTGAGGAATTGTGGTTCTTGTTCCTGAAGCAGAGATAATTGCTGTGAACAGACTCTCCACCCGTGCCATTATATAAACACTCAGTTTGGAAGAGTGGTGAAGAGATTGCTTAGCTTATTTCTGCAAATAGTCTGGAGCATTAAGAGGAAACTTGTTTTAGTGAAATTAGTGGTATTTTGCTGTCTTCTTCAATAGCTGTGTCTTACTCTACCAAGTTATCAGACGCTTTGATATGCTTATTAGTCCACCTTCCCAGTGTTAGTAGTATCCATCTGACAACAATACCTGCTTTCTGCAGAAATATCCCCAAAGGCTCATGAGCTCCACGTGATCCTCCTCTCTCTTTCCATTTCAGCCCCAGATGTTCTTACATGCACCAAAAACACCACACAGAAGCGGAATGAAAAACAGCCCTCTCCTTTCTGAGGCAAACCCCATGTTCCTGGTATCTAGCAACTGATTGATACGCATATGCCTTCCCCTGCTTTAAGCTACGGATGCCTCCATCCCATGCCTATGTGGGAATATTTGGCATAGAAAAAGTTCTTAGGCAGTCCCCACAGATGCCTTGATCACCACCACACTTTCTCTCCAACTTCCACCAAAACCTGAACTGTACACAGCAGCAATCTGCTCCACGCAGAGACTGTAGATAAAAGATGCATCCAAGGACTCTAATGTTTGATGAAGATGTTGCATAGCGAACTTGCTGTTGTTGTTTTGTTTCTCTGTCCCCTTGTCAATCCCACAAGCCTTTTCATGTTTTTCTCAAAATCTCTCTTCTCTCTCTTTTCCACTTCCAGAATGGCTAAGACACATCATCAAAGTTGGCAGCAAATTCCCGAAGGAAGAATTCACCTATATTTTTCTCCAAAAGCAGCAAAATGTGTTGGGGACATACTGAAAGAACTACTTCAGCAATCTCTCATGGCTTCTCCACACTGTTGGCCTGCAGTGGGACCTCTGCCATATGGAGAGGAATTTCACATGCAGAAGAAAATCTGAGTAGTATGGAAGTATGGGAAAATACATAACAACTGAAAAATTCCCAAGTAGTAAGTCATACATTTGATGACTCAGCTGGCCTAAGGAAGGGAAGCATGCAAAGCAGCTCTGTTTCAGGTATGGAAACCAATATCAGATGTCCATCCTAGTTTCCAAGATGGCAAGAGAATCAGCAAGGAGTTTGTACAGAGCTTACTGTTCATTCTCACTAGGACACACACAACAAATTAGGAGATTTTCTTAGACCAAGAATAGAAAAAGCAGGCCTTTTCTTTCCACATTCCCTTACATTTCTCAGCTTTTCCTACTTCTCTAATGGAAAATCTAGCATAACCATCCTCTCTCCTTCAGAAACCTGAATCTCCAGGGTGGAGTTCAGCTACCGAAAAGACCAGCATCTAAGCTTCCTCACTGGAAATAAAAATACACCCCCACAGTCCTCTATCATCATCTAAGATAACACAAGAAATATTTTTGAAGTATGACCACAGACTGAAATTACTTTTGTATCAGACACAATAGCCTGCAAAGATGTTTGAAAAATAGTTCTGATTCAAAATATTTTCATTATCTGAGTATGGAATTGTTTATTGTTTTCTGACTTTGGTATCATGTAAAATAATCTATTGTTAGACCTGTCTATCACTGAAAACTATGAGTCTGAGTTCCTGTGCCATCCTTCACTTGATCAAGAGAGTGTATGTTCTTTATTATAATCACAGTGTGTTTTTAAGGCAATTGCATTTTATTTGCATGTTTCTACATTTCTGGGAAAAAAGGATGCACATTAACCAAACCATATTTTTAATATTTGAGGAAGAGCTTTCATATATGATGTAATGTCAAGAAGTATTTGTTCAGCCCAGTTAGCAAAAATTGATTTCTAATAGAATTAATGATTCCTCACATAAGAATCAAATGCTGGCAATGTGACATCTCAGAAAGCAGAAGCATAATTTTAAACATGATTTTTATATGCTTTTAAAATAAAAATCACATTATATAATAATATCTATTCTATATATACAATTTTTAGTCCTAGACAAATTGTCATAACACAAAATATCAATTCCCAACTGTTAAAAACACGACTTCTCTGTTTGTATTTTAAGTTATTTCCCCTTGAAATGACATTGCTAAAAATATATTTTGGGGAGTAGTTTTCTGCCCTTTTCAGTGTTATATATTTCTTCTGTGGGGATTTTACTTTAAAAAAAAAACAAACTACCTGCCTTGAAATCTTCACACTCTTCACTCTGGGTTTTTTTTTTAATGCTTTGTGCACACTACAAAGTGACATTATATTTTTAAGGAAAATATACCTATACCTATTGTCCTTTGTTGCTATATCCTGTCTGTAATGTTCTGTAAATAAAAATTACATAAAAATCAATAGCTGGGGTTTTTTTTCTTATTTCTTCTATTGATTGTCCAAAAGCACTAACATCAAAATCTGTACCATTTATGTAAAGAACTTCAATAATTTTAACTTAAGAGAATATGCTGGTTCTAATACATAATATCTAATAAGTCAATTCAATATAAACTCTTTGTTCAACTTGGTCTGTTTTTAACAAGTAGTTGATCAATTGTGGGTTTTGAAAAATCTAGTTACAGCCTCAGAGCTGTAGGGACATCTTGGCGTTTGTTAACCAATCCTTACGTATTGAAAATCTTCTTACTCATCACCACTCTGAATAAATATTAAATAAAAACTTTAATTATAGAGTCAGAGGGAAAATTAGTTACTTAATCAGCATCTTGAATATAGAAATCCCAGGAAATACTGAGTGATTTTAATGTTGCTTTGCTTCAGACTGTCAGGATGAGTAATTTTTCAAGAGAGTTTTTCAACAGGGCTTGGGATAGCTATAAAAAACACCAGAACAGTTGAGTTAGAGCAGTCATTGTCTGAGTAAATTCTTAATTTTTGAGTAAGTGATATTCCTTTTTTGGGTGATGATTGGTGAAGAATTGAGCATTAAAAAGAACAGACACTACAGACAGGAACATGTACATAAACCAGATACTACTGGGATGAGAGAAAGACAAGAGATGATCCTTCTATATCCATCACTCACACAGATGATGGGCCAGAGCTTTCAAACTGGTGAATGCCACCTCCTGAATTACGTTGTCAGATGATAGTCAACAGTGGACTGATTGCCAGAAATGTCAGCTGTCTACCTAATGGGCTAAAAAGTGAGCTCAGCACAGATTTACATGCATGGGCATTGACTCTTTCCTCTGGAAGCTGTCCCTTCACTGATGGCCACACAACAGTGCTCAGACAGTATTGCCATCAGGTCCAGACACTTACTTGGTGTTGGTGTCTGAATGTTTATGAGAAAGACATCTGGCAGCCAGATGGACTGGGTACACTGCCAGCTCTGCTACCTGCCTACACTCTGCAGTTTTTGGAAAGCTGGAAGCTATTCAGTGACTGCATATCTACGTTCCCAAAGTCCAGCTGCTCTCAGGTTGCAGACCACAAAGGCTTCTAAAGAGCACACTGAAAATAACTGGGTTGAAAGGTAACGGTGTCCTGATAGTGATGTGGTTCTTTTTCAGGGCTATTTTTGCAGGGCTGAGCTAAGAAACAGGAGAGCCTAGGAAGCAGCTGCCAAAAACCTCCACAATGTGCCATGCAGATAAGCAGAGAAAAACACCAGGCAATCTGGAATAGCTCCTGCATACCCACAGAGCATGCAGATGTAAATGCCATAGTATGTGCTTTCTGCATTCATACCTGGTCCTATTCAAATCTGCACTACTTAGTGATCTGAGGGCATAGGGATCCCTTTTTAATGAACATGGATTTATGGCCCTAGGTACAAACAGAATTCTTTCTCTACTAAAAGCTTTTCCCTTGTTTAATTTAACTTTCTGTTATGTTAAGCACTCATTCTAGCTATACTTCACTGACTCAGAGTTAAAACCTGAGAACAAAATTACAGATCAGTATTTTGAAATCAAATGTGTTCTGAAAGATATAGAGAAATCTGTGAAGTTTTCAATTTACTTAATTTAAACTGCCTTAACCTCTTAAAAGACACAGTGTAGTTATCTGTATATCATTCTGTGTATTACTGCAGTGTAGTCTGTTATCTTGGGGAGAAGCCTTTACCATTATAAGTACTTGCATCTGCACTGTTGCACAGAATATTAAACACATGCAGATAAAAGACAGCAGTTGAAAAGAAAAAGTGTCTTTTGAATTCGCTTTACAGACTATAAGCAGTAGGAGAGTGTTGGGGTTTTCTTAAATCCTGTATATATATATATACATCTTATATATATGTCAATATCTTATAAATATGAAAGAACAGCTGTAAAAAAGCACTTTTCCACTCATAGAAAGATTTTTTAGCAGTACACAAGGAAACTATTTACTTTAATGAAAGGAAAATGGATTTAAAAAGTTTGAGAAGAACACAAGATATAACAAGAAGTAACTTCATTGAAATTAGGCAGCTACAAGAACAGAGCAAAGTCAAAGTGCGCATTTTAGAGGAGGGCCAGCATACCCTGCAGAATATTTATCATTAACATTGATCATGCAATGGAAATACACAAGTTAGCTGCAGTAATATTCTCACTCACAGAACACTAACTTTACAAACTAGTGTTTGTATATTAACAAAAGTCTATTATTTTATCGTTTCTCTTCCTCAACTGTCCTTTTCATTTTAGGCATTTTTGGCCTGACTACTTTCTTCTACTTCCCCATATAAGGAATCAAGCCTTAACAGACAGTAATTCCATAACAAGAATACTTTCTTGCTTTTATTTTCTGTCTTAAAAAAAAGTTTACTTAGACACAAAAGCAAACAAATACAAAACATATCCAACACTTTTTTCACTTAAACAAGATGGTGTCAATGAAAGCTGACTTTAGTACTGCTTAATTAGACACTTAAGTGCCCATAAGCAAGAGAATTTATCCTAACTGTTTGTCAGAGATATGCAGGTTAAAAATAGCACATTAGTGAAACAAAACACATGACATTGTGCCAGATGACAACTAAATGGCCTAGAAATGGAGTAGAAATGAATTCTATGTACAGTAATTTTTTTTCTCAAATATTCTCATTTTCTACACAGATTTTCTTTTCTCAGTTATCGTGTACTATAGCATGACTCAAAAGTATAATAGTTAACAGAATGCAGTGTCAATTGCAAGTTAGAGATGTGCTACTAAATTTGGTGTTGATGTTTGGGGAGGTTGGAGGGATTGTTTTGTTGGAAACAAATTCTAAATTTTATCCATTAGCTGTATTCATAATTATTTATTTTAATTAACAACAGCATTTTTGAAAAATTAACAAACAAAGGGCAATTTTAATATTTTGTATATCATTAGTTTAAATATCTCACAGGAAACATTCCTGCTAATGTGTGCTTTGAGAACTGAATATATTCAAGACATTGATTGGTTTTCATATTAACTTAGATCTTTTATTTCATAGACAAATAATGTCTTACTATCTTTTTTTCCCTCCCTTAGTTAACGGAAGGTAAAAGTTAGGGACAAGAAACAACCTCAAATCCATTTAAAAAAAAAATAAAAATCATTATCAGAAGTGTTAACCATAAAGCCTAATTAAGACAAATTTTAAGTTGCAAAGAGGTTCTGCCTATTTTATGCTATGAAATGTTGGTAAGGAACGTTAATATTGACATGAAGTTTGTCTGACTATTGTTACTGTTATACAGAGAATGAAAACTTTTCAGAATAAATGGCACTTCAAAATTAATCTGTGACTATTCAGAAGAGCAAGAGTCAAGTACTTTGGAAGTTTATAATCCTTCTTGGAAAGTTAACATCACTGACCATATACAAGTGTGTAGTTAAATTAATTTTCTAATACTGAGGAAAAATCACTCATTCTTTTTTAAATCCTAAAGACTAAATATTTGAAGTACCTTCCCATTATATATGCCCAAATCCTTCAAATGCGGTATGGTAAATACATCAACTTCTCCCTCCCCAAATTGATTATGTCTCTGTATATTGACTACAGCTATTGAATCAGCATTTTTAGTGTTTAAAGAAACCCAATGGTGGTATCAATTGTATTATTTAGTAAGTGATTTCAGGCCAAAACCCACAGTATTGATTAGGCTCCAGTTTTGAAAGAAATAAACAAACTTAACATCTATTGTTTTATCTTTCTGTGCATGTGTGTGTGTGTGTATGCACATAGCTTCGTATTTTTACAAACATGATTTTACTAGTCCCCCAGGGAATTGGTGCCATTAATCAGCTAATCATGAATGCAAAATTATCCTTTGGGCATTTAATTCATTGTCAGAATACACAAAGCCGTTTCACCTGAACGATTTTTCAAATGATTGAAGAGGCTGGGTACTATACTGTGTATGGGCTGAAAATTGATTTTGTTAAATACAGAATGAAACTCGCAAGTTATTAAGTATGCATGCTTGCTACTTTCATTTGTTCTATGCAATGAAAGCTTTTTAAAGTTGGAGATGTTTCCAGTGCTGGAGCTGACTGAACCACGAGGCTCTTCACTCTGAAGTAAGGATTGTGAGCCCTATTGCTCCTATGGTCTTGGTGGGCAACAGAGAGTCCATGCCTTGAGTACATACACAGCTCTGCACCACTTAGGCCTCACTGCAGACGGATGTGTCACCTCTTGCAGAAAGTCTCAGGGCACTTGTACTAAACGTTTGAGGATTGTAATTATCTCAGGAAGGTGATAATGTTAAACAGTATCTTTACAGAAACATATGTATGTAGGATATAGATCTTGCTATACATGTAAACATTAAAAAATATGTTTATTAAATAACTTGACATTTTCTTTCTTAAGACCTCTGATTTGATTATTTCTGCCTCTGAACACAAGATTGTCATCAATGTGGGCAATGTATCTTACAGCTTTCTGATTGCAAGTGGACTACATACTTATTCTAAAAAACCCTCTCATTGTCCTATTTGCATAAATCCCTATCCAAGCAATCTTTCCATACAAATTATCTCTAATGTAATTTCAGTGCAATCTCTGCATTGGCAGTGAACCTCTTTTAAAAGAGCCTGTGGCTGATTTTACTAAAAGCAGACTCAGATTCATCCGTGAATTTGACACTATTTCACATATTAAGTTTATGATACAGAGAACTTTGAAACTATTTTCAATTTGATATGTCCTCACAAAAGGTAGACAGATGGTCAGTTGTAGAAAAACAAAGGTAAAATCCCACAGGAAATCTATTTTAATGTTAGAAATTTGTATTAGGAAAAAAAAATTATCAACAAAATTCAAGGGGCAGTGATGCACAGTCATTTCTGGGATAGGTTTCTCTATCTGTCTTTTTGTGTCTTTATCAGGACTGGTCGCAGGAAAAAAGGTAAACAAAATCATTAGAACAACAAAGCTGAATTCCAGAGAATAAAGCTTGGCAAGGTCTTGAAGCTTCTCTAAGATTTATATTCTTCCAATTTTTGACCAATGCTGAATCCACTGCTTTGCAGATATGGAATTTCTGATTTTTTTTATGGGTTTATTTGATGATTCTTATAAAAAAAAAATAAAAGCAGCAATATTGGTGAGTGAAAACTTTTTATATTTCAGTGTGTAATTCAAAAGCATGCCTTATCATTGTGTTCTGCTTTTGATGAGTTGTTTTGTAAAATAAAATGAGTCTTAGCAATTTTTCTTATTTCCTACTCCCACTTTGAAGATTCAGCAATACATGATTTGACAATTTCCTTGAGGAATTTTATATGGGAGGTTATAAGAAACCTAAGAAACAGTCTTACCAGACATCTGACCACCATAATGACAGACAGCTTTGCACAATTTGTGATATTCTGGGTCCACCTCCTCATGTGTGCCTCAGTGCTGTGTCAGGATAAAACCTTCTGAGGCAGCTTCTGTCTGTGCTGGCCTCAGAGACAGCCTACACCCAGTTCTTCAGGATGACACTTGAACCTAACTCAGTCATAGAATCACAGGAAAAGGGTGAGAACTTTAGAGGTAATTTTGCCCAGACTCAAAGCAGGACTCACTTCAGAAACGATTGGGCCATCCTAGTGATGGTCATTCCACTGCCCCTTGAGCAACGTCTCCCTTGGTTATGAGTGTATCATCACTCTCATAACCAAGAATTTAGTTTCAGTTGTATTTACATAGTTACATCAGTAAATCCTCTTAAGAAAACAAGCCCCTCTTAAAAAAAAAAGTGGCAGAAAAATGTCCCTCCTGTTTCAAACCTACCAGCTGCTCGCAATCATGGCCCCTTCTAATTTTACATTTCTTTCTCATGTATATTATTTAATGCATTGAAAGTGGTTCTTCAAGTCTGAGATGGAGTTTTTGGTATTCACTTCTTGAGCTTCACTTCTTCACTTGAAAAGCTAGAATATACTTCATAGACTGTTAGGAATGCCATTTGTCAAAAGTTGGAATAACTCTGTTTATTGGTTTAGAATGCTGAATTTAAACTGCCATTACTTGTGGATTTTCATTAAAAGCACTCTTTTCATCTTCAAAAATAACTATGATCATCCTGTAGCATATGTTATCCACAGCTCTTATCCAGGGCTCCACTTATACCAGCACTTATACCTGTTATTCTCACAACTAGGCAGTACAGGGTACTGTTCTATTTCTGAGTTGTGATAGAAGTATGAGAAGCTTATTTTACAGTTACAATGGGTTATAAAGAATGAATTCCTTCGTATTGCCAATTTTCTGTAAAGATTTCTGTTTGCAGCCTTGACTCTCTCATAGGGTTACACTTTAAACTGAATGTAAGACTCTGGCTAGCATTTTTTCTTTTTGAAATGGAATTTAGAGTCTGTGTATATGTATGTATAAGTACGTATATATGTATATTAGCTATGAATCTAGACAATTGTACACACAAGCAAAAGCATCCACCTAGCTCTCAGAGCCAACTGAAAGGTAAGGTAATTTGAACTTAATTTTATCAATTGCATATACAAAAGTAAAAGTCAGATTGAAGAGCCTTTGAAAACTTTGCATCTTCATAAACAATTGGGAAACCATCATGATATTGATAAAAAGACTACAGTTTTCAAAAATATTTTTTCAATAACTCCTTCTGCACACAGTGTAGCTTCAGTTATCTCTGTAAATATTCTTTATAGCTACTTCTCATTATCATCACGTTGTTTCAAATATATTTCAAACATAATATTAATTTAAGGAAAATATATTTGATATACATTTTATATTTCACATATAAAACCACGTAATAGTTTACACCTTAAACAAAGTCAGGGTCCATAATTACTGTAATAATAAAAAATAGTTTACAATGGTTTTCTGTAAGAACAAACTTTTCCAAAGCAATCAGATTTTTCTTTTTTCTTTTTTTTTTTTTTTAAACTCACAGCTGCAAGTTGAATAGAAAAATAAACTTGTTTCTAAGAAAGGAACATATTTGTATTATCTAGTCTGGAACATGATTTAGGAAGGAATACTACAGAGCCAATAAAACATTACACAAGTGCTTTGTACAGGCATCACAATAAATTATCCAGTGCTGTTTGCATTTTCTCCCCTTTACCATGAAGGGCGTTTTTCAAATAATTACTGTAAACTTTGTAATTACTCTTGACTCTAAAGCAAATAATACTCAGTTGAAAAAATTTTTAAATTAACTGTCATGAAAGCATGTTTCTAACCTTCCTAAAGTCCTTGGATGTCATCCTCAGACCCATTATGTTCAACACCAGTCTTCACATGGCTGTGATACTAACCATTAAGTGATGATAAACAGGCATGCTGTGCAAATGATACATAATTTTATGTTGCATTCCCCATACCATATTACAAATCACACTAGAATTTCTGTGGTCAGGTCATATACTTTGCTAGGCCAGGCAGCATGTGATGTCACTGCCCTGATAATCACAAACATTGTGCATAGATTTTATCTGCTGTTCAAAGGAAACCTGTAATTATTGACTAAACCGACCAGATCTAACAAAATGATAGGATCTATAAGCATGCTCTAATCAAAAGCTTCCACTGCTGCCTAACCCACTGTATGTCTCTTTCAGGAAAGTGCATCTTTTCAAAAAAATTAGGAAAGCATCACAAATATTCAAGACCTCTGAGGCTCACTTGTGCCCCTGCCTCCCCTCCTCCACCTTGCTGTGTCTGCAAGCTTTCTGACGTTATCACCGGTCAGTGAAGACAATTCTTTATCTCAGTCTTACACAGTTATTTTTAAACTGGTCCATGCATGTTCCTTGACAAGCTCCAGTACCTTCACTGTAGGAAGTAGGACAGTTCTGTACCCCAGTAATTAGTGATTTGGATTTTCCACACATAGATACACACATGTATCTGTCTATGTATCTATATATCTTGATGTTATCTTAATTAGATTTGAATTAAGGGGTACTTCTTTTGGACAGTCCTCATACATAATTAGATATTTTAATTTTCAATTGGCAGGCTTAGAGGAGACCTGAGTGTGTAGTTAGAGATAATCCTTTTAATGGAAACAGGAAATTAATAAACATCAGAGGATATCAGTGAAAAACCAGAGTGAACAGAAAAATTATGATGAAATATTATTTGGCTTTCTGTGGTGCTTCATTTTGCCTGCTAAAGAAAGATAAAATCATCTTTTGACTGTAGAACAGCATCCTCCACATACTGTACTTTTATTGATATTTTGAAGTATTGAAATTTTCTGCTCTTGTTTTATGGTGCTGTAAGATGAGAGGCCCACAATGAAATACCTGCTTTGCCTTACCTGTCCTCTAGATCCTGCCATGGAATATGCCTTATCCACACTATTTTCTATGAGGTGTTTTTTGCTCAGTCTGGCTTGCTTCCCAGGATCAATCCTTTTAGTTGTTCTTTCAGTTGCATAGAAGGAATACTTTCAAGAAGGTGTTTGGGGTGGAGGAGGAGGTGGGGGTGTGTGTGTTTTTTGTTTGAGAAAGGAAAAGTCCTAAAGATAAGAGAGAAGGATTGCTTCCTTTGCTATCCACCAATACTTTCTCCTGCTGAAAGAAGTTAAGAATTCCTGAATGCTCCCTCCACGTGTAACAAAGGGGTAGGAGCAATTTGCTAAATTACACTACTATCATAAAAAGTCTCTATTAATATAGACATCAGTTTTGCAGTGCATAGATACATAACGCTTTTTATGCAAACATTAGTAAATCATATTAATTCTGTGTTGTACCAAATTTCTTTTTGTTAAGCAACACTTGCTATTACTGAGGACTTCAGGAAGAAAATATGACTCAACAAGGTTGATAAGAAGTATACTTTTATGTTAAAAATTTATTTTTACATTTTACAAAAATACACATTCAAATCTGTCCATTTACCGTTGCACACATATAGATGCATTCTTTCATCATTAGAAAAAGCAATACAGCTTATTTCATTCTGAAGCAGAAAAAAAATCAGTTATGGTTCTTCAGATGCCACACAGGGGACAAGCTGTAATTCTGTAGTATACATGCATTCGTCACAGATGAGCAGTTTCTACTCTTCCTTATGTTGCACAAGGTTTTTACCCTGCCTGCCATCAGCTCTTCACGGAGCCCACCTCTGGGGTCTTTCAAGACTGGCTGCTTTCCCACTAGGCAACAGGAACACTGGCTGATCTAGAGACTTCCCCTACCAGTCAGCCAGTCCCTGACTCCCCGTACTTTTAACCATAGACTTGGTGGACTTGTCATGAGGGGTTTTATGATCTTTGGGCTGGAACAATTAGCTAGAGCAGCAGTGTGTGCAGGTGACATCAGAACACAGTTCTGGTTCCTATAGCACTGCAGCCTGAGAAATCCAAAAGCACAGGACACAGCTCCTCTCTCTATATATCACCAATACTTTGTAGCATACACTTCTTATGAGTCATTATCTCTGTCTTGCAACTGAAAAGCACCTAAATTGCTTAAAGGCTTGAGCTATCCACTAAGCATGAATGCCAGCAGTTGTCACTAACAGCCTTGCACATTCCATTTATTTAACATATCTTTAAATATTATGTTTAAAAGTTATTTCCTATATAATACTTCACATATCCTGCTTTGTTAGTGCTGGGAGGGACTGTAGACAACCCGCTCATTAATCCCTTATCAAGCTGTTTATCAGTGGCATTCTGGTGGTTCAACTGCATAACTATAATAGTCAGACTTTCTGCTCTCCAGGCCTGCCTGACATTCCTTTAGCCTGAATTCTGAGGTCATATTTCTCAGAAGCAGTTTATTATCTAAATGTAATTTTAAGTATCTTGCACACAATCCATTTCCATAGTCTCCTGTGTTCTTGGAGCAAAGACTAAGTTTTGTTTTTGAACACACTGATGAGTCTTAGACCCAGATCACCAACATCTCTATTTTACCTCTGTTCTGGTGGAATCGATGGAAAGTAAACCTTTCTGAATCTGGACCTCCTTCCTGATCTCACAGGATTACAGGACATACAGGCAAGCTCAGAGCTGGTTTCTCAGATCTCACTCCTGCAAACACTGTGGTTCTCAGAGATGTGCTTTTGTACAATTATTTAAAAAGGTTTAAGACAATAACACTTCCCCAATTTAAGCTCTGCCTCCTTTTTTGCTGTGAAGACAGTAAGCTGTGTGAAGAAGCCTGCCACACAGCTGTGGGCATTAACGTCTCAAATTCATTCAACTAACTGGACCCCTGAGGCACTCAAATAATTTTACACTGTTGTCTGACAGATCTTTTTTGTGTTGTTTAGGGCTACTTCTATGTGTAAATCCACTTGCTTTCCTAGACACATTTGGCATGAAGGCTGAAGTCTGCTGGACAGTTTTTGTGTGCTAAATCTGTCTAACTAATAAATTTATCCAGTTTTAGGAGGAGAACAATGGCTGAGCACAATCATGCCACTCAGCCTGACAAACTCAAGGACGTTGAAGAAGATGTTTTACAGGAACAGTACATGTCATTGGAAATGACAGGCTATATGATGAAATATAAACCCCAGTCCATCAATACAATGTAGCATTTCTAGTAGCAACAATCCAGTTACCAAAACTCAATACTATCAGTTCAAAAGACGATGGAAGCAAAAATGAGAAAAATTTGAAAGGACTGACTAGCTGCAAAAATAACAGATGGACTTCAGATTCTACTCTTATCTAAAATACATTGCCTGTGAGAACCTACAAGGAGAAAAAAAACGGAAAAAAAAAAAAAAACCAAGGGGAAAAATATTAAAAAACCCACAAAATAACAAAAAAACCCAAAGCCCACCAAAATACACTAGAAAGAGAAATAAAAAGAGTTTAAAGGTTGAAGGGCTGAAAAGTGTCATTATTAGTGTTCCTGGATGCATATTCAGCTTTTCTTTTCTTGGTTTCCAGAATCAGGCAATTAAGTAACCACCACCACTTCAGTGTTACTAGTCTGTATGGCTGCAGAAAAATTAGAAAATGACATTTTAAAAGACTTGGTATTTAGACGGTAGATAAAAATGGATCACATATCTGGATGTTCCCTAGTTTATCTTTTTAAAAAACGTCATGAAGAACTCTTTGAAGGTCTCAATGCTCAAAACCATCAGAAAAAGAAAAAAGTAACCTTTTTAACTTTGCCTTTCGTAACTGTGGCCTGTTCTCCCTGTTTTGTATTCAAGGCTGTACATCTGGAGACACCAAACTCGACTTGCAACGAGACTTGCACAAAAAGGCATCTATCTTTTGAAAAATTGTTTTTTTTAAATATACAGGGACAACTGAAGGCCAATGAGGGTTGAACTTCTTTATGTATAAGATAGGAAGGCATTTGTGGGTGGCTGTGGCCTACAACAATACTAGATTGGACTGTTTGCATGATATCCATGCAAAATATATTGAAATTAATGAGTCATTGAATGGATTTCAGAGCATTTCTAAGAGAGATCTAAAGGCACAGCAATACAACTGAGTGTAATGGTTTGAAAAACTGAGGCTGTAGTAAACAATTGCTGCTATGTAACATCAGCAACTGTAAGACTAAGTGACAGAATCAAAATACACCCCGAGCGAACAATCAACTTACATTTTCATTAATTAATGGAAATTGTACCAACTACAACTCATGTTGACAAACACACAAAACCACAGCGTTATAAATTAAACATTGTAAAATAAAGTACAAACATATTTTGCTATGTTTGGAATGTTTATTTTCTTACTAACCAGCTTATTGTTTCCAAGCACTACATTCCCAGCATCGCCACAGTGAACACACAGCAATTCCAGCAATGTGGCCCAGGATCCGGACACCTCACTGACGCCCGATGTTCAGTAGCAGCATGTTTCCAGCCTTGCCCTCCGAGAGTGAGTTACAGCCCTCTGTTCTTTGTTTGAAGCCTGAAGCTTTTAACAGAAGGTAATACCTTTCAGGAGGCTCCCTGGGGGATTGAGCAGCCGTGCCACACCTGACCAGTTCCAGCCGTTCCGTGCTTTGGCACTGCTTTCCCCGCGGGCCGTTCGGAAGAGCCAGACCCGACTCCTGCCCCGCGGGCTTTCTGTGACAAGCTGTGAGCCTGTTCTCGTTCTCCGCACATTTGTCGCGGCAAAACTCGTGAGTGAGCTAAAAGGATACTTTACACATTAATTTTGGAGCCTTGCCCTTCTAAACTCTTAATCCAGGCGCCGGGCGCCTCCGCCCGCTCCAGCGGCTGGGGCGGGACTCCCTCCGGCCGCCCCTGCGGAGCGCTCCGGCGGAGCGGTGCTGCCGCCGCCAGCCCGGCCCCGCCAAGGTCTCGCAAGCGGCGCGCATCCCGCCATCAGCACCGCTTGGAATCTGCCCGCTCCCTCCCGCCAGCGATCCCAAACTCCGTCCCAACGCGCTTATTTCCTCCTAGCCTCCCAAGCCAGTTTCCCGCCTGCCCCGCCCGCCCCGCCGCGGGTTCGCGGGCGGCTCGCGGGCGGCCGCGATTGGCGCAGCCGGCGCTCCTGGGCCCGCCCTCACGGCTCGGCGCTGGCAGCGCGGTGGCTGCGGGCACGGTACGGGTGCGCTCGGCACGGCGGGGCTGGCAGGAGAGCGCGCAGGATACCACGGCGCTTCGCTCTGCGCGGATCCCCGCGCACCGTCCGTGGCGCTGCGGCGAGAGGAGAGAGAGGAGTGAAGCGAAGCCTGCAGAAAGGTGTGTGGGGGGCGGCAGCCGCCGCGGGGCGGACGGGGGCGGTGCGCCCACCGGCGCCCTCGGTTTGCGCCGCGCCCGCCCCGTTGGAGCTGCCGCGGGAGGAGCCCTGGGAGGAGCGGGGCACCGAGTTAGCCATTAACTCCGCGGTGGCGTCCTCCGACCCGGCCGGGCGCTGGGAGCGCCTGGGCGCCCTGGCGGTGCCGGGGCGAGGCTGTGCCCCCTCGGGGGCGGGCGGCTTTCCGAGCCGCGGAGCTCGGCCGGGGCGGGCGGTGCGCCCGGCAGCGCGGCCCGGCCCTGGCCGTCGGAGCTGTGGGAGCCGGGCGGCGGGGGGTCCGGGCCCCGCAGCCACCCCCGGCGGCAGGCTGTGCTCTGGCACCCGCCCTGAAGTCCGCGCTGGTCGGAGCCGCCGGTGCAGCCCGGACGGGGTCGGTCTCTGTCTATCCTCCTGGGGCGGTTCTCCAGGTGGTGAAATGAGCACAGAACCGGGCAGCAAACGCTGAGCAGATCTGCCGGTCCCCTCCCAACACGGTGGTTCGGAGTAACCTTTACAGTCCGGTGAAACCGCCACCGCCACCTTCGCCGCCTTTTGTTTGAACCAGCTTTGCTAACGGAAAAGTAAAACCTACAGCAGCTGTCGTCTCTATCTACTTGTGTTGTGGTGATGCTGATGACTCTGAAGTTCAAGGAAATATTTATCGTTATCTAGAGAAATGTGTTAATTTTTTTTCAACGTATTTTGTCCTTTCTCAAACAGGGGAGTTTATGTTTTAGGAATTATATCAGTTTGGAAGTCTCTCTTTTTCTAGATGTAAGCTGTCTTTTAGGATGGCTTCAACTTGGCTGTTTTCCTTTAGTGAGTCAGAGCTAGTGTTACTGCTTTTCATTACTTGAACAGTCTCCAGACCTTGACAGCTCTCTTAGGAGTTTTAAGAATTGTTGCTCATGTGATGGGGATCATCTGGGAACTCTGCTTAAGGTTGCTTAGGCAGACAGGACCTTATCCTTTTTCATGCTGAAGTACTGCAAGATGGCAATAAGGAATCTTGATTCTCTTTTGGTTATGACATATGATCAATGCTGCAGCAGCTGATTGTAGTGGAGGTCTCTGACTTGCCGTTTCTTACTAAAGAGAGGAGTAAGCAGAGGGCAGGGAAGTTGTATCTTTTTGGTGATGCATTGAGTTAGCAATTCGTAAGTTTCTTTTTCACATCCATAGTTTCCAAGCACCTTTTAACTGTTTTTTTTTCTGTAATGGTAGTAAGTTATTTTAATGAGGCCCTAAGAACTCCAAACGTCATCGTTTTTTTTTAAAGCAATGAACACAGAAGAAGTACATGCGGTAGTTTGAGTGCAAGTAATCATGATGGTGAGCTGGCTTTTCCCCTCCCCCTCCCCTCACTCTCTGTGAATATAAATTTACAACTTCTTGCCCCTAGGCAGAATGATCCCCTGTGGGTTGATATTAGTCTGCTTGATAAATTACTTGGAAAAGTTACTTTCAGTGAAATCTTTTAGCACCTTTCTGCTTGGGGGAATGCAGGTATGGTGTAGTCATGCCACACTAATTTCCCATCTCTACACTCTTGATTTTCTGTAAGAATATGCCCTGAAGGTTGGATGGCACCTTTAAAGATGCACTAAGGTAGAACAGTGAAAATAAAAAAATACCGTGACATTTTGAGACTAGAGTGAAAGCACTGTTTTGGAAGTTAGCCCAAATCACCATTTTGTGATAGCTTCCCTAGGTGAAGGAATTTCCAGGTGGGGAAAAAAAACCTATGAGCAATTGTGCTATGGAAAGTAAAGGGTGTTATAGCCCTGAGTAAGAGTGTTTACTGTGGAGACTGAGGTTGCTGTTAACTTGCACGTGTTGATTTCTCATCTCCATTTATCTTCTAGTGTCTGACTGTCTCTCTAGACATGGTCTGTGTACGAACATCTAGAGTCAGGGAAGTGAGATGATAGCATAGTATTATGTGCTATAGAAGACCCAAAGAGAAGTATTTTGGGGGTTTTTTCCAGATATGTTGATGTTCAGATCACCTCACTCTTGTGTGCATGTGGGGCATATGCCATTTATAAAATCCTCAGTATGAAGGGTTTTTTTTTCCTCCAAGATGTATTTTTTTCCTTTGGACTACTTTAGGTTACTTATACTAGAGGTTCACTTCTTAAATAAGATGAATTCATCAGTATATACTTCCTGTGTTTATACTGATGTTATTAGATTAAAGCGTACATTTTAGAGAACTTAAAAATAACTTTTTTTAAAAAATGTGTAGCTTAGAAAACTGAATGGGATAAGATGTCTTCTGTTTTATTATGAATAAAATTATGTGAAATGCCAACTGGAAAACGGTAGCAGTTCATCTGTTCTGGGAGGAGGCACACTGTCTAAATAGTAGTGTATTTGTTCCTTCTTTGTCCTTCCTTTGTAACTTAAGGTCTGTTTCCCGTGTATAGCTGGTAAAGTAATGTTGCCAAGGTTGTAAAGAAGTGTTTTAATCGCAATTTTGGAAGCCTGTATTTGGATAACATGATGGTAAGACAGATTTATGTCTTCTGCTTTTAACCAGACAGGATTGCTATAGCTAATGTGTGTACAGAGACAAATCAAGTCCTTCAAGAGAACACTTAATTTGCCTAGTCCTTGATTGACAGTCTCTAGTGATGTTGGGGATTTGAAAAATGGATGAACCAAAAAGCCTTGGCCTTAATTTGTATTGTAGCCAAATATGCCAGTGTATTCATTAATACACTTTTGCTCATGACTGCAGCACACAGTGCTGTATTAGCTGTATAGAAGTATGTTTAAATTTGGGCTTTTGGGTTGTCTATTTCTTGTTGTTTTGAGTCAGGACACACAAACTAGAGTAAATCTAGTGTCTTGTCAGTGCTAACAAGCAGTGCCGGATTGTTTATGATTGCTTCCTTTGTAGCATTCCTCGGTTATACAGGTCTTTAATATGGAACAACTAAACCTTTCTTTTTTTTTTTCTGTCATCCTCAACAAATATTTTAAACTTGGAGAAAAGGAGAGGAAAACAGTAACAATAATTCAAAACAAGAAGTAGGTTAACAAGAGAAGGGACTATTGTTTTTCCTGCCCAAATGATGTCATGCAACATTTTTATGTGCTGTAAAGAGAGAGTAACTCTGGTTTTAGGGAAGTGGGGGGATAAACATTGCCTCTTATTACCTTTTTTTAACCCCTCTGGGTATTCTGCTCTCACAGAAATGAATGATGGCTTTTCAGGAAGCAAACGGATTTCTGAGGTTATGTATAGCAGAAATAACCTGATTAAATGTATTCAGTGGATAACTGAGGTCCAAAAAGAGACCAGACCATTTAACAAAATAATTGTATTCAAACTCTTTTGAAACTGCCATTATCTTCTCTCCATCCCAAAAAATCTTTTTCCAGTTACCTGTTCTCTTTTTTCCAGTATACATTTATTGGAGGTCCAGTTGACTTTTGACATGTGTTGTGCTTTGTGATACTCTAGAGCTCATAGTTGAATGTTAACCTGCTTGTTTTTCCATCTTAAGCTTAGGCAGACATCCTCTGCACCTGAGTTCTTTGATACAGACAGTGCTGTGGGGCTTCTTTGTCATAAGCATAAAAGATAGTAATTGCTTTGCAAATCAGATAGCATACTTTTCCTTTCATAGTTTTTCTTGGCATATGGTGCTACGCTGAAGTGCTGCAGGTCTAGGAGCGGTTTGGACTGTAATGTTCCTGGTAGGTGAACTGTGTTCTTTACAATATAGCAATTGTATTAGGTTTCTGTTGCTTGGAAGACCTTGGTTTATATATGTGTGTGTTTCATGTTGTCAACCTCAGTCTTTTATGTGTAGGTAGTGGTAATGCAATGTCAGTAGCCCTGAGGGGGGAAAAAAAAGTTAGACATTTCTGTTCTGTAACATTTTAATAAAACAGGAGCATTGTGAGTGTTTAAGATTGCTCAGCGATGCAGAATTCTTACCAGTGGCTGTGAAGATGAGCTATTAAAAGTTTTACTGTAATGAACTGATATGGATTAAAGTCCACCACTGGAAGTTGAACTGGTTTTTTTTCTTGTCCTTTAAATAAACTTCAGGTGCTTTCCCTTTGTTATCTCTTCTTAGAGGTTGAATGGGGGTTTTTTATATATGTGAAGTTTCCAACAGCTAGATCTGTTAATAATAGGGGAACCCCCAGAATTACATACGTCTGTATTAAACACTTAGGACGGAAAGACTTTGCAAAACAGGTTTCTGGATAGGTAGAATCTTTCTTGCACAAACCAGTTCAATTAAACCTGTATCACTAATAAATAATAAACTTGTTTGGGATTAGATTTCAGTATAAGAAGTTAACCTACTCCTGCTTCAGTTAAGCTGGATCAAAATAAGAATGATTAAATTATTAAGAAAGTTTGGTTGGTGCAGAAACAAGTCCCTTTGCCTGAAGCATCACCATAAGGTAAAACTGGAAATGTCACACTGATAAAATTTGGTGCTTGCCTGCAATTCATCTGCAAAAAATAAGTACTTGTACTTTATTCTTGGTAATTGGGCTGGCCAATGAGTTTGTTATTGATACATTTTGGTTTTGGGTCTTCTTTTCACAAGCAATTCTGTGCTACTCATGCAGACTGTTTTAGAAGACACTCTTCTGCATCTTGCAATTACTTGCTTACAGGAGCAAAACACGAATTCCCTAAGTTTACATAGGGGTTTTTTCAGGAGTGTTGAGGTGCAAAATTGAAAAGCAATTCAATTCTCTTTCTACTTTTCCACTTGCTAGTGTATTTAAGAGGAGGGGAAGAACAAACAATTGGCCATATGCAATCCACATTTGGAAACTCCCTCTTGGTAATTAATAGAAGTTCTGGGATGATCACAAGCTTCCTCTTGCTTGCCTTTGTGTGTCATTATCTTAGCATATCAGCTTTCTGTATTCACTTAAAGGGACACAATGCTCAGTTCAACATTGTAAATCATATATAGAAAGAAAGAATATGATCAGTTATTGACAAATGAGAATTACACTGTTCGAATGAGTTCCTGTTAGTTTATTTATTTTCTTGAGCTTTCATGGCAGGCTCCTGACAGTGTAATAAAGTGTCCAAATGCTCTGATATGCCCAGAGATTAGTGACTAGTCTGTTAGCACCTCTGTGTCTTTAATATAAACATGGCAAATAGTTTTGTGGAGTGAGAATTTGTTCAGTGTAGGTTAACAGCTCTACCCTCTAACAGCATACACTTGTTATTCTGTAGGATTCCATGTTGGGGCCTTAATCTTTCAGGCAGCATGCAGTGAAGAAAGGATGGATGCTCAGAGAAGATGTGCTCTGCTCATACCTGGCAGTGCAAAGTGAGTTCTTTCTGGCTTCCTGGTGGCCATCAGGTCCTTTCTGATGGGCATCTGCTGCAGGTGGGCTCTGTACCTGTGGCCTTTGACACTTTTTTTTATTGAATGAAAATTACCAGATGCAGAGACAAAAACATGTCTGGTGTCTTTCCATAGGGAAGGACCAACAAAAGAACTTGCATTCTGCTGTTAGTCTCTTAAGGACTTAAGATTTAAAGGTAGGTGTTGAAATTTAGAATTCACAGCTTAGTTTTGTCATTTTAAAATCTATATCTATGTTGAAGTGTTTGCCTGGACAAAGCAGTCTGACTTTGAAATACAGAAACTCTGGAAGGTCACAGAATTGTAGAACAGCTGAGGTTGTTTGGGACCTCTGGAAGTTCCTTTTGCAGTAAATTACACCATTTTCTTTAGAAGAAAAGCTGTGTTGAGATTAGCCTTTTTTGGACAGTGCTTTCAGGCACATGGTGTGATTCTTGGGGTTGTCTGTGCGAAGGTGAGGTTGACATGATGATCCTTAAGGGTCCATTCCAACACAGGATATTCCTGTGATTTGTTTTGGGAGATGCAGAAAGGAAATTGCTGCTTGTAAATATAGAGGCTCACTAGTTATGACGGGATATTAAAGAAAGGAGACTTTGTTTTGTAAGCAAAGAGCTGAGTGAGGTCAGAGAGGCATTAAGAGAATGGAGTTATAGAACTGAAGTTTCCCTAACTTATGTTTTTTTGAGCCTTATTAAATGGGGCCTTTTCAGAACCATCTTATGTTGTGCCCAAGCTATTTGTTTTTGTCTTGATCAGTACAGAAGTTCAGTTTCAGTATAAACAATATGTTCTTTGGGCAATGATTATGCTCAACTGATTTTAGTAAAACTCCCAACTTTAGAGAATTGAAATAATGTGTCAATTGTTCATTTACATTTTGAAAACATTGACTTTACTGTAGCCTGTGTGCATTTGCAGCTGTTCAGAAGTGACTGTCACAGGAGCAAGGAGTGATTCAATAGCATACGAAGTGCTGGATGCTTCTCACATCACTGGTAATGTAGTATGATCTGTATTTGAAGAAATGTGAATTATTTACATGTTTTAAATATTTTTTTCTGGATGACAAACTGGTTTGGCTGGGATATCAGGCGGAGGTTGCTCTAAGTTAGGATATTTGAATGACTTTCAATTTACCAGGACCTGAAATCCACATACAGAAATTAATGACTGACGTGTGTGTTTTGAAGATTCATACTTAACTTGACCGCTGTGTAAACTAGAGGCTGTAGTTGACTTCACTGGGACTTGAACAGAGCAACTAGGCATGCTTTGTCGTCCCATAGAGTTGCTTTCCTTTTCTAAATCTTATGCATTTATTTAGGCTTCAAACATTCTTTTAATATCTGACTGTGGGACTAGGTGACGTTTCTGAGATGCTAAGATCATTGTTACAGTATATATAATCTATTTCTGAAATACCCAAATCTAAGATTAAGGATTTTTCTTAGGTGATCAGCTGTATCTTGCTAAATTGTTAATTAACCTGCAGTTAGACACAGATTGCATTTGCGATTCAGTCTGGGTTTAAAACTAGAGTCTTTTATGCCAGTCCTTGCACTGACTCTTGTGAGTTGATGCTGTCTACTTTAGGCACCTGATTATTCCTTGACATGAGGTGTCTGCATTTCCTGTCTAGTCAGTGGAAGGAGTTTGAAGTCTTGAAGACATGAATCACAGCATTGTAACATTTCACAAAATAGTAATGGCATTACTTTAGTAGCAATATTAAAAACCATGAACAGAAATAGCTTTTATGTGAGTTGGGAGTAAGGCAATACCATTTTGTGACTGTACTGTGTGAGCTGAAGCCTGCTATGTCTGTTGGGTTACAGTCCACTTACTCATCTTGGCACACAACTGTCCCTGCATGCCCCAGTTTACCAAGGTAATACTGAGTTGTGGATGGTTCTTGTCCTCAGCCCAGGTCATCAGTTGCATGGGGGTGCCTCTTGAGAAAGCCTTCTGAAGGTAGGATTATTGATTATCTGTGAAGTTTCTCAAGAAGAAGTTAGGACTCGTAACTTAATTTAGTGATGTGATGGAATCTCAAATATGAAATATAATACCGTAAAGTAAAAGTAAATTCTGTGTGTCCAATGGTATTTTAACTCAGAGCCCTTATCTGACCAAAGGTTTATATGCCAGCCCCTAAAGGATTAAACCAATATGCCTGTACCTTAATTAAGAAATCTAGTTGATGCGAGCTATGTGTAGGGCACCTTCAGAACCTCAGAAGAATTACATAAAGGCTAGTTTAAAGTTCTGTTCAATTGCTAGACAATTTTTCACAATTTTAGAGGACAAGAAGTATGCAATTAAAATATTTTAAACTTTGGTAACTTTTTTTTCCCTAAAAATTATGCATCTTAACCTACTAAAGAGAAAACTTTAAAGATAACCTCTGCCAGTTAAGACATGTCTTGATTCAATTTACTTTTTTCCATAAAAGGGAAACATATATGTATATATAATTTACATATAATGTGTGTACACACACATATATATACTTGATTTAGTCATGTCATGTAAAACAACACTGCCTTAAATTAGTTTTTGGTTGGTTTTTTTTATTTTGGTGGTTATTCTTGTGAAAGAGACAGTAATGTTTTGGAATGAGAGTAGAAGTGCATCAGGTATTTGTGAGTCCAACCCTACTTCTAGTTACTTCTATATAAATCTTGTCATTTGCTCTTACAGAAATGACTGTGTGCTTGTGAAAGTGGACAGGTCTGAGCTGAGGCAAGGCTCGATTCTGCTGTCCTTAGACTGCAGTCACAGCTTCTGCACTCCTGTTAGGGGTGTAATAAGAACACATTTACAGCTCTGCTTTCTGTTCCTCACCACTACTTTAGGGAGCTGACTTGGTTTTCTGGATGTTTGCGCAAATGAAACTGGGAATTCTCTAGTAGTATCAGACACTTGTTTATTTCAAATATGTTCCCTCTGGAAGCTTGTGAGGCATGGTATAGTCAAGATGCTGAAGTAGCTTGTGATTAGTTGCTTGTTTCAAACAGTAATAGCTGTTACCTTCGAACTGTAACTTTAAAATACTGTTTTTTCTCTGTGAAAGTAGTCTTGTTTACTCATTCAAGAGCTAACTCTGCAGTTTGATTTTTGTTCTTTGTATTCCATTTTGTTACAGTGAAAAGTGCAGGAATGGATTGTCTTTGCCAGTAACCCAGGTACCAGTTTGAGTGTTAAGTGAGATTTCCTTACAGCCCTCTCTGAGGAGTGATCAAGCTCAGGAATGCAGTTGTGCAACCCTGTAACACCGACCTTGTTGTTCCACAAGTGCTTAGCAGATGCTGAACTCCCGTACATCCCTGAGCTGGGTGGGGTGAACCCTCATTGCTGCTGAAGGGAATGACCTTAAGTGAGTTATTCAAGGTCATATTCTAAGGTAAAACTGTGATAATAATGCATCTTTCTAGCTCCACTTTTATAGATGATCAGTGTATCAGACTATCTTTTAAGCAGTTCAATAAAAGATTTGTAATCAACTCAGTGTGCATTTGAAGTACCCTTGGTATTAGAATTTGTGGATTTATTCCATCGAGAATCTTGCCCAGTGTTTAACACAAACTTTCCCCTTTCCAATTTATCATAAAAGGTGTCTAAAGTAAAATAGGCAATGATGTATGTGGACTGTTTTTCTGTCTCTTTCATTTTGCATCTGCCGTGTATTCCTCTGGAGTCTGACATAGTTTGTGCATGTACTCTGCATGTAGTCTGTTTCTCAGGTGGAGCAATAAAAACCACCCTTGTGAAGGTGTAGTGTCTGGGTGTTTGAGTAGCCAGTCTGGGTTTGGTAACCAGTCACGGGTATGCATTAGCTCACTTCCTGCTGGTGACAAAACACTAAATCCTGGGTTATTTTTCTGTATGCACCCACCACTATGTGGATTTATTTCATGTTCTTACAACATAGGCCTTTCTGAACTTCAAGATGTGCCCAGTTTGACACGAGTGCTCATATTTATTTTTGCATTTTCATTTAAACATTTCCCCTTCCTCCTTTCCCAAAGGTTGGTATGAGGTAGGATTGATAATTGATGTACATTGCAGCTTTGAAAGGGAATGTTGTTCTTTTGATAGAGGGGTAAATACATAATTTTGCTTGCAATAAGAGAAAAATCCTTTTTATTTTGTTCAGTGAGCTACCCTGAGGAGGCAGTAGTAGGGATCAGTAAAAGTGGAACCCAAACTGTGACAGAATGTGTTGTAGTAAGCTATTCTGGATAAACTTTTCTGGAAATGGACAAGAGATATTATAGGACTCCCAGAAAGTGCAGCAATCACCCTAGAAACATGTCTGAGAAGGGAGGAAGTGAGAGTTAAGTACCACTGAGACATGGAAATGTGCAGTGAGTGGCCTTCTAAGGTGTGGAAGCTACTGGAGGTGTTCATCTGATAAATGAACCAGTAACACTGGTTCAGGTCTCCTCCTTGGACAAGGATTATTCTCTTGACATGGTCTCAGCTGTGTCTAATCTCTGTCTAATATCACTCTATATTTTCTAGCTTTATAATTTTGTCTGTTTTTTCGGACTTTCTCGTTATTTCTCATCTTACTGACTCTTGTATGTGTCTTTAATCATGAGTCTGTTCTCTTTCAAACCTCATGTAGCAGTGCCCTGGGACTTCTTAAGGGACTTAATAGGTGTATATTTCCATGTAGTCCATGACCTTAAACATTAACTTCATCCTCTTTGGACAAAAAATTTTGACTAGAGATTGACTTCTTCCCTTGATATGTGAGTTCTCACTTTTCCTCATGTTCTTATTTCCTTATCTAAAAAATCACACTTTTCTAGTGTATCTTAGAAACAGTAGCTTTTGGGGAGAATAAGATGTGACACAGATGACTGGAAAAGGAGAAACATTGCACCTACCTTCAAAAAAGGTAGAAGGTAAGACCATGGGAACAACTGACCTGTCAGTCTCACCTCTGTGCCTGGGAGGGTCATGGAACAGATCCTCCTAGAAGCTCTGCTGTGGCACATGGAGGACAGAGAGGTGATTTGAGACTGTCAGCACTTCACTGAGGGCAAGTCCTGCCTGATCAGCCATGATGGAGTGACTACATCAGTAGGCAAGGGAAGAGTTACAGATGTCATTTATGTGAACTTCTGTAAAGTCTTTGACATGATCTCCCGCAACATCCTTCTCTCTAAACAGGAGAGGTTAATTTGATGAGCAGACTGTTAAATGGACAGTCTCATTCAGAGGGCAATGGCCAACAGCTCAGACCCAATGGACATCAGTGAAAGTGGTGTCCCTCAGGGGTCTGTATTTGGACCAGGGTTATTTAAAGACAGAAGGATTGAGTGCACCTTCAGAAAATTTACAGATAGCACCAAGCTGAATGGTGCAGTTGCCACACCTGAAGGATGAGATGCCATCTAAAGGGACCTGGACAAGCTCGAGAAGTGGGTGCATGGGAATCTCAGGAAGTTTAGTAAGACCAAGTGGCAGCTGCTGGGCCTGGGTCAGGGCATCCCTCAGTATCAATACAGGCTGAGGGGTGAAGGGATTGACAGCAGCCTTGCTGAGAAGGATTTGGTGATGCGGGTGGGTGAGAGGCTGGACATGAGCTGGCAATGTGCACTTGCAGCCCAGAAAGCCAATTGTATCCTGGGCTGTACCAAAGCAGCGTGGCCAGCAGATTGAGGGTGGTGATTCTGCTCCTCCACTCCCCTCTGGTGAGGCCCCACCTGGAGTGCTGCATCCAGCTCTGGGGTCCCCAGCACAGAAAGGAGATTGATCTGTTGGAATGAATCCAGAGCAGGGCCACCAAGATGGTTTGAGGGATGGATCACCTCTCCTACAAGGAAAGGCTGAGAGAATTGGGATTGTTCATCCTGGAAAAGAGAAGGTTTCAAGGTGACCTGATTGTGACCTTACAGTACCTGAAGGGAGCCTACAAGAAAGATGGAGAGGAACTTTTTACAAGGGCGAATAGCAACAGGACAAGGAGGAATGGCTTTAAACTAAAAGAGTAGATTTAGATTAGATATTAGGAAGAAATTTTTTACCTTCAAATGGTAAGGCATGGGCACGATGTTTCTTTATTGTTCTTTTGAAAATTGAATACTTTAAATGAAACAATGAAATTATTGATGATTAGGGATAAAGGTAAGTGTTCAGTAAATGCTACTGGTATGTTCTGGATCTTTCCAGATATGTTATTACGCTCTGTGACAGGAGGATGTGAAATATTCCGTGCATGTTGAGTAAATAATAGCTGTTATGAATAAACATGTTTAAATAGCAGGGCTGGATAACTTATTTCAGAAAATCTTACAATGAAAATCTAGAAGTGTGGATAAAATAAGGAAGGATACTGGAATTATAGTAGATAGGTAACTAAATGGTTATGCTGTAGTGTAACAAAAGAAGCCAATTCTCTACCAGTGCTAAACGGTCACTAAAAATAAGAAAAAGACAGATTTGAGGTGGTGGGTGGTTGTTTGCCTCAAAAGTATGGTGCTGGCAAGTCTAATATGTATATTTTAATACTGCATTTAATAAAGCTTAAAATTTGAGCAATGTACATTCAAAGGCAAGTGAAATAGATCTGTTCATTATCCTTTAAGCTCTTGTTGGAAGGAGCAATTGATTTCAGTATAGGATTATCTGTATAACAATCCTTGCTTGATTCCAGATGGAAATCCTTCAATTATGGTTGGGGTTCCTATGAAGTTGTTCTTTCCTACAGTAATGAAATAGTCTCTCTTAAGGTTATAAATGATGCTAGAATTGTCAAGCTGAATGAACAACTAAAAATAATGAGTTGCAAAGATTTCAAAGTATGCATCTGGTTATTAGGGCTATACCCACAGTTTTCTGATATCCTTATTTGGAAAAACATCTCTTGCTTTCTTTACTTGCTGTGCAGATGGCCATACAAAAGATTCGTCTTTGAAGAAGGAATGAAACATCACTAGGCATAGTAGCTAAAAGCACAGAATGCACTTAACTCCTTCTCAATCTCAGATTCTTTCTCTGTCATGAGGATTTAGGAGCAGTGCTTACACTGGTGTAGCTTTTGACAAATTAGTATCCTTGTAAAAATTAGATGAAAGCCTTTTAAGAAGTTGTGAGAACAATATTTGTATCACGTGCTGTGTGCCTACACTCATGACTCCTTTATTATAGATGCTGATTTTTCCAGAGTTGCCTGTCCTTGCAATCCATCCTGTATGAAATTTTCTGGGAGAGACAGTAGGTTCCCAAATACTAATTAATTCTGTAGCCCATAACATATGTATATTTTGCAAATTAAATGCTTCTTTCTTCAGGCAAATAGAATAATGTGAATTCTGCTTTTTTGAAGGAAAAAAACTAAACCCTAAGCTTCCCCCCTCTGCTCCCCTCCCCCCTCTACACCCCTGCTCCTCAGTATTTTGGGATATTAACTTTAAATTTGTAGTTGAGTCCTCTTTTTATTATTTGAAAACTTCATAACATGTAGACAAGAATAATAAAGATTTTTAAGTACTACAACTCTGATAGTATGTCACTTTCTAAAAAGCATTAAGTGCTGTTGGAATCTTCATGAAAGCATCTGAATCTGTGGAAGACAAGGTTCAGCTACCTTAACAATGAATGGCCAGAAGAAAGCACATGTATATAGCGGGTGGTTGGGTTTCCCCCTGGCACGGCGGCTGCGATCCTTACCAGGGGGCAAGCTCTCCCCCCTTCCC
>JAWWEU010000158.1:34776899-34801248 GCA_035583155.1 Acropternis orthonyx | reverse complement strand
TTCTCTGCATTAGCATCCACATTCCATTTATGACAAGAATCTTTCCATACTTTAAATGGTGCATTGACTACTACACATGTAGATACCCATTTAGGGTGCACTAAGACCTTATTAAGGGTGTTGTTTAGTGGGGGTTTTTTTGGTTTTTTGTTTTGTTTTGGTTTGGTTTGGTTTTTGTTTTTGTTTTTTGTTTGTTTGTTTTTGGGTTTGTTTTTTGTTTGTTTTTTTGTTTTGTTTTGGGGTTTTTTTGAAACTTTCCTGTTTATCTCTATGTATTGTGTTTCATCAGTGGCCTCACTGTACCTGTCAGGCTGAATATAGTCTATTAGTTTACATTTTGGCTCAGCGTTATTCCTCAAATACATACTGTACATCTGCATTGCCCATAAACTTGCTATTAAATAGAAGGCAAAAAAGCATTTTAATATTTCTCATATCTGTCAGGGTTTGAATTTGAATTCAGTCTTTGAGTTTCTGTGGGGTTCTTTGCTATGGCTTTTGAGAATCAGTTGTGAAACTGCAGGTCCTGCTTTGACCTGAGGTGTTGAGGAAGATGGAAGAATTCTGTAAACCAAGCAGTCTGTTTAAAGGATAAAGCTTGCCATATTCAAATGTCAGAAAGTTAGTGTTATAATGGTAACATAATAGCTGATACTTACCAGAGTAAGGATGAAAATGTTATTTGCAAAGTGAACGTGTGCAAAATTGAATGTCTGCCTTATTTTCTCTGTGGGGTATGGGCAATTTTGTGTTTGACTGAATTTCTTTGCTTTTGTCTTTTATTTATACTGGTTTAATGTATGTTATTTATGATAACATCTATGATAAAATGCATGGCTGAATCCTCCTTGCATAATAGGAGAGCTATGGGAAGAGCTGTTAAATATAAGTAATTACCTATGAGACTTCTAACTACCTATCCTGAAGCTCACTCTCCAGGGATTTCTCCAGCTGTTGAACATAATGAGAACAGAACATCATTAACTTTAAAGATACTTGTGTACATCACAAGATCCTGAGCCTCTGTTGAATGTCTGACACAAGTTTTCTTTCTTTTGGAGGAAGACATTTCTGCTTTCTTGGAAGTCTGTTCTGTCACTGTTGCACACTCGTCTTCATAAGCAATTGATAGGACTTCCCTTCCTTTTCTTCTCTTTCCTCTTTCTCAGTTTTCCTACTCCTTGTTCTGGTGTCATGTACTTGGATTGACTTTCTTTTATCTCCTGTTTCCTCCCTTCACCAAATTTTACGTGGTATGAGTGGTTAAAAAGACTGCAGTTGCAGCAGGATGCTTACTCAGGTTACAGCATGATTACTGTGAAAGTTTAATATTAAAGGAGACGATTTCAAAGAAAGAAAAGTGTTAAGCTACCAGCAAAACCTCAGTGTTTAACAAGGTGTGGAATACTGTGCACGTTGCAGACAAGAGTGTTAATCACAGGAAGTATTAATAACAATGATCTGAATAAGATTTTAACAATCCTAGAACAAGATTCTAGTTGATGCAAATTTGTTTAAAAATACTTTCCTTCTGACTTCAGTATACATTCTCACACCTCTCTAACCTTCCCACTGTATTGTAGCAGCGCTTACAGCCCCTGAGTTAAGCTATTTTTCTTCCTTTCAGAAGTGAATAGAAGAGGGAATTGTGGTTTTGTTGAAGAGCACTCTAGAGCTCTGTACAAGGAAGTACTGGATCAGAATTGTTCTTATTACAGTTGTGAAAAGGCATCAGAGCAGTAAATAGTTCTATTGTATAGCAGGAAAGACAAATAAAGGGCAGTAAATATTTGGGTTTGATTTTGAATCTAATTTACATAGTTTATTTAACGAGGCTACCTGCTTTTCTTGTAGAAGAACAGGAACTTCTGGTGACAGCAAGGTGAGTAGCAATTTGAGTTTCTATTTACGTCTTCCTCAGGTGTTTGTACCTTGGGCTTACTGGGTGTCACATACCTTGAAGCAGTTACATATTTGCAAAGCTAGAAGGAATACTGCATACATTTGAATGCTCAGCTAACATTTGTACGTTATTTCAGGAAAGCTCAGAGATCTCAGAGTAAACTTACTAGGCACCAAATGTGCTGGTACACTGAGAACACATCTCCTCAATGTGAACACAGCTGTACGAGCTGGCTGGGAAATAAGATCCTGAGAAGGGTGAGTTCTAACAGAAGGCAGAGAAAACCTGATGATGTTTGAAGGACCTAGTTCTTTCTCTCTGTGTGTGAAACTTAATTAGCATCATCTTTGCAGTACAAGGGAGGAGAGAATCAGGCAACCTTGTGAGAGCTTCAGAGGCCATGCTGACTAGGTTTGAAAGCATTGTATGAAAAAATCCTGTAATCCTTTGTTGGATTAATAGTATAGCCAGGGAATATGGCTGAAGTGTACTCTTAATCTATTCAGGGTGTTGACAAATATGAGAAGGAATAAAAAATTACATGGACTTGAAGGGAAGATGAAATTCATCTTTTTTATCATCAATTACAGCAGAAATAGCCAGAATAGCATATTAATTTCAAGTAAACTGTTCAGTGTTGCTTGGGTAACTTGGAGGTTGTGAGTGTTCTCCGTTTTTCCCATATCCCCTCCATTCATATTTTGAAATTACACTGGGATTGTACCACCAACTTCAGTCATGTGATTGCAGTGTTGTAGGTTTCCCCCCTTCCACCTCTCCTTAAGTAAAGGTAAGGAAAATGAGGTAATTGCTATTCTCATTGAAAGTGTGTTGTTAAGTAATAACAGTGAGGGCATTTTATTAAAGCTGTAAAACTGTCCTAGATCTCTCTGTCATCAAAACATTGTCCTTCAAGCAAAGGTGAAATACTAAAAACTGCAGTCTGCCAATATATTTGAACTGGAAGACACAGGCCCAGAGATCTGGTTAGTGTAAGCACTTTTTGATACTAAGTTTATGTAAGAAATGACAGTTGATCATTTCTTTGTTTCTCCTTCTTCAGGGAACACACCCAAAGAGTCAATAAATCAGACTTGTGTCGATGACAGTGGGTAATATTCCAAGGTTTTGGCATTCAGATCCAACACTTTGCTCCTAATTCCTTTTCTTCTGTATCACCTGCACAGGTCTGCACGCTCCCCCCACCTCCCCTACTCCTCCCCCCAAAAAAATTACACACTGAAGATCCATAAATTGGGAATTCGAGAAATGATTTAATTTCCTATAATCAGCTACGATCAATATTAATTCTTTGTATCCAGGTTGTGGAATGGAATTTGCAGATTTGAATCGCTTGAGACATTCCTCAAAAGTGTATCAGAACAGTAAGCACAGGACAGGAGTTAACAACTCGACTGAGCTGGAGTAGAGGAGTTGAGCAGGACGTATACTGTGGTGAAAAAAACCAAAACTGTATTTCTGTTTTAAAGAATGTTGGTGCTGATTTAGCATGGAGGCGAACCTTTTTCCTTGAACTGCATAATGAAAGGAAACATTGCAGTAAGAGACAGTTGCTGGCAGACACTATAATTATTACTATATTGATGAAGTTAGTTGGATGATTTTTTTTTTTCCTTTCTGCGGTTGAGGTGGTGGTTCCCCTCACAGAAGAGTTCTGAGATCTGTTAATGTGTGCAACAGTGAGAGTGCCAGGAAATGTTTCTCTAAAAATGCGATCTCATAAGGCACTCAAATGCTTAATTGAAAACAGTTTCTTTTAGTCTACAAGTCAGTGGGCATCAATCCTGTTTAGTGGCTTCATATTTAGAAGAGCATTGATGTCACAAAGCTTGCATAATGCCAGCAGTGGCTGCCTCATGCACATTATTTCTATGGACTTCACTGGTAGTGCAGATACTGTGCATCATTTTCTGGAAACAGAAATGGATCCTCTTTTCTACATTATTTTCCATATCATAATTTGAATGACTGAAGAAAGGCCATTTGCCTACCATTTTCCACCAGTGGCCACAGCAATGTTCCTAGATATTTCCAATTTAGCAAAACAAGCTTATGAAGGTAATCACGGAAGGGCCATTTTGAAATAGAGCAGAAAGAGATAGGCAATCTTCTTTTATGGATATTGTCACTATGCCCAAGTGCGAACAGCTCAGAAATTTGACCCTTGGATATGGGTTTTCTTTTTTCCTTTCTCCCCCTTTTTTTTTCTTGTTGGTTTAATAGCATGGGTATAATGGAGACTAACCATGTTAACCTCTCTGTCATCATATCTGAAAATGCTGTCTCAGAAGAAAAATGGAAAGAGGGAACCTTCAGTGGAACAGCAGAAAGATACTATTTATGAATGTGAGCTTGCAAATCCAGTGTTTTATTTCAGTATGCTTTCAGTTTGCATCTGTTCATGTACTTGAAACAGAATTACCACTCATTAAGATTGACCATTCCATTTTTTAATTTTTTTAATTGTATTTTTAAGTACTTTGTATTATTAAACCACCTGTTAGCCTAAAATGCTACTGATAGTGAAGTTCATCATATCTTTTGCTTCTTTCACTTAAAGGGAAAGGTGTGTTATCTGCTCACAGATGACCTCTTTGTTTTGTGTGATTGTGCTAGAAGGTGGTAACTGGCACCTTGCTTTTTCATAAAATTTAAGGATGTCTCTTAGTGAATTTCCATTGCTGTTCTTCAAGGTGACTAATTCACACATTCAGTAGTTCACAAGAAGCTAAAGGAAGTTACATGAAATATTACATAGCTGTTTCTCTTTTGGCAGTGCTTAGTAAGCGTGTTTCATCATCCCAGGCATTCTTCTCAGTCTAAGCCTAATTTTGGAAAAGAAGGAAAACTGGCTGCTTCTGTCTGAAACTTGATACAGGGCAAGCAAGCTAACTTTATACCTAAAGGCATGTGATTTGTGTTTGAAAAAATTGATAACCATAAGGAGAAATTCAGTGAGTTGGAATCTTAGGTTTTTCATTTGATTTCAACTGTCACTGGAGACTGACTGGTTTCATGTATTGCTTCACCTAACTTTTCTTTATGAATATGCTCATATTTTATATGAATATAAAACTGTCTCTGATCTTATTCTCCTTTGGGAATGCTTGATGGCTCTCATTGTGGATTTTTAGTTGAGTGAAAATCACAACAGTTTTCAAATCCACTTTTAAATAGACATGAATTCTGTCCAGTTTCTTGTAAATTGCATTAATGCCCTTGCACTGCTTTTATTGCATCTGTGGGATTTCTTTAGTAGCTGGATAGGAGTCTTGTATTAAAATACTTGTCAGCATCACCATTTATCATCTGTCCATCCTACTACCTATGGTTTGCTGCTACAGTGCTGAGTTATCCAAGCATGGATGCATGTGACTTAGGAGTCTGTTGCATACCTTTATCCTCTGCGTAAGTCCTGCAGTTACCTCATGCTTACGTGTCACAAGCATGAACATGAACCTGGTGTGTAATACAGAATGCTCAAGTAAGACAGGAACGTGTGGTGGAGCAACATAATTAAACATGGTGCAAACAGGACATGTCCATCTGTCAAACATGAGCTGTATATTCTGAAACCAGTACAAATAGTCATCTTTTGGAAGGACAGATATCTAGTGCTTTAATCTGTCAAATGCTAGATGACAGAATTATCAAGTGCTAAACAGAAAGCTCTTAAATTTTTTCAGGTTTAAGTTTGGGTTTAGAAGATTTAGGTCTGTATTTTTTCTAATTCTGGCCAAGCTAATACATCAACACTTGGACAACAGCTTCTAGTTTTGGAATATCAGATTACTAGTTTCATTACTACTTTTTAATGCATTTATGCACTTTGGCAGTGTCTAAGCAGTTACTTCTATTATGCATGAACTATTGTATTTGAATAATCAGGAATTTTTATTGACACAGGTATGATGTGTTGGGCTTTCTAATTATCATATGGTTGTTGGAGTGGGTTATATTGTTATCTTGACTTAGAGTGGAAGAACTGGCAAGGCTTGGCAGGTCCTTGCCTCCTATGGAATTTGGATTTCTTGACACTGTCACTGAAACAATTTTTTTATGTGCTCTTATTAGACTGGAATTACTTGTATCATTTTTATTTCCCATTAAATCTCAACTCAGAGCTTGTCAGCAGGACTACGTATGTTCTTGTGATGCTGGTGAATGTTTTGAAGAATGTCATTAGTCACTTTGGCTCTGTGCATTGAGGCTTGCCTACAGGAGATGTGACTAAGGGAGATGGTATAGCCTTTCTAGGTCAAAGTCAAATCAGGCTGCTGTTGTCATTCTGCAGAAGTTTTGCAGCCCTTCCTCTGAAGATCTTCATCTGCAGCTCTGAAGTCCTCACTACCCTTGCTAACCACAAATAAGCACAAACTTTTTGATTCAGTGGTATAGCTTTTCAGATGCCTGCTGTCTTCTTTCCCACTGCTGAGCTGGGCAGTCTCTTGCATAATTACCTTTTATTTGAAGAAGAAAAATAGCTCCAGCTGGCTACTGCTACTGAATGGGAGATATTACTGTGTGCAAGCAATGATTAGGTGTTCCTGACTGTTTCCTTCCTTGTGCTTCTGTGCTCTCACTGCTTTGCTGGTCCTTTGCTGGTAGCTTCCACAGTAGTCTCCCTCATGATCTGCAGTTGTTCCTTAAAACCTTCTGAAAGCAAGTAAAAATCAGTTTTGTTGCTTGATTCCTTTGTCTTTGCTGTCCCTGTCCTAATGACACATGGAATAACTGTGATAGCAAAAGGCTTGAGTAAGCATGGGCTTTGGATCCTGCTTGCTGCTTAGTGTGTTTACTGGTGTTCCTTGTGCAAACAGCTGCTGGTGGTTTTGAGTTAATCTTTTGTTTCACCTGCCCAGGTGCCCTGTGAGCTGGTGGCTCCCTGTGGTTGGGGCACCAGGAGTGGTGGGTGCTCTCTGGGGTCTGGGCTGTTGGGTTGCCCCACTGTGGGACACTGGACACCTCCCTGGGGTTGCGGTCAAGCTCAGAACATCAGGCCACCAGCAGGTAGGGGGCTGGATCAGGCCTGATGAGGGGAGCTGTGATCAGATAGCACTGTAGGGATGGGCTGAGGCCAGGCTGGGATGTAGGGCCACAGGCAGGCCTGGCCAGGCAGGGCTGCAGGGAGCTGGAGATGGGCCCTGCTTGTGACTGGGGAACCCAGGGGCTGACATGGGGTCCTGGACAGGGTGGGGAACCCAGGGGGGACTATGCAGGGCCAGTAAGGCCTGTCAGGGTCTTGACAAAACCTATACAGAATTTTAGCAGTAAAATTAAAATGCCTAATAGAACAGTTTAAAATGCCTATGCTAGGTGGTTGTCAGGTGTGCAGAAGACTGGACTGAGGATATTTTCTAGCATAGAAAGATCACGATCATCAGTGTTTTTTGACACTGTAAAATGTGGCTTTCAAAAAATTTGACTTGCTATTTCTTTGACATGCTTATTGTAAACTTCTTTTCTGTAACAATGAGATGCTGTACCATTTTAATATTTCTACTTGTGTACCCCTGCTGATACTTTCAACATGCAATTTTCTTTTTTGGTCAGATTGAGTGTTATGGAAATAACAACTTGTCATCACTTGTTTGCAGATGTCTTCTTGCTGAATTGTAGCCTGCATTTAAAACTTGGCTGAGAAAAGCAGATTACTTCCACCAGTCCCTTCTCCATCTATGTCTTTTCTTTCTCCTTTATGCTAAATAGGGATTAGTATATGAAGAACTCTGTTCATGTAATTCATGTGCCAAAGATCATAGAGCTTACAGCAACAACAAAATGTCTGAGACCTTTTCCACATTGATTTTATTTTGTGGCATAATAAGACCCATTTTTTACTGTTGGCTGTACATAAAGGAAGGAAGTTAGTAGTGCTATATATTTATCTTACTATGAGCACTAAGGAAAACAAAGGGTTTGATGAAAATATTTTCTCTGATATTCCAAACTGACTTACTCCATTTGGGAGAAATTTGCTTGCTGATTTATGTTACTTAGACAGAAAGTGAGGTAATTTCTAATACTGTTTCTCATATCTCTGAAACTAGACTGATCTCAAACTTACTGGAAGAATGCAGTGGGAATGTGACAGAATCACTCTTCTGAACCCAGCAGTTACCAGCTCATGTATGTGTTGGTGTATTGAACTTGCTTTCATGTAAGTGGCCCCTAGCTGTTACGTTCTGTACTTTCGTATTTTTGTTAGCTGACAATGCCCTTAATAGGCCTGAGTTTAACAGTAGTATGTTGATAATTTTGATGCAAAAGAAGATGATCAAGGATGGTTGGGAGGTGGTGATTACAACTCTTTAATTATTTTTCATATCAAAATAAGCATACAGTTTACTAAGGAATTAGTTACATGCATCATAGAGTTGTACTGAAGTCTTGTATCATCAGCTCAAGTTATATCTGTTTCTCAGAGTTATTCGCCTTAGTTTGGGCTACATCTGTGGCTCAGATGAATAAACTGCTGGTCAGTTGCTGTAGGATTTTTCCAGATTATTGATGTTTCAGCTGCATGGATACATGTCTCTTGCATTTGGTATGAAACTGTGAGAAAAGTCTTTCTTCTGCAGTATTGAACAGTATCTAGGTCATTGGATAAAGACCACAGATCCCCTTAAATGCAAATGAAATGTGATTGTATTTGAGCATAAATAAAACAATTTGAAGTGAGGAGTTTCTGACACTGAATTTGGAACTGCTTTCCAGTTCCATGGATTTCACCAAGGTATGGATCCATAGCTTCCATTAATGGTTTGAAGTGCCAGGTTTTCTTCACTGGAATACAAATTAGATACACTTTAGAGCAGTGCTACAGAAGCAACTGGATGGGAAGGCGGAAGTATTATGTTAGAAAACAATGAGTCAAGTGCAAAGAAGGATACAGTGGTTTCAAAGGGTGAGGGAGGAGAACACAAGTGCACATCATGAATAAGTTTATCTCTTTTGAACTGGTGGATACTAGGATTCTGTGCATTTTAGGGGTAGATGTAAATAATATATTTTGAGAGGGAAGAGGCAAACATGGTTACTTCTCTTAAGTTAGCGTAACTCCACTGATGTGTAATACACATCATGATGTGTATTACACACAATGATTAGTGTGTGTAGTGAGACTTTTAAAAATTAGTTGACTAACAAAACTGTTTGAACTAAAACAAAATAATGTTTCAAGGTTTGATGTCAAACAGAACAATGCTTAAAGTTATTTCTTTCCATTTCACTATCTGTTAATAAACAGTACCTGGGCCTTAGTTTAAATTTATGTCAAAAGAAACAAATAAAAATTTTTGTAGTGTAAGAACTATGTAAGTAAACTTTAAATCCAGAAACTTGAATATTTAGAAGTTATACATTTTTTATAGTTTGTAACTGAGAAATTAAATCTTTATTGGCAAAACACAGTTCTTTTTCCTAAACAAGTTATTCAAGCATCACCAATATCCACTGCCATTTCAGTTTTAATGAAATAGTATTTAGAAAAGAGTAGTGCAGGAGCATGACTGCCATGCTTTATCTTTTGCATGCAAAGTGAAGCCTGATTGTTTCTTTTATGAACAAGACGTACTGAAGGAATTAATTCATAAACAAAACATCTGTCTCCCCAGCAATTTTTTTGCTGGGATTGGAATGAGTCACGGGGTTGGGAACTGTGCTGGTCTCAGCGCAGTGAGATCACCAGAAGACTTAAGGGTTTTTGCTGTGCTTTCAAAAAAAAACCTAAAAAAATATTGTGAGGTTGGTAAAACTTACCTTCTTTCTACACACTTGCACATGGCAACCTACTTTTGAGCCTTTGCAATACTAGGGACTCTCTTCCAGGGGACCAGTTTCTTTGATTCCCCATTAAATGGATTGACAGGTCTTGGACAAAACTTCCTATACTACTAAAAGTTAAGAATGTGAATGGGATTAGAGGGATTAAAGAATATGTCAAGAGTGGGGAGAAGCAATATGTTGTTGCCAATTCAGTTTTGGCCTAAATTTATATATGAATAAATACCACCACTGAGGGAAAAACTTTAAGTTACTGGCAAAAAGTGGTACAGAAATGTTTCAAAAAAGAAAATCAGATTTTAAATGTCAACTATTTGAAAAGCAGTATTACGGCACTAGAAGATGGAAAGTAGTTGTTGAGAATGAAGCTGTTCTCTTCTGTACTTGCTTTTTTTGAGGTTTTATTTGTGAAGTATTAGTTTATTTAGCTGTTACGATTTATTTACAAGAAGAAATTGAAGTGACTGAATGCTTCAGTTAATTCTTTCTAAATTTCATAGGAGTTGCAGGTTTTTTTAATACTGTCCAGCAAGTATTGTATCTGTATTCTCTAGATTTGGTATTCTAGTTCTTACGGTAAGAACAGTAACTAGTTTTGTTGGCAGAAGTGTAGGTAGTTGTGTTAGCATAATCACCTTGCACTTGAGCTTTCCTTTCTGACACTTTATAAAATTCTCTGAATTTGATTTATATGGAAACTGATCCAGTCTCAGTCACTTAAAAGAATCTAATTTGTTTTGTACCTCAGCTGCTGGATCCTATGTGCTGCCTGAGAAGTTTTGTTACTGTGGCCCTGTCTCCATGTCTCTTGCATATTTTCCCACTTTTCAGATTCTCTGCCTGACAATCTCATTAAGCAGTGGAGTCCTGTACTTCAGCTATTAATCATAGGCCCCCATGGTCTTATTTCCTCTTTAGGGTCTGATTTTCTGTGTGAGTTTCAATTTTCAGAGTTTCTTTTATTTATATTAATAGGTCTTAGAGACAGCTGCACAGAAATTGAGGAAGAAAGATTATCCTAAGACTTTGGAAGCATGAACAAATTACTTTTGTCCTTGGCAAAGCCATTAGGGCACAAGAGTGTGTCATTAAACTACTTCCCACATCTTTCTGTGTCATACCCTTGTCTAGCCAGCCCTTGGCATAGTTGTAGTCCAGCCTTGGTAAAGCCCAGTTCTGGATTTCAATGCACCCTGACTTCACTCCGTAGTATGACCTTTGTGGAGCACCTTCAGTGCTTCTGAGTGAAGGGTTGTCCTCCACTAGCACCCATGTTTCTGCAGTAAAAAACGCAAGCAATTCAGCTCCTGAAGCAATAGCTTTGTCTTATTTAGATGCTGCCTGTTTAAAAAAAAAAAGTAGAAAAAAATCTTAGGCTCTGAATATCAAGGTTTGGGATTTTTTAAGTTCAGTTTGTTGTTGGACAGGGAGCAGCTTTTCTGTAGGTATCCTCTTGGATATCTGAAAGCTAGTCAGGGATGGTGCTGCTTTCTTCTACAATGCTATTTCATACCCATTGCCAGAGAAGAATGAAGCGTCTCCCTTTCCTGCCTGGGTTTGGATCTTTTGCAGTTGGTGTTTTGTTTGTGTCCTTAGGAGGAGCCTTCTTTTCCTGGCTCCAAGCATCCACAATTGCACTCAGATGGGAGAATCCTACCTTTTCACATAGTCTCAGCCTAGAGGGCAGGCTGAAGGAGAATTAAAAGTGAATTTAATATTCTTATACCTGGATGAAAAGCAAGGAAGTGGGGACATGTATCCTTTTACCTGCCCAAAAGAGACATTTTGGAATAGAATCCGTTTTAAGTCAATAGCCTTGAAACAATGAGTTTACTTTTTTACTTTGAAGTCACTAAAGATAAGTCTCAGTGAGGTTCTTCACTTTGCAGCCCCTTTCCTAGAAATGGCAGGTTATTATTTATGAAACAAAGTAGTGTAATAATTGTACACAGACTGAACAGTCACCAGCATTAGCTGTTTTGCTTCGTGTTCACAGAGTAAACTCTGAGAATGAATGCCAATTACAGGAATTGCAAAGTTGTATCAGTGTCTGACAGAAGTAGAAATTGGGTCACTGTTTTGTAGAAAGTATTCTCATTTTAAAATGCAGTTAATAAGTATCAGACCAAAATATATGATGCCTACCCCTTGAGGATATGTGCAAGACTGCAGAAAGTAATTCTGATCTTCATCTCCATTGGGTAAATTTTAAAGATCCAGCCTTGTTAAATGATATTTATACTGTCCTTTTTTTTCATTGTTGGTCTGCATTTCTCTGCCAAAGAGTGTAGAGAACCAAAATCACCAGTTAGGTGCTGGTAGGGCATGCAGAGGATCACAGTTGAAAAACAGTACAAAGGCAACAGGCTAAGTAATTACAAAGACAGAACAACCACTCTATCTTTTCCCCTCTCCTGTTTTGTTTGTAGGAAGTCATAGCAGGCTCTTGCATTTTGTCAGTGGAAGCCATTTCTAGGCACATGAAGGACAGGAAGCTGAGTAGGATGAGCCAAGATGGTAAATCGTGCTTGACCACTATGCCTTCTGTTATGAAACAACTTCCTCAGTGCATGAGGGGAGACTTGTGGAGGCTGAAAAAAATGACAAGGTATATACTCCCAGTGCAATGTATTTATTTCCCTTCTGATGGCATCATAGTGCTTTAAGAAATGGGGGTTTGCCCCTTTCCTTTTTATCATAACTTATACTTAGTTTGTTTCTTTTTTTTATCTCTTGTGGCAAAATAGTTCACAGCTGTCACCTGCCAAGTGCTTCTAAATCAAGGGCCTCTTGCACTTGGAGTTACTGTATTCGCTTTTTACTGGTGTTTCAACAGATCTTCTCTGTCTCCCTTCCCTTCTTCCCTGGAAGCTGGGATTGCTCTCAAGGTTCTTGACCATAGTGTTCTGACAACATACAATTATTTCACCTTTGTCTTTTCTTGCTTGTAACTGTGCTCATGGTTGCTGTCTAGATAGCTAGTCTTTTAAGGCAGATGCAGTGAGCTTTTTCTTTATTATGCCCTTAATGTTGACAAAGTGCTGTTTTAAATGTGGGGCAGTGAGGCACAGAAATAAGCCTTAAGGTCATTTTCTCAAAGTACTTTGTCTTAACAAGCCCTTGTATATCATAAAAATGCAAGCATATCATTAGGTGGTGAAAGTTGTAAATGTATATTGTGAATTTAAGCCACCTGTGTAAGTTCTCAAGCTTTGGTAATCTTGTTAGCCGCTATGAAATGAACATGTTTGAAGTAAATTATTATAGTGATTTAGTCTAATGAATGAACAAGTATCAGGTTCTGAAGTCATGTTTATTTACATACTGACTGTGTGAAATGAAAAATAAAGGGTAAAGTGGAGTTTGATTTCATCATTCATGTAATTAAATTAAACCTTTTAATGTAGCTGATTTTATAGGTAGGTGGTTTTGAGGAATTATGAGTCTGGAGGTAATGTTGCTGATAACGTTTATGAATTTTATGCTTTGTGTTCTTCTATGTTTGTGGAATATATGAAAGAAAAGCCTATAGCAAAGAGATCTCTTGGTTTGACATCGTATATACTTGTAAAGTTTTCTGGATGTTGTATGTAAGCAGTTAATTACTGACTAGACCTAATTGTTTTTAACTACTTACATTCATTGTTAGACTACTAGAAAAGCAAAGTGGTTTAATAGTTTTGAATAAAGCATGGTGTTAGTGTTAGTAGAGTTTACAGGTCCTGTTGAGTAAAGAAAGAAAAAGATCAAAGCTGTGGATAAGAGTCTATAGGTTCATTGTAACAGGACACATATCTGTATCTCTGAGACATGAATGTAGGATTCAAAAATAATCAAGTTTAAGAATGTACTATTTGGGCTTGTTTCTAAAGGAATGTGCAGAGATGAGGGTCAGGTTTCAATACTGAATTAACACAGTAAACTGTAGATTACTGCCAAAAGTGCATATGCCTCTCACCAGTCTCATTGTGCTGATTCTAATGAAGTGCAGCTGCAAATTTTAGTATAGGATGAGTTTTCTAATTACTCAGCAAAATACTGAGAGACTAAGGATGTTGACCTCTTTATTTAGTAGCATCCCACTCTTAAACTGGCATAAGGTACTGCTGAAAAGCTTCTTTTGGTTGAGGACATGACTAGATTTATTTCTTTGTCAAACAGCATTTCTACCTGTAACTGGCTGTTTCTGTCTTTGAGCAATTGTATGGGTTGCTACTGTTGCATATTGGTGATTTGGCTTTGCAGAGGTGGAGGATTTTCATGAGGCTGTTTATGCTGCAAAAAGAATGTTACATTTGAGATAAACATTTCTGTATCTACATTAATTCCTTTTCTGGGCTGCACACCACAACCAGGGATATGTGACTGGCAGTTGTTTTCCCTTACCTTATATTCACGTCTTAGTTAAAGATGCAATGTATTTCTTCCTGTTGTTCATGCCAAAAGGATTTGTGGAATAAAAATCATAATTCTATATGGGATATGTGCTTGTTCTTTCAGTTGGATGCCATTTTATCTAGGGATGTGGCCGTGTGAAACACCTTTTTGTATTTTTAGATGGTTTCTGACAGTAAACAGTTTGAAGGTTGGGAATGTTGTTTTGTTTGTAATGTCAGCGTTTACAGCTCAGCAGTAGTTGTGGGATACATTAAGTTGATTTTGGCAGAGAATTGTTGCAGAGGATTCACTGCTGTGGGTGCTGTCAGTTATTATGATTTTGACAGGGTGAAACTGAAGATACTACTCAATTTGAAAATTTTACTTCTAAAATTGGTGTGCATTTGCTGCTACAATTAGCTTTGTGTAAGCCTGTGATGATATGTTGAGAGATGATGTTTTTTCAGGGTCCATAGCTGTGCCCACTGTTTGGAGACAAAGTAAAATTATTCACAGTAGAGTTCTAATTGAGACTAAGATTAGAAGGACATCTGATATATTGACTGAGCTGGTATCTTTCAGGGTTTGTCTTATGAAAGGTGTACATTGTATGTTTTGTCATGTTTTGGTGTTTTTTTGTGTTTTTTTTTTTTTAAACAGCCCTCCTACTTTGACATGTACAATGTAAGTTATATGTGCAAGAAGCATAGAGTCACTTCTAAATGTATGAAATAAATGGTACAGAGCTTTTGTTATATGTACCTGTCCTGCCCCTGCTCCTTGGACAGATGTTTCTTTACACAGACTTAGATGTCACTCCTTGGCCCATCTTCTCATGCCCCTGTATTGTATTGTTACTGTGTGTTTTTACAGGTATCCCATATAGTGATTAACATCACTCTGATCTGTAAGAGATGTTAATCTAAAACTTCTTAGTTTGTCCAGATTCATAAACCTGATGACAGCTTTCATATACTCCCGAACTTGCTCCCTGGAAGGAGTGCGGAGCGGGAAGCGGTTTTGGTTGTGGTTTTCGTTTTGTTTTATTGTTGTTTTTGGGGGGGGGATTTTTTTTTTGGTTGGTTGCATGGTTTGGATTTGTTGGGTTTTTTGTTTGTTTGTTTGGGGTTTTTTTGTTGTTTGGGTTTGGGTGTTGTGGGTTTTTTTTCTAATTTTGAAAGAAGACTACCTTGTTTCCAACAGGCTATCACTTGACAGGATTTTTCCCCACCATATTCATGTTTGATGGAAATTTTCTAACTGTTAAAATAGAATATTTCTTTTACTGATCACTGATTGTAAATTACAATGAAAGTATCAAAGGAGATGAAAAGACCAGTAGTTTCCCTTCTGGGTTTTCTCAGATCTCTGTGAGACTGAACAAATCATTCCTTAAAAAAAAAAAAAAAGAAAAAAAAGGCACAAAACCCCCCAAAAACCTCCAGACATACAAGGTCTATTTGCAGTTGTTTGGGGTTTTTTTCCTGGAGTCAGTCAGGAGAGCAGAGCAAAGCATTAAAACATACTGGGCAGCTAGAAGACATGGATAACATTTTTTATAATTCCTGAGATGATAATGTCCCTTGAATAAAACACTGGAGCAGATTTGATTTGGGTTTTTTTTGGATGTAATTTCTTAAGCTTACAGAACTTTGTGCAATTTTACAAGCTTTATGGAACTCGCCCATTTTGAAATGGGTGATGCTTTTAACTGTTGGGGGATTTCTTGGAAGTATGAAGCATGTCAGAAATGTGTTCAACTTGTGTTATTTGCCAGAAAGAAAATTGTTTGTACTTAAGTGCTGCAAAATATCAGGACACTGCCAAGAGATGGTTTACTTTTACATAGTTCTTGTTTTTCCCCAAGAAAAACATTGGTGTAATACTTTAAAGAGGTATGTCTGCTCTTACAGAGATTTTCATGTTCCCAGAACCACTTATATTCCATTCTTAAAAGCATTACGCATTTTGCTAGTAAGTTATTCTGCTCAGGTCTTTGGAGTGATTGAAAAAAACCATTTATACTTACCGGAGAAAGTTGATTCACCTTGGATGGATGAAATAAAATGCTTTAATCTCTTGATGTTATGTATTATTGTCTTATCCAAATGTACTAGTATGCTTTTGTACTCTTGCCAGCAATAAAGTAATATAAAGGAACATAATGACAGAGTTCACTTCCTTTTTTTTTTTTTTTTTTTATGTGGGTATTGAAGGTTTCAGTTCAGAAAATTGAAAATATTTTAGACTGAGAGACCTGACTTTGTTCCTCCTTCTCTTTTGGGATATTTCATTTAGTGGATGACTGTAATGTGCAGAAATTTGCTTTTTTTACCAGTAGCAGTTACATGAGGAGGAATGGAAATGGAACTGTGAGGATTTGTGGAACATGATTTCAGGGCATACTGAAATATGCTAGTTGGAGAAAGTAAGTGACAAGGGTACCATGTGCTAGCTGTTACCTGAAACAGTTTTGGGTTTTTTAAAATACCTTCAGCTAATACTGTAGGAATAACCTGTCTCTCTGGCGACCTGTAAACTTAATTTTGAATCCATTTGAGGTATTTTTTGCATGACCAGTACTGAAAAAGGCAAAAGAAGGTTCCTGTGAGATGTCTTGCCAGAGTAGCTGACATGACTTGGCATGTTACAGTTATGTGAGCTATACTGCAGTAATAGCATTGCATCATACTGTTGTACCTTCCGATGTACAACAGGTTCTGGTTGCAATGTAACAGAGCCTAACTTCCAACCTGCCTTTTTGCTACCCCTCTGTTTAACTCAACAAACAATGAAGTCAGTATACTAAGAAGTTTTCTACTATCTTGAGACACATTTGTTCTTACCAAGGAGAAGCCCCATGTGAACACTTTTTACTCAGTTTGGTTCTTTGTTGCAAGTTTTGATTTTGAAAAAATTTTGTCTAGATTGGCTCCATGCCCTGTCTTGAGTTAGCTGATTTCAATATTTGATGAAAGTTCCTGACATTTCAGGTTCTGTCTTTAAACTTCAATTTCACAGTCCTTGTAAAGTAACACTGCTGGTGCCGAAGAGATCCCTAATCTTACCCCCTGCTCTTCCTTCCTGTGTGCTGACACACAGCTATGGAACATAGACTGCTCCTTCTCACCAATATTCTTTCATTTTCTTGTAGTGATTTTTCTTTGCCAAAATATTGGGCAAACAATGGAATAAATAGACATAACTCAAACACAACTTCAAACCGGTTCCTTTGCTTTTGTGAGAAAGTATTAGGCCATATGAATAAGTTGGAACTGGCAGAATGTCAGCTTTAATGATGCCTCTGATACTGTCTCATGTGACATTAGTCATGAGTTAGCCAAGGAAATTAAGTTCATATGGAAGTCATGTAAGATCTAGGAACATAAAAATGATTGTAGAAATGTATTCTAAGGAGTTGATATCTTCCTAGTTCTAACTGGAGGAGTGAAAGGAGGCTGTGTTAGGTCTCAAAAAATTTTAACTGTCTAAAGTGATGGCACACAGAATGTACATCCTGACTTTTGGTGGGTGTCAATCTGGAGAACTGCAAGTGTTAAAAAAACAGGGTTGAAATTTAAAATTATCCTACAGGAGGAGAAGTAGTCTCAAAGTAGTAAGTACAAAAATCCCCTCTTGGAATAATTAGTTACTCAGATGTCAAATGTACTTTTTTTTGTTTTCCCCTCAGCAAAAAGATTGAAAAACATGGTAGGTATTGAACTGAAACTCTTGGGTTTTGCTGACTATCTGCAGCAGTAGTAGAACTGTTCACTTAGACTGTTCACTCAAGGTCTGTAAAGTCTCATAGAATGTCTTGAGTTGGAAGGGACCGGTAAAGATCGCAAAGCCCAACACCTCGATCCTCACAGGACTACCGAAAGCTAAACCATGTGATTAAGATCGTTGTCGAGATGCTCCTTGAACTCTCACAGCCTTGGTGCTGTGACCACTTACCCAGGGAGCTTGCTTAGAGACCAACCAAGTAGGTCTTTCAGGTGACTCTGGTGCCATAAATGAAGCTGCGGGTCTGGATTTGAGGATTGCATTTCAAAAAAAGATGTAGGCCAATGGGAGAGGTGATGTGTTTGGGGGAAGAAGTCTGTGAGGAATGACAGAAGAAACTGTAATAGTTCCTCCTGCTAATGGAAGTGTAAGGGTGGATATAATAACTGGTCATAAGAAATAACCACGTTTAAAAGGTCGGAAGAATTAAGCTGACCTCTTAAGACTATGATTTTTAATGTTGTTATGCAGAAGTAGCAGTTCTTACTCATATAAATGTCCCAGCATTCTGAGGTAATAAATACAACTTTCCACAAATGCAAATCTGGTCTCTCTGAGGCTTTGTTATAACATCTGGCAGTTCTTAAGTTTCTCTGTGAATGTCTGTGAGAGTCAAAATGTTCCCATTTCAAAAGGGTGACTTCAGCAGCAGTCTTCCCCAGTAGTTCTTGATTGACTTTTAGTAAACAGTTCTGTTGCTTGAGTCGTGCTGCTTAGTGTGGCATTGTCCATCTTTATTTTCAGATTCATATAGTCTCAAATAATAATGTCTTTCAGATTTTGGGACTTTTACCATGAGAACCTCTTTGAATGAGTCCTCAGCTGTTGCTTTTCACTCGTAAAGGCCTGGACAGGGCTGTACCACCTTCTACTTTATTGCATGCCTGTTTAAAGTAATCTATGAACAGTCTGCAGCCATTCACACACAGAGTCGCAGCACAGAAATGTTTTGACTTGTATTTGACTTGGATTTTCCCAGATTGCGGGTCTCTAGGTTCACTTCAGAATTACATCCTTTTGTGAACCTGGATCCGTGATACTGTTTACTAGGGCATTAGCTGCTCAATCTGGAATTGCTGTTTTCTTTTCAGAAAAAGAAAAAGCTTTATGACCTGGAATATACAGGAACCCATCCATCAATATGTCTCAGGTGCTTTCTTGTCCACCTCCTGCTTAATTTTCCATGCAGTTTAAGGGCACAGTCTTAAAAGAATCACATGATATTGCATCTTCTGCTTTTGCTGCTGTCTGGCTTGAGAAAGTAAGGATATTGGTTACCATGATGCTGTATTGATATCTCTCACTCAGCAAACAGAGTGCAGGATTGAAAACAGCTGCTCTGTCTGCTGCGTGAAAGTGGGACTGGTTCTCATTTAGCCACTTGTGCGATTTCTGTGATGTCCCTGACAATCTGTCATTGTAAGTAGATGATTGAGTTTTTTGGGGGTGATGGAAGAAGATACACAAAACTTCTAGGTGAGCTTGAGTTTTTTCAAAGGATTGTGTTACGGATTATATAAACTCAGAGATACTCTCCTTTTCTGTATCCCTTTTTTTTTTGCTTCTTTATAAATACATATTCCATTCAAAGCTTTTTATCTCTTTGGATCCATAGGTCTGTGCAACTTGCACAGAATTCAAATCATCTTTCTGTGGATTGAAAGGTTATAGGAATTGCTCAGGACTTGAGGCTGCCTGCCTCAGGTGAAGAAATGTGTCAAGCATCGATATTTAGACACTGCTTCTGTCTGTAAGATATTATTACTGTGCACTTCTCTGTTCTGTTTTTCATTGACTAAAAACATCACATGTTCTCAGGCCACACAGTATGGTATCCAATATATTCTTTGTTGCTCTTTTTGCTTGTTCTAGAACTTCTGGGAGATTTAGAGGTCATTCAAACCAGGTTGCTTCAATTGTTCAGTAAACAATGCTGCTAAATTCCTGTAACCAAATAGCTTTTAAAGACAAAGTTAAGAAGGCTTGTATTTGTAATTTATGGTAAATTCTGCCTAGTGTTGGTTTTGGATTAGGTGGACTACAATATAAAACCACTGTAGGCTCCACTTACAGAAAAAAGTTACTTCCTTGCACGAAATATTCAAGTTTTGGATTTAGGAGCCACTGCTCTCTGAATCCTGCATATGTCCAGTTCAGCTTCATTGGGCAGTTTACTTTGTAATTGCGTATGTAAGTAAAAACACATTTCTTATTTCTATTTTAAGTTGCTACAAGTACAGTTGCAATTTCATAATTTTCATATTTTAGAATTAATATACTGTTCAAATGAGTCAATTATAGCTGAAAGTTTATTTTGAAAAATAAATTTCAAACGTGACTGCCTACAAATAATTCTGGAGAATTTTTTTTTTCCCCAGTAAATCCTTTTAAAAGTTATGAACCCGTTTTAGTAGGAAGTGATAGAATTTAGTGGCCTTGGTTTTTAAATGATTTTGTGCTTTTTCCAGAGCTGTACTAGTTATTTGTTTGAGATGACAGCAAATACAGCATTTTGATGATCATGAATGATTGATTGAAGTAGTATGAACACTTCCAGCAAGTAAAAACTATCACAATAGTAAAAGCTGTCTTGCAATGATTTCCTAAAGTAGATGTCCTCTGTCAGGATAGTAGCTTTATTAAAAAGCAGATTTTAGTACTTGCTAGAGTTACAATTTCATCCAACAATAGTTGGTTGCTCAGATGATTTCACACGGCTAGCAGCATTTCAGTGGTTAGCTTGTCCTTTGAGCCCATGTCTGTTTGTGATTAAACTAAAGATCCTTGAAAACAGCAAGATTTAACATACTGAACATTTTGTCTTTTTCTTGGAAAACATTACATGCTCTTCCTTCGCTTGCTTCATATTTCATTTCTCCTTTCTAACTTACTCCTGTTCAAATTCTGCATGCTGAGGATTATTTTCCCCAGTTTCTTCTGTATACCTATACCTCAACAAAGATACTGTAAGTCTCCTTTTTTCCACTTATTTGCACAGAGTCCTATAAAATAATGTGGATGTAAAGATAAGTTAGTCACTTGCTGGCTCTCTGCCTGAAAACAGTCTGAGATTCTGGCTGACAAGAAAACAGTCCATTTTTTTATTGTTATTGAACATGTGGGAATCCATGAAGGATTCAGTTTAATTCACTTGGTTTTATTTAATATTCTTTTTAAGAAATTGCCTTTAATTGCTGTCCCCTCACACACTTCCAGAGGAATAGTCAGCGGTTCGTAGGAGGAGTTTTTAGGGGTAGAAATATAACAGAGAACTGTAGTAGAGAAAGATGTGAGAAGATACAAATGAGCAGCGCATTGCAGGCACTTTTTCAAATCCACACAGGAATCTTCCCTCTTGGTGTTCCTGTTTGTGTGCTGGGGGCACAGTGTAAATGCTGACATCCTGTTCCATAATGCTGTGATGGATGGAGTGAAAACTCATAGGATTAAAATGGGATCTTCTTTGTTCAGCCAAAACCATCATTATAATAATTTGAGTGGAATTAAAAATAGAGAACAAAGCATGTGAGGTAGGAAGTTTGGTCTCTCTTTATGGACTCTTAGAGGTACTGAAACCTTTAAATCGCCTTGCCTCAGGAGTAAATGTTGCCAACCGTAATGCATTGTCTCAGAGTGCTCAGAGATCCTCCAATAAAAGTTTCTGCTTTAAGGCATTTTGTATTTGAGTATGGGTGGGGGAAAGTTGGTGTTCCAGCACATCAGTTCATATGGGCCATGAGTGGACACTGCTGGTGGTTTGAATTCATTCTGGAACGTTCGCCAGGAAAAAAACATTACTGTGTAAAGAAATATGCACATGCTACATCAAGCTGTGCATGCATAGGCAGCAATTTTTTTTATGAAAAGAGGGTTTTTGTTGGAGAATGTGGAAAAATTGAGACATTAATGTTCCTTGAGCAAGTCTTCCTTTTTTTTTTAAAGTAAAACTGACAGATTATTTTATGTCCACTTGGAAAAAAAGGAATGTTGGAATTATTTACTTATTTAAACAATGGTCTTTTGCATATATCACTGATAAATAGGGAGAAGGTTGCTTATTTAAATTCAGCTGCTAATTTTTTGACCTATGAAAAATTCCTTCATCCAGACTATGACACCTCAGTCTCAGATGTCTGCTTATACATAGTCACAGTTAGTTGTTTTCTTCTTTAAATAAACAGGCTTCTCTGATTTGTGTTAGTGTGAGTTTTCACATTAGATTTGGCAGTTGTGTCAAGTACACACCGTGTTAGATTAATTGCTTCAATATGGCATCTGAAGCTGTTGTAAACCCAAGTACAGGAACAGAAGGATCACAACCTCAGAGGCAGTGAGTGCATGCTTTAGTTGGAAGTTCCAGTTACAGCGTTCGGTATCTACTGTGTCTGCCTATGTACAGCTTTTGGTAGATGTGTATAAAACCAGCTTAAGCACAAAGCCAACCACAGCATGCAGCAATAAATTGCAATATTTGATTATTCTGCATCGTGATTTCTGTGTCTGACTGAAACAGGAGTCTAATTTGTCTCTGATACCATGTTGAGATAGACCTTTTAGAAAAAGATTTATTTACATGTTGGTTATACATAAAAGCACTTGTGTTAAGAGATAGAAATAAGTGTATACAGAGAGAGGTATGTTAATGAAATCTAGGTTTTGCATTTATTTTAGTTATTGCATATTGAGCTGTTATTCTAGTTTCATGCTGTAAGTTACAGTGCATAAATAAAGTAAAATTAATTGGGAAATCTATGAAACTGGGTGTGGATAGTATCTGTTGTTTGTTTGGCCTGCCTGTTCAGCAGAGTCTTATTAAATGCAGTAAGACCTATTGCTTTTAAGATCCTTAAAGTGAACCTTGAAGTACAATATTTAAGTTTTGAAGTTACAAACCAATAATATTTTCTGACACTGTAGGTAAGGAAAACTTGCATCCTTTCTTAATCCAGGAAGCCTTTACATCACTGAGTATATCTTTGGAGTCACACTTTATCTTGCAGTCCATGAACATTAAGAAAATGTCTGAAAACATCTATTCAACAACTCAGAATTAACAGCATCAGATCATTGCAGTCTGGAGAGCACTTTTTCAGTTGGATGTCACTTCAGTACATTTTTACCTAACAGCATTTATGTGTGTTTTCCCAAAAAGCTGTATGTTGAAAATTCTTTAAGCGGCTGGGATTGAAGTTGTTTTTGCAAAGACTATCATCTGTCCTAGTCTGGAGGAGGTCTGTGTGTTTAAGCCCATGATCATTTACAATGGCCTTGAATTAAAAAAATCAAACCAAAAACTAGTTTCAATGTGCCAACAGTTTACATGCTGGTATAAGATATCCAGGAAATATTTCTATAACATAAAGAGGAGAGAAGTGTGGTATAATGAATATGTGAACAACCCTTCCCAAGGAACTACAAGGTACATTTCCTATTTTGATTCTGTTTTTACTTGATATGTTTGATGGTAAAGGATAGGTAACTTACATGTCAGGAATTTTGTCAGGAGTTGCTTAGTCTTTTCTTCCTTTGAAATTGGTCTGGATTTTTCTTTTAATGGGGCCAATTTTTAAATGCAGTTGATTTCTCTAAAGGTGCACATAAACTAACCTAATGCTAAGGTGCGTCAGAATTTGAACACCTCTGTGTTGGTTAACTGAGGTATACTGTTACAGATTACTTTGGCAAAGGATTCTATTTGCATCCCAAAATTAGCAGGTGGTGAATTTATTTGGATTAAGTTGTGCTATCTCACACATCCATGAATACAGCTTTTCTGCTGCCTCCCCATCCACTATTTTTAAAAATAAGGGAATATCATAAATAGTGACAACAAAATGTTGAAAGTATTAAGACAATTACTTTGCTGGTAGTACACACTCTAAAAATAGTGGATCCATGACTCTCTTTGTTTCATAGTCTAATTTGACTGTAATTTATATACGTTTATTTAAAATTGTGGCAAATATCAAGTGATCCCAGAATTACTGGCTTCAGTAGTTCAGACCTGAAGATAATCTTACTCATACTAAGAAAGCTAAGGATGTCAAAAAGATCTCAACTTGGAAGTCTTAAAAATGCAGAAATGTGAAATTTAATGTTTGTGTGTTGTAGTTGAACAATTAGAGGTGGCATTCAGCAGTTTCCATGAGTGTGGCCTGTGTACATATTATAAGATTTCAGTGCAGGACTAATTAGAGTTACAGCTGTGGTGCTGTTTACACATAGAACCTGTTAATGTCCCCTCTGAGTTCTCTCTCCTTTAGCTAGGCTCCTCTGTAAGCTGCGGTCAGATCGATCTTTGTTTTGCGGGACACGTGAATAAGCAGCTTCCCTCCTTTTGCCTCCCTCTTCTCTACAATAATGTTTTTCTCTCCAAATATCGCTCTGTTATTGTTTTGGGTTGACTCTTGGCAAAATGCCAACCACTTCCCAATGTGACAGAGTTTCAGTTAAAAGAAGTGAGGAAAAAAAACCTTA
>JAWWEU010000158.1:34711006-34776799 GCA_035583155.1 Acropternis orthonyx | reverse complement strand
ATGACCCACAGAAGTGGGGCCTAGCTAAAACTAAAACCTTAATCTGAGTTTTTTGGGATTTATCAAACCCATCACACGCTCCTAACTTGACTTTGCTGTTTCCTTATGAACCACACTGAGGAACTGACCTGGGTCAAAAGAACTTTTCACAGAAGTAGAGGTGTGGTTTTGTGTGCTTTAACCCCGATGCTTTCTCCAACACTTTCCTGTTCAGGTGCCCAGTTGGTAATTACAGACGAGTTGAGGGGATGAGGTGCTAAAGCTGCAAGAGGTGCAAGAGTTGTGCAGTCAAGTACTGTCGCCAAGAGTGGTGCTTCTGAAGGAACAGTCCTACCAAGTCTGCAGCTTTCTGTACCTTTTGTGAACGTGACTTGTCTGCCAGCACAATGACAGTGCTCCTTCCCTATGCCCTTGCAGTGCTGTCCCTTCTCTCTGGGGAGCATAGATCTGAGTTTCTCTCCAGTTATCAGAGGGGAAATAAATAAATTTTATGTTGCATGAAGTTCCAGAGTATTTCTTTGAGAAGATTTTGATTGAACATAGTGAAGTGCTAATGTGAATGGCTTCTGCTCAAAATAAGCTAAGCTAGTTTAAGTAAACTTAAGAAGCATGGAGAACAACTTCAGTGAAGATGCTTAAAGAATTTGAAAATTCTGCCTCAAAGAATATGAAATTATCTTGTAAATTCTTTGGATCATTAAAAACTGTATTTGAAGCTCAGGGCTTTTAGTGCCCATGTAAATTTACTGGACTTTCACATACTGAAGAGTTTCTAATATTTTTTTATGTTTATGATTTTATTTTAGAGAGCAACAGTCTGATACACCTCTGCTCTACAATGAATGCCAAATCTGCAATCAGCAAAGAAATTTTTGCCCCTCATGATGAAAGGATGCTGGGAGCCGTTCAAGTGAAAAGAAGAACAAAAAAAAAAATTCCTTTCCTAGCTACTGGGGGTCAGGGTGAATATTTAACATACATCTGCCTGTCAGGTAAGCTTAATGACTTGGGCATCCAGTTATCTGTTTAGGCTTATCTTTGATTAACTGATGAGATGTTGTCTGTAGCTATAAGGAACCAGATTATTTGAATCTTAATAATGTAATCAGGGAATTATAGCACTTAGACTTTTCATCCTGAAGAACCACATGCTCAAGGCTATTAATATTTATACAGTATAATTAGTTGAACAGGTGGTTTCATTGTTTAAAAAAACACTAGGTGTTCTTTCACAGCATGGCTGCAGAATATGAACAAATAGAATATTTGGTAACAGTCTTTTTGTATTGAAATTAAGATATTTCTTAGAAGGATGAACTTTTCAATACATTAAAATGGCATAAAATGTAATTGTTTATGCCATGTTTCAGTGTCTGCCAACAGAGCATGTGTGAATATCTTCAGTATTCTATGGTGATTTAGTTGTTCCCTTTGACTGTGTGCATCTTGCTGGAAGTACAACTAGTGGTCAGAGGAAGAAGTGCTCTATGAATCTCAGAGGACTGCAATTATTTTTTAACTAAGTGAAAATGTTTCATGGACTCTTTCAAATTTTATTTTTTTAAACTATGTTAAAACTTTCAAAGCATAGGAAGTAAACCCAGTGACTACTTCTAAGACATCACACACCTGCCACAAAACGTGCATTTATTGAATGAAATGTTATTTGTATGCATATATGCAAATGATTATGTTAAAATACAAGCTGCAGAGGATATGCACACACATACTGAGGTCAGTGAGACAAAACAGAAGACTTTTCAGCTGAGTGTTCTGCTTGTCATTATAGGATCACAGAACATCCTGAGTTGAAAGGGAGTCACAGGGATCATTGAGTCCAGCCCTTGGCCCAGTACAGGGTAACCCCAAAAATGTCACCATGTGTCCAAAAGCATTACCTAATGCTTCTTGAACTCTGGCAGACTTGGTGCTGTGACCTGTTTCCTAGGGTGCCTGTCCCAGGGCTTTAAAACCCGCTGCGTAAAGAAGCTTTTCCTGATACCCAGCTTAAACCTTCCCTAACACAATTTCATGCCATTACCTCAGCTCCTATCACTGGTCACCAGAGAGAAGAGATCAGTGCCTAACCCTCTGCTTCTCCTCATGAAGAAACTGTGGACTGCAATGAGATCTCCCCTCAGTGTCCTGTTTTCTAGGCTGAACAAACCAAGTGACCTCAGCCGTTCTCCTCACATACAGAGCTTCAAGGAAGGGTTTAAAAATTGATTCACCTAGGCTGTTCCCTAGACTTGTGGTTGGGATACTCTCTAAGGGTTGCCGGTTTCAATCCTCTCAAGTTGTAGAGAAAACTGGATCTAGGTCTCCCATCTCATAAAGAAATGTTCAAATCACTAACCTTTTGAAGTAAAGCTTCTTTCTTTGGAAATCCAATTTTTTGAGTGTCGGTCCAAATTTTTTTTTTCCTAAGTCATCTTCTTGTAAATCATGTTCTAGGTCTGTGCAGTAAGTTTTGGAATACAGGTGTTTGATACTCATGTTCATGATTAATGATTAGAGACGTGATCTGCATTTTTAATTTTCTGTAGACTGACTATTCAATAGGTGATGTGCATGTATATATTTTTATTACTTTTTTTATTTTTTTATTTATTTATTTTTTTAAATTACCATTCTGGAGAACTTAGCCTTCCTTCAACTCCCCCACCCCATATTGATGTGTAGTAACCATCATGGATTTTAAGACACTGAATGATCTTGAAGGCATCTACTGTTTTTCTGCAACAGGATAGCATATTATGAGTAAAGAAGAAACAGCAGATATCCTGACTTGAGCAGAATTTGTTGCTGATGATAAGGAGAAGCATTTAGGATCTAAATAAAATTACTGTGTGGCAGGCACTGAAAAGCTTCATAGTGGTATTGCAAGAATCCTCACACATAGCTCACTATTAGTGGGGTTTCTCAAGGATCTGAGACCAGTTTTTTTGTATATGTTTATAGTTTATATTATGAAAAGTAGAGTATGATGGTAATTTTGGGAGGCAACAAAGTGACTAGGGAGAGGACTGCCTGGCTGTGTTTGTGTTTGATGACAGTATTAGAATTCCAAACAGTCTGATCAGAAAGCTGATCCAATTCAATAGCGTTAAGTGCAATTAGTTATTTCGTTGGGAATTGTCAAAGGCACAAAACCTTGCTAGGGAGCAACTGTTTGTGCCACTGTTTAAAAGAAATTGTGATAAGGATAAACTGATTATTTCCTATTCCTGATGACTGTGAAGCAGTAACTGTTTTGGTTGCAGCAAGAGGATATGTTACAAATGAAGAAAAAGTTTCCCTTTAGTAAGGGTAAGTTCATGTGAATGTGGCAGTTTTGCCATGCCCCAAGCAGTCTAAGATCGACTGCATCTTGGGGTAACAGAATGTGCTTGATGACCTTCTTTTTTTGACGTGATTCAGTACAATGAAGCAGACAACACTGGTGGCTAGCTCCAGATTGGTGTTTATATTTCAAGCAACACATGCTTTAATGCCAACGACTTTGCAACATCTTTCATGCAAATACCTTTCTAAGCCTTTGACTCTTGACCCATTTTTCGCAGGTTTGCCATGTATTAGGTAAACATACTGACTGGAATATCTCTGTATTCATAGTTTCCTTGGACTAATTCAATTTGGTCTTTGCTAAACGGAGTTTGATAATTTACTCTTTAGAACTGAATTTGTCAGCTGAAAGGATACACATAGAAACTGACTCCTTATGGAATATAAATATTTGTGAATATAAAGTATCTTGCCTAGTTGTAGTTTCATTCAAGGTATAGTACATAAAATGAAACATCAGCCATTGTGCTTTTGTGACTTTTATTTACTGCTCAGTTTGTAACTGAAAAATTGCATGACTTGTTATAATTGGAGTTCAGTGTTTTCCTTTTGGTTTTGAATTGAAAATGCATTCTATTATAATTGTTGTTTATTCGCATTTTTGTAAGCATGGATAGAGATGCTGAGCAGGGAGAATGCCCTTAAGCCTCAGAGATTGGATAATGAAGCTTTAAAAGAATCAAATATTGAACCAAGCAAGATGGGAGAATAAGGGAGATTCTTCCTTAAAATTCGTATTTGAAGTATGTACTGGATTTTTTTGTTTTATGTTATTAAATACTGATTTGGTTAGAAAGAAATACTCATTAATGCTCCAAAGTGATATACCTAAAACCTGTAATCTGAAACTGAAGATAGATTAAGTTAAGCAAGCTGTAGCACGACTGCTTGACAGACTGGTGGAAACCAAGCAGCTGGGTTACCTGCAGCCTTCTAACCTGCTGTAGTGGTGGGGCTGGCCAAGTTAAACTGGCAAACAGAGCAAAGGCAGATTTCTGGGGATTTATTCACTTGAAGAACAAGCAAGAAAGGAGTACACAGATGGGAAACAGAGGTGGGGTGGCTGTAGGCGGAACAGAGAAAATGAAACTGGGATTTTTTTTTTTTTTTTAATGTAGAAGACTTAACACAGAGAAAAGACAAGAAATTCAAAGCTGAAAGTGTATATTTATCACCTCCTCCACACTAGCAGACCTAGTGATAGTTATTGGATCAGATCTAAGTTTTAATTTTGTCACCATTGTCTTATATAATTGAAACATAATTGTTTAAAATAGTTCTTAGCCTTATTTAGAATTCTGAATTAAGTATAAAATGCTTAAAAGGTCACTTCAGAAATATGGGCCATTGGCCTACTTGTTTGTGCACAGTTCTGTATGTGTTATTTCCTTTGACACCCTAGCATTACAATTTTTAAATAACTTCTATTATTTAAAAAGGTTTCTAATACCATAGCTCATTGGAAGTGTTCCAGTTTGTGCACATGGATGCGGCACTGACCTTTCAGTATTAAGTATCTATTGCACTTGCAGTAAACTGTGTGAACCAGATGGTTCCTTTGGAACCTGAATCCTTGTGTGTCATAGAACTCTTTGCTAGACTGCACCCACCTTTCTAGTTCTTCTGCTGAAATGCTTGGGATTAGAGTGTAAAGCTAAATTCTTTAAAACTGGAAGTGAAACTTTTCCCCTCTGTAGTGTGACTTTAACAGTGTTCTTTCTTTGCCATCTCCAAATTAAATTAACATATTGTCAGTTCAGGGGGGTTTTTTAACAGGTTTTATGCAGAAGTACAAAAGATAGGCAGTCAATAACTTAGAAAGCTATTTGCATTTACCACAATAAGCTTTTGGGGTTTGGTTTGGTGGTTTTTTGTTTGGTTGTTTGGGTTTTTTTAACTTCTGTTTCTACAGAGAGATGAAACTTGGTTTATGAGCTTAAATAGTTCTATGACTATCCTCATTTGTCTGCTTGCAGCTGACATCTAACCACACCACTCAGCTGCACTTCCAACATGAGCTTTTGTACTCTTGATCTTTTCTGGCTGTGGAGTCCATGGTGCCGTGAAGTTGTTTTTCCAATTATGAATTTGTTGTTCCTCCCATCCTGGAAGTTCATGGAATAGAATGTTACCCAGGAGTGGTCTACATCTGTTGCTCTTTTTAAGGTCACTTGATGTGGCTGCCGAAAGTTTGCTGTAATTTCATGGTGAGTTTAAGGTTAAGTGCAATTGAGTTTTCGGCATGGTGGCTGAACTAAAAATTGGAAAGCAGTGAGAAGGAATTTCATATCAAAGGAATTCTATTTTCTCCTAATGCGTTCTTATTTTCCGTTTGAGCTTTGCTACTATAATGTGGTGACAATCTCCCAATTTATTTTCTGTTTTCTTGTTGAAGAAAACATCCAATTTTCAGGAGCTTATAGTGCAGAGGATTCTCATGTGTCCTTTTCAGGACACAAGAAACCAAAGTAAATTCCATTTTCTACCTACTTTGCTGGAGAATGTTGTATTTGTCTGCTCATAGGGTTTTTTGATGTATTACTCAGTATTTTGTGGCGTGGGGATAGAGGGTGGTAGTGGTATTTTCTCTCTGGTTAAATGCTGTGTTAAGGAGTGAGAATGATACTTCAGTGTTCATGGTACTCACTTTCAGTCTGACCCACTTAAATGTCAGACTCTTCACTAATATTTAGTTATTTGTGCAAAATAGGGCATGATTGACATAACAGATTCAATCAGCCCAGAAGCACATGCATACTGAATGGTGGCCCAGTCTTCTGCAATATGGATGGCAGCTTGAAGACTGCTTCAGGCCAGTTGTGCTGTTTTCCCTAGCCCCATGCACCCAAACTGGCACCACAAGCTTAACATCCAGGCATAGATTGGTATGTCCAGTCAGGGAAAATACTTCTGGCACCTGTACTTAACACAGTAGCTGCCTGTTGCAGATTTTGGCTTTAACATAAAGATTCATATTCTGTCCCTTAGAAGACAATGTTAAGTATTGCTCTATCTTGGATGAGTTCCTTGAATGTTAACCGTTGGTATGAAAAGTGTGGGTGCCATCACCAATTCTCTGCCAAACACTTTAGCGTTTTATCTGAAAATACCTGATAAAATTTCCAAGGGACAAACTATTCCAGAATTCAGTGGAGAGAACTCTACAATGCAGGAAATGTAGAAAATAAATATACTATTCCTTCTTTATTAATCTCCAACGTCTCTTTAGACATTAAAAAAGCTTTCTGTAGTTGGCTACTAATCCCTAAAACCTTCTCATTGTGCAGTCATTGGCTGCTTTTGGTTCAAGTTACTCAGGGATAAAACTTATCCAGATATTGTGCAAATTTTGCATTCATGCTGACTAAATCAAGTCATACAATGTGCTAGTGGGGGTGGAGTTAAATTGATGTAACATTCTGTGGTTTCCATATCCATGTCATTAGGCTCCAGTATAATGATGACTGCTGTGTGTTTATTCCTGGACTTCCACGTACTGATGCCTCTGACTGCCTTTCTGGTGCTCACGAAAACTTTTACCGTTGCTCATGCAGCTGGTCTGGTGCAAGTGTGTGCTCTAGAATCTGTCCATGAGAAACATGAACAGCTTCAGTTGACTTTCATTCATATGAAGCCATTATGACTAGCATTACAGTTGTAAAAAATGCAGTACAGTGATGAAGATGCTATGAGGAGAACCTCTTTTCTTAATAGTGAGAATAGCAGGTCATGGCTGCAGCTAGCTATGAAAAGTTATATAGTTTGCCATTTGAGAAGCAGCTATGGAAGTGTGGGAGGAATGGCATTTAAAGTGACTGGTTTTGCCTTTAGGATAACAGGATACTCTAAGAGATCACTTGAGTTCACTTGCAGGTATATAATTTATTTTTTTTTAAATACAGTATTACATATGTTAATTTTTTTTTTTTTTTTTTTTTTTTAGAATGGCTTCAGCACAGAGGGGAAAAACATCAATAGTGTTACTATTTTCTTAGGAATAAACTACAGCTATTTTTCCCCGCATTCTACTTCTGGGTACATTTTGATATGCTTAAATTATAAGTGTATAGTGTTGGCATATACCTCTGTAAAGTGTAATCATACTAAATTCTTTTATTTTTATTCAGTCTTCATACAGTAATTGTTTTACCAGCAGTAAGTAAAGATACACAAGTGTTGTCAGCTTTCATATGCTGTTTCATATATGCCGTATCTTGTTTCCCCATGTCCATTTTTTATTTTTTTGTATTTTTCAATTTGAAAGGCTGGGAAACCATTTTCTGGATGTGTACCATCTGTATAAAACTTAGTTGATTATTGAAGCTCATAGAAGACATTTGAATACTCTGTCCTTCTAGCCATGGTGCAATCTTGAAAAATCAGTTTTACACATCTGCTATGCTTTTTGCCTTGGAACTGTTCAGTGTTTGGATGGTGGAATGGGCTCATTCCACTCTCTCCTTTCCTTTACTCCATAAATTTAGGAAAAAAGATTCTTTGATCGTTCCAATGCTTATTTGTTCTACTTCTGAATGAGATAATGCCTTCTTGGAATTGTGAATGGGGCAGATTACTCTGTTTTCCTTATCACTGGGTATGTTTTAGGCTGTTACTCGTATTTGTTGCTAGCAGATTTATTTTCAGTAATGGTATCGAATTCAAAAATTTCATGAAATGCTATCCAAAAACCTCACCATGCTTACTGATTGTAAGGATTACTATAAAGGCAATTTCTTCATAATATAAATTCTCAATTGGAAAGTGTGTTTATATCATCAAATACACAAGAATGATTATGACCTTTCATGGATGGGTACAATTTTTCCCCTTACATTAGCATTGCTTGGGAAGTCAGCCCTAGTGGAGCTAAAATTCCCTGTAGAAGCATTAGGACTGAAGCAAATAGGTCTCTTGAGCACCCCTACCTTGTCTTTATCAGGGTTTCTTTGAACCTTGATTAACCATCACAGGAGCTTGGAGGAGTTCTCTGATGCTTATTCTGCCTTTACTTCCCCTTTTGATATAGCTACCTAAAAAATTCATTAAAAGCTTTTGGTTTAAATGTTTAAAGTTACTTAAATTTTATTATTTTTAAAATAAGGAAATAGAAACTTATGTATGCAGAGACATAATATTGTCATTACCCTTTCTATGGGTAAAACCTTGAGGTTTTTTGTTCTATGAGAAATAAAAAATAAAAGACGTTTTGGACCCTGTCTTCTTGAACGTGAGCCTCTAGTCATGCATGTGCATTGCTCTGGGTTAGCTGGGGGTTTTGTGTTTTGTTTTAAACAACTATAACAAGTTTTGTGTTATTTTATGGTGAAAATTGAAATTCATTTTTCAGAACAGGGAAAAAGCCAAACAAGCTTCTCTCTCTTCATTGTGTCATCTTAATAATGTCTTCTTTAAGGTGAAGTTTTAATCATTCAGTTATCTTTAGGTCTAATGAATGTCTAGCTCCTCCTTCTGTGTGCTCAGTGACCCATATTCACTTTTCTAAACTGGCCGTAAGTTGGATAAAAGAGAACACTGATGTTTTTTGAATTGTATAACACGGTTACATTGATGTAGTGTATCCCGTGTGTCTAAATAAATATATATTAAATGTACACATATTCATATAGCTTCCATCTGCACTTAGCTGGTCCCCTCAGGCCTCCTGATACTGTGGAAACAGTTGTTGCCAGTAATGCTTGAATGTCACTGGTTGTGCTCAGACATATCCCGTGTGGTGGCTTGGAAGACTGGCAGCAGAGACAAGGGTAATGCTTGTCTCATCAGCCTCTCTGGTGCATCACAGCTCAATGAATTTGCCATGATGCTTGTTTTGTGTGCAGTGCTCATATTAAACAGTCAAAATATAATTGCCTTCATCTATTTCTAATAAGTGCTTGTGATACTGAATACAGTTCTTAACGAGGCCTCTTTTCCTTTGTCAGAACATGCTGTGTCTTTATTAGGTATTTCTGATAGTTTAACTCTGTGGTTCCCATAAGGAGTTTTAGAAGGCCAAATAATCACTTGCTCTTAATGATAATAAATACCAAATTCCATTTTATAAAAGGAATTTTAAAACCTGAAGTTGTCTTTAAGGGTCTTTGAAAAACAAAACTGGTGCCTTTTGGGTGGAAGTCAGATTAAACTTCTGTTCTTCAATAAATACAAGAGGATCCATAATGAAGTAGAAGAGGGAAAGTGATGAACTGGATTGGAGGGTAGACTGCATTTATTGATTGTATCCAGAATAATACCCTTAGTGTGTCTTGATGCTCTGATTTCTCCTGACTGAGTTGTCCAATTTAATGTAATCAGTCCTTTCTTGCAAGAATCTTGTGTAGGAGGGCATCTTGTTACAGCAAAGCTACAGAATTACGCATTTGAAAGCATTTAGCCTAAGAATAGTGTGTTTGGTTTTTGGTTTGTTTTTTTTTTCCTTCTTAAGCTGGAGAAAGAATGTATGTGTGCTCCTGTGCATCCTCCCAATACATTACTTGATCTAATTTGCATGTAGGAAATAGTTTCTGAATCGCAAGCTCAAGGTGTGCAGTTGTGTCTGCTGTTTAGCACTTTTTTTTTTGGTTGTTGTTTTTTCCTTCAGAATAAAATTGTAGCAGATTGATAAAGCTTAGCAGTTCATTGTGCATCAGTGGTGTTTCCTAGGGCTCAGGATTGGGTCCAGTCCTGATTAATATCTTTCTTTATGATCTGAATGAGGAGATCGGGTGCATCCTCTGTAAGTTCACCGACAACACTAAGTTGGGCAGCAGTACTGATCTACTGGAGGGTAGGAAGGCTCTGCAGAGGGACCTGGACAGGCTGGATCAGTGGGCCCAGACCAACGGTATGAGTTTCAACAGTGCCAAGTGCTGGGTCCTGTGCTTGGGTCACCACAACCTCGTGCCCTGCTACAGCCTGGGGGAAGAGTGGCTGGAAAGTTGTCCAATGGAAAAGGATCTGGGGGTGCTGGTTGACACCTGGCTGAACATGAGCCAGCAGTGTTCTCAGGGGACCAAGAAAGCCAATGGCATACTGGCTTGTATCAAGAATAGTATGCCCAGCAGGACCAGGCAAGTGACTGCCCTCCCGTACTCAGCACTGGTTGAGGCCACACCCTGAATCATGCTTCCAGTTCTGGGTCCCTCACTACAAGACAAGCATAGAAGTGCTGGTGTCTGTCCGGAAAAGGGCAACAAAGCTAGGGAAGGGTCTAGAGAGTAAGTCCTATGAGGAGTAGGTGTGGGATCTGGGATTGTTTAGCCTGGAGAGGAGGAGGCTCAGGAGTGACCTTATCTCTCTCTACAGCTATCTGAAAGAAGGCTGTTAACAAGGTGAGGATCAGCATCTTCTCCCAGGCAACAAGGGACAGAACAAGAGGAGATATCCTCAAGCTGTGCCAGGGGAGCTTCAGTCTAGATATCAGGAGGAATTTCTTCACAGAAGGGGTTGTTAAACATTGGAATGGGCTGCCTAGGGAGGTAGTGAAGTCACCATCCCTGGAGGTGTTCAAGAAACAACTGGATGTGGTGCTCAGTACTGTTGTCTAGTTGACAAGGTGGTGTTTGGTCAAAGGTTGGACTCAATGACCTCAGGTGTTTTCTAACCTAAATGATTCTGTGACTCTGTGATCACTTTCAGGTTTTTTTAAAATGATGTGTCAAGTCAGAGAACATCTGTTATTAATGTTGCCTGCAGTTTTATTCAGACTGGATCTTTTGAAACTGTTTTTCTCTCCACCTCAAGCACACATGAGCTCCTTGGAAAGATTTCTGAAATCTCAGATTATGTTGCAAAAATACGAAAGGAAAAAATGTGAGCAAAACAAAACCATAAAAAATTTGATGGGAAAAGTGAGTCATCAGATCTGTTTATTTAGTCAGATGTAAATTTGCAGTAGTTAAACGGAATAGGTTTAATATTTATAAATACGAAGGCTGTTTTGATGCAGTAAATGTTTATGCATGAAACAACTTGATTGCAAAGCTGTCTATTGTAAACTGTACACTGGGAGCTGTTTGTTGCCCTGTTCATCATAAAGGAAGCCTGATGAGGTTATTATTAGTTGGACTTTGTAATCTTTTTCATGGAGGTATGCAAAAATTAGTGAAGGCTTACACAAAGTAGTTATGTTGAAGGCTCCCTTTTCCCCCTCCACGTCCAGAAGAGGATGGGGGCTCTGTAGAGTGTTATCCATTTGTAATTACTTGTGCTGAGTAGGTTTGTATTCCTCCAGAGCTGGCAGTACCTTACTTCAGTGAGTACAGTGTATTTCAGTGCCATGTTTTGCCCGGAACATGGCAGATGCTTGCATCAAGTTTAATGCCAGGTTAAAACGTTTGAAAGTCATGGTGTCTCTGGAAACAGTTTGTTCATTCTCTGTCCAAGTGAGGCTTTTGGCAGGGTTTGTTGCTCTCTTGTTTGTGATATAAATGCTGAGCTAGAAGTAAGGCTGTACTTAATGAATTTGCATGGTAGCTCTTCCCTGAAGCACAGCAAACATGCACATAAGACTTGCGTGATTATCCCGTAATTGGTAGCTTTGGTGGAAGCTATTCTTGCATACCATAACAGTTAAAACTGGTATGATTTGCTTTGAGGTAGGATTCATTTTGAACAGTTTTCTTAGTTTTCATGGTGCTCGAGTGCAGTATGCGTGATACTCTGACTCACTACATTATGGATTTCTGAACTTGAATCATAGTGGGCAGAAAACATCTGGATTGTTCCTTTGCTGTTGCATTTCAGAAAGTATTTCTGTTGATTGCTGTTTAGCTCTTCTCTTAGAAGTAACATCATCTTGTGAAGAAAATCAGAAGTTCTCTTTCTCCCTGACTAGAGCTTACTGTATTACAGACTCTTTTAGTAGATAAAACATCAGATTAAAATCTTATCCTTTTACAGTACTCCAAGCTGTTCGAGTCAAATCCTGTAAGTTTTCACCATACATCTGACCTTTAAAGACTGTACTATCAAATAATTTCCAGAGCAGAGGAGCACATAAGAAGTACTTAAAGGAATTGCTAAGCCGATTAGAAAACTACATCAAGATTCTTTTTCATTAGGTAGGTTTTATTGTTGCCTTGACAAAGAAAAAGATGAATAATGCAGTCCTGATCTCTAAATATTATTTGTTTGGGACTTCAATCTGTAAATAATCTTTTTAAAACAAGTTAAATAGGAAAAGAACAGATCAGAACTCATGCTTGATTTTTCTTTGGTGTTGTGCCTGTATCCCCCAGTTTATCCAGTCTTCTGCCACAGTATAATACCTGAACATTCCAGACTGTAGCAATAAAAACAAGCTAATGGCCTCTTGTAGGCATGTATATGTGCTACAGTGAACAATTGCACTGCATTTACAGCAGGCATTGTTTTTCCTCCGGTCTGTTTGCATTGAGATTTTTACGTAACTTGGGTTTTATCCTCTAATTATGCATATCCTAACAAGAAGGAGAAAACAACATATGAAGGGTGGGGAGGCTGAGAGAGTATAAACTATGCAGTTTTGTTTGCCTTGTATCAGGGAGGAGCCTACCCGTTTGTCCAAGTTAAAACAATCTCTAGTAACTTTAGTTGGAACAACTTCATAGAGAAAGTCTGACACACCCTGTCAGCTGCTCTTCTGGTCATTAGAGCTCAGCAGCACACAGTAACTTTCAGTAGCCTCAGGGAATGATGAAGTTAAAACCAGACAAATTCTCTAACATTAGTGTTTTAAAGAAAACTTCAATTAGGTAACTTTTTTAGGGTCTAGGTCTGAGGTAACTTTGTAATATTGTAGAACACGTTCATCAGGCAGTGAAGTTCTGTAGGCAGTTTTAGCCCCTAATTCTAAACAGTTACTGGAAAATTACTTTAAGCATCTAGTTCTCCTTTCAGATTTTCTCCTTAGACATGTCTGCAGAGGACAGGCTCAGCTGGAAGGGAAGCTGCAACATAGACTTCTTGCTGGATGAAATAACTAATAAATGCTTTTCATGGATAATATGATATCAGCCCCTGCTGTGTTAGTTTTCTTAAATCTCTGCCTTGTGTCACTCCGTGGAACACAGTAGTAATGGCAAGAGCAGTTTTCTGTGATTGGATCAATGACTTGGAAGAGAACAGAACTGGTAAAAGAATATTCTTTCACTTGTAGGAAGATAAATATTTGCAAAAGTATTTAAAGCATTTACACAAAGTATGCTTTTTCTGAGTGATGTGAAAATTGGAACCCGAAATAAACAAAAACTTTCATCCTCCAGTCCTTATTTTGTTCACTTGCATTAATGACAGACTCAGAAAGAAAACTTGACTGTTCACGTGTCTGGGAATATCTAAAATTGTCAAAAATGCTATCTGAGAAGATTTTAGCCAGCTGAAATTTGTTGAATTTACTTAAAAATTAAAAACAGCTAGGTAGAGAACTCTTCTAAAAGTTATGGAATAATTTGTTCTGCCGTATTTTTGTACTCTTGGTTTCTTTTAAGAATAGTTTTCGTAGGTTTAGCCTACATAAGTTTAGCATACCAGTACACACAAACTGTCCTTCAGCTGTACCATCTGAGGGAGTGCTGGTTGTCCGATGTTCAGTCTGTAATGAAAGGTATTTGGGAAGCAACAGAACAAAAATTGCCCTTAACTATGGGGAATGGAAAATTGGAAAGGATCTGGAGAGATGCTTTGAAATTTGTTAGGAACTGAAAAAAAGAGAGGGCTTATACAATGGTATTAGAAAGCTTCTAAACTGATAAACCACTGTATATATTGAATATAGCCATATAATAGCCATGAACTATTGATTTTGGGTTTTTTGTTTTTGTTTTTGTTTTTTTGTTTTAGTTTTGAATTTAAAATACATTTTCCTGTCATCATCTGTTTCCCCCTGACCTCCAGAGATAAAAAAGCCCCAAAAATGTTGTAAGCAGGCTTGCCTTTGGATGTGTTACTGTGAAGTATTGAATCACATAATCATTTAAGTTGGAAAAAACTTCTGAGATTGTTGAGTCTAATCTTTGACCAATCACCACCTTGTAAACTAAACCATAGCACTAAGTGTCATGTCCAGTAGTTACTTGAACACCTCTGGGAGGTGTTCTGTGATTGATCTGGGTTTGTATCATTTTTAACCAAAGGTGAGGTTTGTTTGTGTTCTAGCTAGAACCTGATATAGCCTAATAAAACATTTTTGTGCTTATGTCAAATAGCTTTTGTCCTGGCCGGGGAGAAAGGTCAGGAGGGGAAAAGCAGAATGGAAAGAATCAAAGCGTGCAACTACACAAGCTAGTAGAACTACATACTTCTCTTGACTCCAGGGATGTTTTGGAGCATGATGTCACTATTTTGCAAGATAGGACTTTCAGTCTATACTGAGATGCTGTGAAGACTAAAGCACTTATTCATTAACTTCTCATGGCTGTGGAGGTTTGTGACCCAGGTGATGAGAAATCACATTTCATTAAAAGCTCTGCCTTTGAAATGTGACAAAAATGTTCCTTTGTCTAGTCAGGTTTCAGTCCTTATGTTACACTAATCAGAGAATGACAGAACAATGCAGGTTGGAAGGGGCGTTGAAAGATATTTAGTCCAGCCTTTACTGGTTAAAGAATATATTAAAAAAAACAGTGCGTAGTGGGGCACTGGTAGTGTTCAGGCAGTCTGCTGGAAGAATTCAGAGCAGCAGCCTCAATAGTAGAAATGTCGAGAATACTTTTAACCATTCATTTAAATAGGTAGCACAGCCTCAAAGACTTGAGTGACCAGAGGTGTAACTACTGCTGTGGACTCAAAATTTAGTGATATGAGAAAATCTCGTAAGAAGTACTAGTATTTGTGACTTTCTACTTTTTCTGTTGTGTTTATCCATAACCTGTGTTTCACACTGTTTCAGCTCAGTCTTTTTTTAAAGGATTTCATATAGACTCTTCTCACCTCTGCTTCACTGTGGACCTGTTCAAATACTCATTCTTTCCATTTGCTCTTTTCTCTCTTTAAAAACCTGCATGATTTAGGGGAATTAACTTGGTTTCATGATGTCTTTCCCATTTTTGAGTATCTAAAATGTCTTTAAAGGATGGAAAAATGTTTGACATTCCTTCTCTCTGTAAGTAGCTCCTATTTTAAAGCAAATCTGTTGTGGACAGCTACTTTTAGTCTTCTGATTTGTGGAAGTTTTACTTGGCAAGGTGTCTGTTTATTGTTTCTATTTTTAATTATTTTTTTTTCCTTTATAGTTAATAAATTGTATTATTCAGCCATTGGTTTTGCTTTTTGGAGAAATTTCAGTCACTAAACATAATTGCTTCACTTAAAGTTAATTCTTGTTTTAATTTTGCGCACTTCCTTCCTGAATGTGAATATTCACTAGTAGCAAGCCATTGTCCACTTGCCCCTATTTCTGCTTAACTCAATTTCCAGCTGTCCAGCTCTATGCAAGAATCTAACTCTTTTTGAAACAAATAAAACATAACACTATTCCTCCTTTGTCAACCATTGCTTACACCAACTTCTTCCGTTCTTAAAGCAGGCTAGTAATGTTGCTGATTGTCTGTTAACCTCATGTGATTATTCCATTCCCTTTTATCTTCTTGTTCTCCTTAAGGAGTCCACTTGTCTGGTTTTTCCATCTTGCATTCTCAATACCTCATCTTCTCTTTTGGACCATATTTTTGTTTTGCTTTGTTTCTCTCTGTCCCTTTCCTTTCATTTCTAGAATCCTGCAGCAGCTGTAAACCAAGGCTTCCGCTATGACATTTCTGTGAAAATTTGATATCCTATCTGTTGGCTTCATTCCAGGCTCAGGAGGAATTGTTTGGAGTGCATAATTCCATTTTTTATTCTCTCTGCACACTTTTTCTGTAGTCCAGTTGGATGTTTTGTTTCTTTTGAGTTTTGTGACCTCCATGCTTTGTTAGTGATTGCCTGTTGGGAGATCAAAAGGTATCATTCAGCTGATATTTGATTAAAACAGTCGTGTCAGTTGCTTGTTATCTCTGTGCAGGAAGCTTCTGCACAGAGCAGAAAACAAGAGAAACTGTTCCTAAAAAGTGAGTTTGTTTGTCTGTGGGTTGTTTTTTTTGTGGTTGTTTGTTTGTTTGTTTGTTTGTTTTATCACAGAGCTTAGTTTTAAAACCATTTGGAAAAAGTTAGAAACTCACAGAGTAGCAAAGTAATACTTATTACTATGGCAGTCTTGTAGATCTGTATTTTTGGCTGTGAATGACTGGTCATTGGGACACTTTTGTGGGGATGGAGCACTGGAAACAACTATATTGCATTTTTTTAAGTGTTTGGGATTCAGTTGTAAACTTTTGTGATATCTAGCTGTGCTCTGGCTTCCCTTCCACCTGTTAAAACATATTACTCCTTCCCTCAAGTAGAGCTTTTTTTGCTTCATTCTCTTTTGCATATTAATCTCAGTGGAAAGAGAATTTACAGCCTCTTCACCTCTTTTTTCCTCCATGAATATTATCATGTATACATATAAAAATTAGTATTTACATTGTCCATGTGTTGAGGCTTCAGTAAGCAATACAGGAGAGAGGAATACAAATTGATCTCAACTTATACATCAGCATATGTTTTAAAATTAGCCTTTCAGCTAGATACTCTATTTGTTATAAGTTGTCTCACAGCATTCCTTGCAAAAGAGTGCAGATAAAAATTTAGTAATATAGTGACTTATTTTCTTTGGTCATAAAATGCTTTCTCTGATAGTGTGACATGTTAATAACAGTTTGTCAAATACCTGTATGTATATAGAAAATAGAATAAAAGAAATGCAAATTCTGAGAGTGTTAAAGTGCTGCCTTATGCAGGCAGTTCAGTTTAAATCATAACAGGAATGCATCAATTCAAGGCTGAAATTAAAATTGTTTTCCTAACTATATAAATGTTTTTTTAAATCACGGGGTTTGTTTCATTTTGAGCATATTACAAATATCTCAAGAATTGGATAGAACTGATATTCAGTAAATTCTGAAAACTTAATATATGCACATGCAACTTTGTTAAGCTATGTCGTGACTATATGCTTTTATCTGTCAAAGCAGTCTGACTCAGAGTACACAGAATTTCCTAGAATAGGAATAACTTGACTGACATGTCCTTTATTTTAAAATGTTATTTTTACTGAACCAGTGGTTTCATAATCTAATTATCAATATTCTTGAAACAAAGGCAGTTACCACCAAGTTGCTAAGTAAGTACAAGCTTGCATAAGGGGTAATTAGTACTGTACAGAAAAGCGGTAAACTGCCCTCTTCTAATGTTTCTAGTATTAAACTAAGAATTCTTCTCTAACTTCTCAGGTTTGTTCTTTGACACTGTTGTGGCTGCAATTTGTATAGAAACTTCTTATGTTATTAAATCCTTTTCATTATGTATTCTTTATAGAAGGATAATTACATATAGGTGTAATAACAATGACAAGAGAAATTTATTGCAGTCTGGGGATATACAACTGCAATTTATATAGTCTTGTGCATTACACTGTGTTCAGTTTTAAAGTTCATAATCACTAATACACCAAGAATCCACTATGCATTTGCTGTACAGTTTCTAAAATTAAATTTGAGGCTGATCTTCATATGATGGAAGAATGGTCTGGGGTTCCTATTAAAGCTGATCGTTGGCAAAAGAAAGCCCTCAAAGTGATACCAGTCTGAGAAAAATGGTGGTAGGTACAGTATGAGATTCTGATTTGAAAATTATCTATTAGAAAACCAAATTATCAATACTGGATATTAGCATTTCTTGCCTGTTCATGGAAAATCTTACAAATAGAAGAGCTACCCCTCTGCGGAACACTGCCTATATATAATACTGTACCTTTTCTAATATCTCAAGATAGAGCACTTCTGAGACTTGTTCAACACAAAATGTCTGAACTGTGTATGTGGAAGGCTAAGGAATTACAGGAACTTCAAGTAGATGTTGACATGGTTAATTTTCCTTGAACAGCTACAGGCAGGTGTTGGGAGTAACTCAGCCAAGTATCAGTATGTATCTACTCCAGATGCTTGAAATAGCTAATGTTATCCCAGACCCTGAGCTTTTGAATCCGTGTTTATTTGCTCCATTGAGAGAAGTATATGCTAATCTGATAGTTCTTTATCTTTCTCAGTGAAGGAGTATTTTCAGTGAGATTTTTGTGATATTGAAGAGCACTCCAGGCATTCTTAAGCAGAATTCCTATGTTTATACATGGGATTTTCAGACAAATATGTATGAAAGAACACATACAGGTCCTGAAGTGTGTTAGATGAACTGCAAGTGCAAAACCACTGCACACAGTGTACAAGTATGTTCTCAGGATCCTGGTATGTTGCTCAGACTCATAGTCTTACCAGAGCAACAAATTGTGCAGGGAAACCTGCAAATGTTGAAAGTTTTCGTCTTATGTTTAATGAAAGACTTCTAGGTGGAAAAAGAGGAGGATATATCTGAGGAAACCTGAACACAGGGCAGGTCTGTTTCTCAGATTTGTTTTATTTTCAGCTTTCTGGAAATTGACTTGGTTTATAAAGAAAATGCTGAAGTAATATCCTTCTTTGATTATTTTAAAATAATTGATCTGCAATAGATGACAGATACTTAGGTAGAATTTTTTAGAAGTATACTCCTATATTGTGTGTTAGGATTTGGGGACCCAGAAAAGTTGTGGATGCCCCAACACCAGGTTGGATGGTGCTTTGAGCAACTTCATCTAGCCTGCCCATGGCAGAGGGAACTAGATGATATTTATGGTCTCTTCCAATCCAAACCATTGTCTGATTCTGTGACCTAAGTGTGAATCAGGAGGGATTATTGTGTTTTAATTTGATTTTCCAGATCAACATTCTTTATCTTCCTATCCAGTTTGTAATCAAATGCATCTAGTGGATCTTCTTTAGGCATATATGAAATACAGTATCTTAAGCAGTTTCATAAAGCCATGTGTTCCCATTCCTATCTCAACAGCAGTATACCTAGCAATGACCCAGAGAACTTGCCACATTATTAATATATGTACATTGGGGGAGTTTAGTAATATATCCAGTGGTGCTTATTGTTCTGATGGTTATAAGGCTTTATTTATCTATTTCATCATTTTTTGGAACAGTTACAATCAAGTCTTGACTGGCTGTGCTGCCATTGGAACATGTACTTCAATGCTCTATTGTCAGTGTTTTTGTTAAGGAGAGCAGTTTCTCACTAACCTAGCAGTAAAAGATAGGTTAGATGTTACATGTGAACAAAAATCATGTGCTGTTTATTTTAATGATAGCACATTGTTGTTATATTGTTTAGTGAATTGAAAAGTGGATAGAGTCCTCAGTCAATAAGGGTTACTCTGCAATTGCATTTGTAAAAACAAAGGAATTGAGTTGCTTGATGATAGCTCAACCTTAACTACTTGCTGAAAGAAAAAGATCAGTTTTTTAATCCCATAAGATGTCATAGTTTCAGATAAACTCACTGGGTAAAATATTTTAATTAATTAAATGCCATAAGATAGAGTTCAAATCATACATACTATCTTGAAAAGTATAATAGGAAGCACAGGTCAAGAAATTGTTTTAAACTAGTCAGTATGGTCTGTTTTCAGTATGGTCTGTTTTCTTTAGACTTACTGTGGTCTAGCTGTTCACAGCTTCATGACTTCTTTCTCAAGCTGCGGAGTTTTGGTTGTTTTAGCTTTTTTTTTCCTTGCAATAGTGTTAAGCAAGCATTAAATCAACAGGTAGACCATAGCTTGAACCAAAATTTTCAAAACATAAGATTAAAAGAAAGCCTGCCCACCAAACTGACATTTAATTGATATCCAGCATAACGGGGACTGACACAGTCCAAGTCATGAAAGACAAGAAACTAGTTCAGTAATATACTGGAGGATGTGCCAGAATGAAAACACGAACAAAACAAAACAAAACAGAAGCAAAACCCACACAAAATAAAATTAAGAAACACAGGTCTGAAAGGAGTTTGCAAAGCAAGTCATTCAGCATAAGTCTTTATTGTTTTGGTGGCTGTTTAGGGAGTTGCCGTTCCCTCTCCAATGGCACTGCAGTTTGTGCAGCTGTATTACCCAGGTCAGGACCTGATTCAACTGAAAAATATTTTCTTTTCCTGTGTTCTTTTTCATCCTGCACATTTTGCTGTCTGGTTCTGTCTGAGACTTCTGAAAGCCACCACATGGAAGATAGTGAAAGCCAAGGCCATGGGAGGAGGCAGCTGACAGCAGTCCCTGATTTATGCCATAGAGGTACCAAACTTCTACCTGTGGTCTCTGCTGTCTCTTCACTGCCACTCTTGTTTAGTGCTGGCACAAATCCTGAACAAACTGATTCCGTGCATTTGCAAAGCTGTATTTAAGCTTAATGAGACCAGGTGAGGTCTTCATAAGCAAGTTATGCATTTATTATAAGTAAAATAAAAATATTGTGTGTAAATAATGAAAGCAGGAACAAAGTGAAATTCACAAGGCTGGGGTGATATGCAAGGGTTTTTCTAAGCAGGAGCTATTGGAGTTACCCAAATACTAGACCAGTAACTTGCGTAGACTCCCCTTACAAATCGATCATATATACTAGGATATACATTCAGATGAAGCTAAGTGACACAACAGCCCAGTACATGAGAGAAATGTTAGCAAGCAGCACAACATTCTCAGCAACAGTTGTGGTTCACAGCCCAAAAAAGTGTTCCAGCTCAGTCTCCCAAGCCTCAAAGATGGCTAGCCCATTGTAAAGATGGTATCTGACTTAAGGCGTTTATTCCTACTAGATTTATGTGAAATATGCAGTTTATTTCCTCAGACTATTGGTTTTTATTTGCGATTTATTGGAGACTTATTAAATATCAGCATTGTGAGCAGTCTCAAATCTTCACTTTTATGTTTATTGCAATTAACATAACTTTTTTTTATTGCAAAAATAGCTGTATAATACATCCATCCACATCTTTCTCAGGGGAAATGTTGATTCTGATCGGTAGCATTAGATGAGTTGGGGAGAATGTATTGAGTTATTTTTCTTGTCATGTTCTAATCCTTGTGGGTATCTAGTGGTGGGGTATAAGTAAAGGACTGCTTCCTTCGAAAGCAGAACTATGGCTTCAGACAACATCCTTTTTCTTGGGTTTTTATGGAAGTATGATGCTAATGTGTGTGTTCCCATGGGTAGGAAGGTACATGGGTGACCTTTCTGTAAGGTCTTTTTAAAATTAAATTAATAAATATTATGTCTGCATAATTTGTCCAGCACAGAAGGGTGGAAATGTTTCTACCACTTTTTTAGATCACTTTTTAAATGCCTGATGTGTGTGGGTGTTGTAGTTGTGAAACATCACTTGGCTCATAATGCATTTTCATCTCTTCTTACGATAAATTGAGGTGGTTTAATTTTTTGCTTTAAAATAATCTGATCCTAGTTATTTTCTTACACTTTTGCTGATTATATTCAATACCTGTTAATCTGGGAATGGTGTGGCCTAACTCAGCATGTAAAATACAACTAAAGCAGATGTCCCTTTAAAATATAATTAAAATTGAGAGACCTTACTGTTCCTATGGTATTGTCCACAGTCTTTGAGCATTTATAAGCTATTGAGATGGTTCTTTAAGCAGTCTGTTCATCAGTACTGTACTTCTTGTGCATCATGCTGTTGAGTTTGACTAGAGAGAGTGAGACATTAAGATAAAAACAGTTGAATGGGCTGCTCTGCTCCCTTTCCCTGTAATTTTAGTCCTTGCATCGTTTCAATCCAAATGCCTTTGCTTTCTGTCTCTGATATTGTCGACTTTACAGCTATTCTGAATCACATTCAACTTCTTGTGTTGGCAGTCTTTGCAATTATACCACATTCAGTAAATTTCTAACAAGGCTAAATTGGCTTCTATAAAGAGCCTTTTGAAGGCCTCATTGCTATCATTTTCTGTCCTGACATGCTAATAGGGGCACACCCGTGCACTTCTAGCAGTGCCAAATAATTAAGTACTTGAATACCTGCCTCTGTGCTATCTGCATTTTCTAGGATAGTGCTCGTTTCTTTTAGTTTCAAATAGCATATTCTTTACAGCTGTGATAGAGTAAGTCTGTGGAAACCAAGAACTGGGATGCAGATGCTTAAGAACTGTTAAACCAGCTGATGCAGGAATGTACTGCTTGTGCATAGCTCTCTCTAGCAGACAGAAACTTTCTTGGGTTCATAGGTCATCTTGTGGATTTAAGAGTTTAGCTCATGTAAGAGCAAACCATTTCAGTATTCTCCAGCTTGGGAGAAGGGTTCAATGAGTGTCCGTCACTGGTGCCATGGGAGATTTTGCTTCAAACATTATGAACAGTTTTTGCAATAGTTAGACAGATCAAAAGATAGGTACTAATTACTGTGTTCCAGTGGTTCCCAGTATCTGATATCTCACTGTTTCATGAACAGAGACTTAAGCTTTGAAGGACAAGTTGTTGCTTCTTGAAAAGCAATGATAGAAAAAGTGCCAGGTAGGGGAGAGCTCAAAATAGGAATCCTGTAATGTTTTTTAATGAATAATTTTAATATTAACACTTTTGATTAGTCAAAAGATCATGTTAAAAGATGGAACAGAGGATTAAACCCCTTAAAGTGAGGGGTCCTATCTTGGTCTTTTCTTTATGTATTTTGGTGTGAAGCAAAAGAACTTTGGTTTTAGTAGAGCATCTTGCCTAGCAGCAGAATGCTGTTCTGAGCAAACAAAAACTGAAATGCCTGTATTTGCAACAGGTCACTGACTGGGAATAACTACTAGATGGAAGTGGACAACTGTGAAACAATGTGAGATTTCTCATTAGAAGAATTAGACTGTAGGGTTGGCTGGTGGGTTTTGGGTTTTTTCCCCTTTCTTTCCATCTCCCTTTTCAAATGCTGTGTCTAACTGCTACTATTATCTGTACTTATGTAATTAAGCTGTTGAATACTGGTAATTTTTTAAAACTTGTATTTCTAGGAAATTTCTCTTAAATTTCAGTCCAAAGCAACTTGCATAATGTAATGTCTTTATTGCTACTTTTTTCTTTTCCATTTTCATGGAATTTGGAAATTTCCAACTGATTTTCCAGCTTTGAGTGGGAGGCAGGGTCAGACCTACAGAAATTATGGTATGCTGTTATTGTAAATTCTTAGAAGTTATGAAAGCAAATCTTTATAGCGTGAAGCAAACCCTTTGTGCATTTTTTTAAGTCCTCAGATTTTTGCATTTTGGTTTCCAACATTTTTTTATATTTTGGTTCTGTTTTTATCTTATAACCCTAATTTGAAGAAGGTTCTATTATGCAAAATAAAGGTTTACTGAATAGGTTTTGTCTTTGCAGGGACTGATTTGTGAAACTTTTTTTCTGCTGCTTCTGTGGAAAAAGTGACTTTTTTCCCCCCCTCTGTAATGGAAATTCTTTAGCAACAGTTCTGTTTAACTTTTTTAGTTTCAAAAGAATTCAGTCAATACTGAGTTTTCTAGAAGGAAAAGGTACTGAAGTACACTGTAGTTTCTTGGGGGTAGAGTACAGAGGTAGAAGCCAACTTTGAATGTATCATATTTGACTTGCTGTGAATTACTTCTGTCTCCTTATGTGTGTGCTTCTCTGAAAGAAACAAATTAAAGTCATTCATTGTTGAGAGCATTTTTGTACAAACATTGATTCCTAGCATTGGAAAACCAGCTGCAAAATGTAAACCCCAATAACAGAACCAGGTCTGAATGCAATGTAATTCTTCCAGCTAAACAAATCAGTTATTTAATACTGAAGCAGGGCACAGTTTGACCCTGCATGGCTGTAATTGATCTCAATTTATACAAACAAACTAACAATTAGCCTTAGGCTGTGTGTATAAGCCAGTGGCTTGGAGCTCTTATTCTCCTGAAACATCAGGCAGAGAGGTGAAGCTGTCACCCAGTTATGTCTTGATGTGTGGACATGTCTGGATGTGTAATGGTGCGGAAGAGAACCATTAAGGGAAAATAGATTGTGACAAAGCTCCTTGTCTGTTCTCCTTTTATCTTGACTTAAAAAGATTGTCATACCCTTGTCGAAGTTCTCTGATAGGAAAGTGAAGTGTTACACGTCTGAACTATACTGACAATGGTGGCACATTATACAAATGAGCAGCTCAGTTAAGCATCAGGAGAGTGATATATGGGCTGCAATCCTGACCCTCCCAGCCCCACTTCCTGAAGCTGCGCAGAGCTGAGCACAGTAAAACAAATAACCTTTGATTGGAAATGAGACTCACTTGCTTATTTCATTATGCTTTAGACTTCTACAGTGTTCTTTTCTCTGCTCAGCCTTTTTGTTTAGCCACCTTGGGCCCGTTTTTGTTAGATGATGGTTATTTCTTCGTTCCATTTTGTGTTTCTTTCTGTTTTAGTATTAGGTAATATATTTTGTTGAAATGGTCAGTGATTCCTTTTAAAATTAATGATAGCACAGTCTTTAAAAACCTTTTGGTTTGTTTATTGGGTTTGCTATTTCTGGTTTTGCTTCTAAACTTGAACTTTTTGAGTGGAGTTACATGGATTTGTTGCTGTGGTACTAATAATGCCTTGTCCATAAAAGACTCAGCAGTATAGCTAGCTTCCAAGCTATAAGCTAGAAAAATCACTGTTGAGTCTGTAAAATTGTCCCTGCATAAGAAAAAGTTATTATACAAGAATATAAGTTAAGACAAGGAGTAGGGGTTTTTTATGTAGCTGAGGATGTTCTTAATACAGTTGCGCTGAGAAAAGAAGCCTCTGATTGTGGCTATGCAGCCCTAGTAAGTTCTTTTACCATGGCAGGGGGAAGAGGGGGCAGGGGGGAAAGGAAACACAGATGTTTAAGTTTTAAATTCTTTATATTCAGAAAGAACATAAAAGGATGCTATACTGAGAATACAGAAGATGATGTATTTCAAGAAGGTAAGTGATGCATTTTGCGTAATTCTTGGCATAATTTCAAAGATATGTGTCCTGGCAAAAAATGCAAAAAACCCAAACCCCTCTAAATAGAGATGGTTGGGGTAAGGGGAGAAAAGAACAGTCAAAAATCTGTCTCCTAGAAGTAGCAGTTCTTTGGCTTTCACATGAAGTTGCTGTTCTCTGAAATAGGTCCTGGTTCAACTCTTCAAGTGGCAATTAGGCTTTAAAAACTAGAAATACATTGGTTGTAATGCTTACATTTATTTACTAACTGTCCTGTTACAGCATACTCCAGGACTTTTTTTTTTTAAATACAGTGATTCTGAATAAATCTAAGAATTAACACCAGCTGGAATCAGTAGTGACAATGAAGTTACTTCTCTTCTTGCCTTGGCTGAGCTTTTGTTGTTGTCCTTCTGCAATGAAAATATACAGTATTGCTAATAAGAGGTGAAGAAAGTAGTGACAATTGGTGTCATTGAAGAGGCTATTTTTAGACTATTGAAAGAATCTAAAAATCTGGGACAAAGAATAATTAACTTCATACATTTGTACACTTGGAAGTATTTCTCAAGTATAGAGATTCACAACAAAGAGAATGTGGTAAAATCTCTAAGTATCATCTAAAATATATCCTTAATTCATGTAGCATAAGCAGAAATAGTTCAAGGACTATCTTAAGGGAAGTGTTTTGACATAACTTTTGATCAGTGTTCAGAATTTACTTTTTGAATTGCCAAAGCTGAATACAAGTACATGTGTTGCAGTGATACCGATTTGCTTTGCAGAAATATCACTCAAGACACAGTCTCACTTTTTTAGTTTGTCTGCAGCTATTACTAATTTAAGAAATGCAACTATATTTTTATTCTAATTTTTATAAAATAATTTTATATTGGACTCTTTATATTTTGAAAAGGCAAGCTATTGTCTTTTGAGGAGAATGTGGCTAGCTACTGGTCTTTGTGGCTACTAATAGAAGGGTTTAATATGTCCAAGACTTTTGGCAAGCTTTGAAAGAATTTTATTTCACAAAGAGGAAAGGCTAAGGAAACTGAAAAAAGCTATGGAGTTATTGCTACTACTGTAGTTCAAGGGCATTCTGATCATGTCTTAAAAAAACAAATTTTAATGTAGTTTCAACCCCTTGAAAAACACATCGATACATTTAAATTAAGCAATTTGCTATAAGGATAACCAATTTTGTTTTTTTGCTGCACCATTTAAGTGGTTTTATCAACGAGTATTTATGGATACATCTAACGTGGTAATTACAGGATACCCCTCACAGACTAGGCAGCAGTCAAGCCAACACTCATGGTGATTCTTGGCTGTAAACTGTGCAGTGGGACGAAGTTATTAAGAGCAAATTTACAAGCAATGAGGCTTAGAATAATGGATTATATTAATACTGTGTATTAGAGGACAGAAAAATCAAGCAAATGCTCTACTGTACATAAACCATCAGATGAGACAGAGGAGCTTTCCTTTAAGGATGGGAATTTTCTGGTTTAGGGGTATGTAAAGCAGAGAATAAGGAAGAAACTACAAGAAGTCACAACCAACCAACAAAAAAAAACATTTAAAAAGACAACTACAAATAAAAACAATGCCTGTAAAGTTACATAGTAATAAATTTCATACAAGAAAAATAGTAATTGTTTTGTATATGTTGAAATTTCAGTTGTTAGTCCTGGTGTTTGGAGATTCTTCTCTTTCTTGATATGAGTTTAATTTTGAATGGAGACAAGTGAGAGAATGGTTAATTTAGTAGAAATACAGTGCTGTTTCCTTTTACTTAATTCCCCCACTTTAAAGTGCTTGCAGTTTTTACAGAGTGGTCAGCACAGTAAAAATGACTGCCATAAATGTTAATAATACAGAATTTCATCAGAAGTAAATTCTGACACCAAGCAAGAGGGCAGTTAAATTGAATAAGTGTTATTTCTACATAATAAATATGTAATTTGTGTGTTTTTAGAGTGTATTCCAGCTTTCACTATAAGCCTGTGTAAAAATTGCTTGTTTTGAAAATTGAAAGTTGCAAATCAAATTTAATTTGCAAATCCGCTCAGTGCTAGGCCCTTTGACACCATGTTTGGCATGACAGAATTGGTCTGATTTTAAGTGTTAGACCTTGGGCTTTCAGTATTTAAGTAATGCTAAAGTAGAATATTGATGAGGGTAAAAATTATGCAAAACGGACACCAAAAGACAGATTATCTATAGCTCACTGTTCTACATTAGAGCAGTAAATCAATGCACTGATGCTTGTAATGGAATTTATAAATTCCCAAGTAAATCTAATATCACTCATTTATCATATGGGAATACAGTCATGTAGAACTGTAGCACAGCTTTCAGTGTTCTGCCTTGCCATCCTCCCAGGCAGATAGGGTAATTTGGATCGGAGAGGTAGACTGTGATGTGAAGGGAAGAGCTGGGAGGACCACAGGGCTCAAAGATGTGATTCTGTGTCTCCCCAGTGGTTTGAAGTCTAACTGGATAGCTGCTGGTGGCGTGGTGGGTGCGGAAGCTGATCCTGGAGCCAGTTCTCGTTCGTGTCCTTTTCTGTGACCAGGACAACATGATGTGCTGCACTTATCTCAGATTTGCAAGTGATATCAAATCGGGGGGAGAGAGATAGGACTTTTAAAAAGCTGACTCTTACTAAAGTCTTGTTAGGTGGGGGAATAAAGGAACTTCATGATATTAACCCAAGACAAGCATTAAGTCCTGTACCTGGGCTGGAATAATCCACTTCCTGGTCAAGTCTGGAGCAGCCTTGTGGGAAACACAGGCTGGACAGGGGTCGGTGCCCCACCCTTACAACAGTGAAGATGAGCTGCATGTTGAGCTTCACTAGCAGGAGCCATAACCTGCAGATCAGCAGGATTGATTACTCTCCTCTGCTGGGCATATGGGACTGCGTCTGGAAACCTGTTTTCAGTCTCCTAGTCTAAGGTCCATAGTGTTAAGCTTGAAAGCCCAGCACAAGTCAACTAAGTTATTTAAGAAGCTATAGCTTGTGGTAGCAGGAGAGACTGAGGAAATGGGTTTTGTTTAGAAAAGATCAAAAAAGAAGGTGAGGTTAAGAGGGGGAGTGGATGGGTCTAGTTCCAGCCTTCCACTCCCTCAATGTTTCATAGTTGTAGAAGAAGGTAAAACTGGATCCTTCATAGGTGTCTACGGTAGAAAACTAGAAGGCAAAGGTGACAGGTCACAATTGGGGAAACCTCAATCAGCTAAAACAGGAAAGGAAAAAAGAATAAAATCACCACAGGGAAATGAAGTTCTATGCTTAGTTCTACTATGTTTTGCCATTAAGCAACCTCATGGAATGTTTGCCCCATTTTGATCAGGGGTTTGAGTAGATGATCTTGAGACGTCTGATTCAATTCTGTGATTCTGAATTGTATAAACAAGCAGGTGGCAGTGAAGGAACTCTAGCATGTTTAGACAAAGTAATTCCAGCCTGCCATGAAATCAGGAATATTTTGGTAATCGGAGTGCTGTGTACAGGAGCTTCTTTAAGGTTTTGTAATGGAATTGGTAGAAGCAACAAAAACTTTTCTGAAGGAAGAGCAAAATATTAGATTCAGATTGAATCTCTTTGTGAACATGCTGGGTACTTTCTAAGGCTTTCACTTATACCGGTGAAATTTTTTTCCCTCTGAAGATTGAGTTTGGATATATCTTTTAGTTCTGAATTGATTTTTCTTTTAATGACAAATGCAATACATAAGAACTAGGATGCTGATAAATGCAAGACATTTGGTGAGAGAGGAAAAGTTCTATCAAGAAAAAACTTGAGCAGGTTTTATCCTTCCTTCTGATAAGTCTTTCCCAAAGTATCTCTGTTCAATCATAAATTAGTTTATTATTTTTTCCAAAATTTAGCAGTGTAATATGGCAAGATTGTAACAATATCATGCTGTGAAGAAAATTGCCTTTGATTTGAACTTCCCAAAGTAGTCTGCCTCATGGGGAAATGCCACAGTAAGTTCTTATTTATTACAGTTGATATATGAATCTTACTTTGCTTTTCAGTGATGGCTGTTACATGTTCATTCTCTAACTATTCTTTGGACATAGTTTTATTTGGCATGTTTCTGTACCTTGCTGTAGAATGGGTGGACCTAATGCAAGTTCAAACTCTTGGGTGTCCTAGGTGTATGACTGTTGCTAGACAGTGAAACTACGTTAAATATTTAAGATTCTTGATCTCTGTGATCTGTACTTTCATGCCTGTTCTTTTGGTGGTTTTTCTTCTCCTTTCAGTGTCTTTCAAGCTATTGCATTTATCTACTTCAAAATGTCTTTAGTCTTAACCTTTGAAAGTAGAAGAAATCAGGATCTGAGGAATTTTTTTTTCCTTTCACCTGTTTTTAATTTGACTATAAATACAAATGCTTTACTAATACATACAATTTGCAGCAGAAAATAATTGCTTTTCCCCTCTCAGAGACTGTTCTTAGTGTGCTATATTGAGCAACATTATGGATGTTACTCCAAAGAAAGTACTCTTTCCTCAGTGTGAGTTTCCTTTACCTTTATCCTTTGTGTACTGTCATTTGTACTTTCACTGGCTGTTTTCTGGTAGGAAATTAGTCCAATGCAGTCAGGCAAAATACACACTTTCAGCCAAATAATTCATACTTACCTACTTGGACAGATAAAATCCTATTGTTCAGGTGGTTTAAACAAAAACAAACAAACAAAAAAAAACAACAAAAAAAAAAACAACAACAACAACAACAACAAAAAAAAAAAAAAAACACCAAGCAGTAGTGCTTTTAACAGACATGGATTTGTTTCCAGCTTGGTGGAGGGGTTTTTTTTCTGGGTTGGGTTTTTTTGTTTGGTTTTGCAAAGCAGATATATGGGGTAGATGTGTTGGTGCATTTTATGCTTTCCTGAGAAAGAAGTTTTGTCTTTCTTGGCTTTCACAAAGTGTGCCACGGCAGACCTCTAAATAAACCAAGGTTTTAGTGTATATATTGGAAATGTTGAAAATAGTGGCTGATTTCTTGCCCTGTGAAGGAGGACAAGGACTTTTGCAATTGCATCATATTGGTAGAGAGAGAATGTCACTGGTTTTAATCTTTCAGAAAAAATGATAAATCAGTAGTCTTGCTAGTCAATACCAAAATTGTCTTTGGCAGTTAAAGAAGTGCATGATACAGCATTTGAGTGCTGTACTACTGAATGCCTCCTATTTATTGTAAATTGAATGTTCACCGCTAATATATAGTATAAAAATAACTTTTGAAAGTTCTGACTGCATTTTCGTAATGGGTTCTTTGGGTTTCTATTTAACTTACAGTATCAATGAGATATTTACTTTTGGGCGTCCCTGTATTATAATGAGATTTTTTTTTTGGTCTTTTGTTCATTGTGAGTTTTGTGACTTGATAATCAGTACTTGGTAGAGTGAAATTGGAATGTACATTTGTAGTAGCTTCTGTTATTGGCATTTCCAGATGGACAGAATTAGTACAATCTATACAGACTGTTAAATAACACTTCAGTATCGACTTGGAACACAAAATGAAATTTTAAAATGTTTCCAAATTGAAATCTATTTTCTCTTTTGGCTTCATATCGCATTTCAGCTGTACCTTTAGGTCTGACTTCTTAATGTTTTACTTAATGAGTCAAAAATTCTTTCACCACCTTTGGGTCTGTTAGTTTTCCTCCCTGCTGTGTATCCATTCTGGTAGGATCACAAGATCACAGTGCTTAGAAGGCTTTAGCAAGCATCTGTTAACCTGAAAAGTACTTTAATTACAAGCCAAGCTAAAGCAGAGAAGAGAATTGTGGATTGTCATTTGCTCATGGTTTTTTGGTTTTTTTTTTTTTTTTTTTTTTTTTTTTTTTTTTTTTTTTTTGGTTGGTTGGGGGGGTTTTTTGCACAAAGTACAAAGGGGAGTAACATAGGGACCAGTAGTATGTATGTAAAGTAACAAAAGCATAAGAGACTTTTTTAAAAATCTTTTTAGGCGGTCTTCTTACTTTAGCCATTAGGCTGTTTCCTCTGTTCTGTTTTTCTTTGGAAACAGTTGTCTCCTCAGGCAGGTCAGACATAGACACATCCCAACTGAACTATTGGCAATCTGCTGAGGAGTAAAAAGTGAATTCTGTCAGATGTAGAATATAAAAATATTACTGTGAAATGAAACATGCATTACATGCCTTTTAGGATTGTTCCTGTTTGATAAAAATATAAAGGAAATCTTGATCTTAATGTTTAGTAAAGGTAATGCTAGTGATCATTGCAATTACTGGAAACAGGTTTTTTCAATTGTATCTAATAAAATGTCTCTAAGGTGACAAAGAAATAACAATATGTAAAGAAATAAGGTTGAGTCACTTTTTCTGCTCTAAGATAAATTCATGAAGAAAACTGCTTTTGTAACACTGGCAGTATAGTTTTCAGAGTAATTTTCAGAGGAAAAACTTTCAAAAAGTAAAACTACTATACGCAGTAAAATGTTACTGCAAATTGAAAAAATATACATTAGCATAGTAAATGTTTGAAATATTTTTAAGATACTATTTTCTATTTAAAATGTGCAAGAGTTATTTCTTGAACATTTTTTGAGACTTTTCTGTCTGTAGGGCATCTATTTTTCTCATTCATCGTGAGTCATCAGTTGTACCTTGAACCTGTTTCAAAGTAGTTGTTTTCGTTTGTTTGTTTGCAATTTCATGGGTTAACTAATAGCATGGGGCACATTCAGGTTAGATTTTCTTCTGATTGAAGACATAAAGGTTCAGGGCAGCCTTGGCTGTAAGGACCATGAGATGGTGGAACTCAGGATCCTGGGGGGGGGGAAGCAAAACAGTAAGCAGGACTAGAACCCTAAACTTCTGCAGAGCTAACTTTGGCCTCTTGAGGGACCTGCTTAGAGGAATCCCATGGGAAAGGGCTCTAGAAGACAAGGGAGTCCAAGAAAGCTGGTCATTATTTTAGCAGCACTTCCTCAGCATCAAGACCAGTGTATTCCAGTGATAAAGCTATCAAGCAAAGGGGGCAGGAGACCTGCATGAATAGAACAGGGACCTCTTAGTAAATCTCAAACATGAGAAAGAATTTATGAGATGTGGAAAAATGGGCAGACCACATGGGAGGACTATAGGAACATCATCAGAGTATGCAGGGATGTGATGAGAAAGGCCAAGGCCACTTGGAATTGAGTCTGGCAAAGGAGATCAAGGACAACCAGAAGGGTTTTTACAAATGTATCAGTAGCAAAAGTAAGATTCGGGGAATTATGGGGCTCCTGCTGAATCACATGGGTGAAGGAGGAATTACTGAATGCCTTCTTTGCCTCAGTCTTCACTACTGAGGATGGCTCTCAGGAATCCCAGACCTCAGGTAAGGAAAGAAAACTGGAAAAAGGAAGACTTCCCTCTGGTTGTAGATGGTTGACTTAGTGATTGGCTAGACAAACTTAGTACCCATAGATCCATGGGCCCTGATGCTCTGCTGCTCTGCATCGCCTTGGAAAAATCATGGAGAATGGGAAAGGCAGCTAATGAGTGGAGGAAAGCCAGTGTTACTCCAGTCTTCAAAATAGGCAAGAATGAGGACTCACAAAACTGCTGGCCAGTCAGCTTCATCTCTATCCCTGGAAAGATGGTGAAACAGAGGCTTCTGGAGTACTGTGTCCAGTTCTGGGCTTCTCAGGAGAAGAAAGACAAGGAGCTACTGAAGAGGGTCCTGCAGAGGCCACAGAGATGATTAGGGGTCTGGAGCATCTCTTATGATGAGAGAGTGCGGGAGCTGGGCCTGTTTAGTCTGGAGAAGAGAAGACTGAGAGGGGATTTCATTCATACCTACAGTTATCTCAAAGTTGGCTGCCAAGAGGACGGTGCCAGACTCTTTTCAGTGGTGCACAGCAACTAGACAGGGAGCAATGACCACAAACTATGTTTACAGGAAGTTTCACCTACATATGAGGAAGAACTTCTTTACCCTGAGAGTGGCAGAGCACAGGAACAGGCTGCCCGGGGAGGTCGTGGAGTCTGCTTCTGTGGAGACATTCAAAACCCACCTTGGACATGTTCCTGTGTAACCTGTTCTCAGTGTTCCTGCCTTGGCAGTGGGGTTGGACTAAATGATCTCCAGAGGTCCCCTCTAACCCTAACAATTCTGTGATTCATAGCTTCACAGCTGAGATATTAAATCTGAAGCCACATTTCATTTGAGTTATGAATAAAGAGAAGAGCATACCCTCCCATAATACTAGGTAGAAAATTTGATGCCTAAAAGGACTACCTAAAGTGTATTCTTGTAAGAAATATGCCTACAAAATAGCAATAATTAATCTTGTAAAATAAGAAACTATGCATTTTAAGATACACAAGTCAATAGACCTCCTTTAAATGGAAAATAATTCGAACTGAAGAAGAGCTATTGGCATGCACTTCCAATGTTTAGTCTTAAATGTTGTAAATTTAATGAACTTGCTGAAAATCTTTGAAATCAATAAAATCCTTGAGAAAGAGAGCTGCAAACAATTTTTCTGACATTTCTTATAATTAGTTATGGGGAAGCACAAATACAGACACTTAAAAAAATCTGTTGTAACTGACTTGCTGAGCTTTCATGGAAGAAAGCTGCAGACAAACCATGCATTTGCCACAGTAGGTTTTGGATTTTCTGACAACGTACTGGATATTTCCATGTAATTCGTTTTATTATGGTGTCTTGTAACTATGATTGTAGATACCCATCTTTTGTTCAGTTGAGCAGTCTGAGAATGTATCTTTTCAAAATACTTGGTTGTTTAAGAACATCATAAATCACTTCTCCACATGACTTTGGAAAGTTAGCCTGTTGTGTAAAGTGTATGTGGAGGGGGTAAACTTCCAATTTACAGAGTTGACTTTCACCTTAAGTTTCTGCTAGTTATATAGTCTGTGTTCTAGGATATGGAAGCTATTAAGGAAGTCCTTCATCTGTCCAATAATTGCATATGGAAATGAGACGTACCTCTGCACAATTCTCTCCTGACACAAAACGTTCCTTGATGGACCTTTGCTTTGCTGAGCACCTTTTAAAATTACTGTTCAAGGAGGTTTTTCACTCCGTAATTGTTTTATATGAAATAAAAAAGATTACTCTCTGGACTATTACTGGATGCCTAGGATAGAGATGAGACCTGCTGATATGTAGAATACTGTATTTGTGTAAGACACATAACATAAGCACTGTCCCAGGTCTAATAGAAATAGTACTGGTAGTCTTATTTTTATAAACTCAAATCAAATTCGGAAAAAATCAGAATATGCTTTAAAGATTTTTTTTCCTACATCTCAGGCAAAGTGGTACCTGAAATGCATGTGTTGCTTGCTGTATTTCACCTTAGTTGTTTAGTTATTAAAAATAATTCAGACAGCAAAAACCATAATCATGTGAAAATGTCCCTTCATAGTAACTATTACACTTGGAGCAATAAGATTCAAGAAAGGCTGGACATGTGAATTCTGCTGAGTAAATGTATTTAAATGTATTAGGGGTTATATACTGTGGGTAGAGTATTTCATAGGCTGAGGTACTGGCTTTTGTTGTTGAATGGATGGGATTTAAATAACTGGCTTCAGTTAAAATTTTCCTTCCTTTTTGACCTCTCCTTTAGGAACCCCCTGTACTTCCCCACTGATATGTTTCTGGAGTGTTTGTTGGTTTGGGGGGGAGGGCGTGGGGGAGTTGTTTCTTCAGAGTTTCTTCATAGTGTGAAGTGGTCAAGGTCTACCAGCCCTTTTAGTTGCTTATACTGAGATTTAGATGTTATTATACCACATGTGAATGTGGAAGGTTTAGTGGAATACTGTCTATCTGACAGTGTGAGTCATAAGAGTATGGAATAATTTGCCCACTTCTGTTCTGACTTAGGCCACTGTGTAGCAAAAGCTAGGGATTTTATCTTGAGGAGGTGTAATACAGTCCTTTCTTGCATCAGCGGCATGCAAGGTATTTTCTTTAGTAGCAATCTTCTCTGCTATATTTTAGGTCATTGATTCAGTGAAAAATCAAGAAAACGGTTTTCCAAGTCACTTTAAAAGTTCCAGTAAACCCTCTACCCTATTACAACAGGATCCTCTTAGACTGTAGGATCTTAACAGTCAATGGGCAATTTGTTCCAGAACCTGAAGCCTGTCAAGTTATCTAAGAAAGCTTAGAAATGGAGCACTGTTTGTTAATACTGTGCTTTTTGTATGAGTTACTGAGTAACGAATTCAAACTTTAATTTTCCAGAACCTCTTCCTGCCTCTCAGAACACTTGCTGTGAAGTTCAAACATTGTTTTCAGGCCAATGAGGTAATTCTCTGGATGCGGATGCACATCTGTTAACTTGTATGGGAATTATGCCAAATTCCACTTAAGTTTACAAGTACTTTTGTGGTATTGATTTTAACTGGTTCCCCATATTTGCATGTGCTGAAGTGACCAGAATGTGGTAAAAGGTACTCACTGTGGTCTGTGTGTTGAGCCTTGCTTTCTGAACTAAATTGAAGTGAGATTTTCTGAAGTGTGCATAAATGCTTACAAGGTCATTTGAAGTATCCTGTTCAGCAAAGTGTGCATAGGATGCAGCCTTCCTTTTAAGCAAAAAAGAGCAAAATGCTCTAGGTCTGGATGAGCAGAAGCTCTACACTGATTGAGAGGTCCCTGATGAAAGATTTTGGTCTCTGGGTTGTAAAAAAGTTATCCTTCTTCCCTGGGACCTGGCTGGAATACCAGTATCTTCCTCTACAGTAATAGTAGATCTGTGAGAGCACCATCCTGCCCTCTCAGCTAGGTTTTAATGAAAAACAGTAACACAAATCTGCTGAACTTGATTAGAAATATCTAGAGTCTTCAAGTGCAGCTGACTATATGCAGGAAAAAGGAGGTGGGAAAAGTTTGAAAGTTGGCTGCTTTGCAATATAGAGTAGAAAAAGGCAATTGAAACAAAACCTGGAAGTTCAGTCATCATTCTGGAAGTGAATATGTGTTTAATAAGATTGCTTTCCAGATATTTGCAGTTAAGCTTTCTCTCTGGCTGTAAAATGAAGTCTGCCATTCTTGCCACTGTTAACTGCATCTGTCTATGTAACTGCCAGTATGAAAACCAGTTGCTTTGATATCAATAACTTCAATTATATTGCTGTAGTATTTGAAGAATAATTTAAGCAAGCTATTAATTTATTACTGCAAAACTTCTGTATTTCTAGATTTAAAAATTGAATAGAAATTAAAGGTGAGTGTGTCAAGAAACTGTAAGGACTGCAACGTGTATGGTATGATGGGCGCTTAAAGTGTTTGAATAGTCATAAAAATTATTTTTAATAACAAGTACATGGTTCTGTGGAAAGTAAATATCACTGGGTACAAACCAAAAGGCAAGATGCCCTACCTATCAGCAGCAGTTTGTTATTAACGCAGTCAGTGGTATGTTTGGAAAGTGTACAGGCTCTCCCTTCAGGCTTGTAACACTTTTTGGTGACATACGCATGAACGGAAGAAAAGTTTTTTAATTGCAGCTCAAAGCAAATTTTTCTGGGTTTTTTTTTTTTTTTTTCACTTGAAGGTACCAGAAAACTCTTTTGTCTAGTCTTTCACCTTGGGGATATATACCACATATCTTAACTGATTTTTTTTCTTATTTTTAATATTTGATTTTTGCTTTATTATTTAACAGATAAAGACAACTTGTATGTAAAAAGAAGACCTATTACTTAAATAAAACTATATTTTGAGCATTTTATAAGTATACATTAATTAAGTGATATGTATTTCATACATTTTTATCCTGAAGCAATGAGAGTGAGGCTGGCAGACAGTGATGCACTAGATGCTGATTTAAGTAGACAGTTGATACAAATTGTTATTTGAACTACTGGCAAGGGCTGTGGGAAAATCAGTATGTGTTTAGACTTATGATTAGTTTGCCTGAGTTGTGTCTGAAAGCTTCTCTTTTCTTGGTTTCCAATTTGATATCAAAACATTATGCTGTGTCTAAAGAAACAGAAAGAAATAATTTTTGGTTACACTGCTGTGTATTTAGGGCTGCTTGTATCCCCATTTGGCAAGTGGAGAAGGTGGAACTGTTGCTTTTCCCTGCTTGTATCTTCTTAGATCCCAGATGGTGAGAAAGCAGCACTGTCAAATGAAGGAAAGAGGAGATAGGGGCAAAAGTAGGAGATGCAATTCTAAAAGTCAAGCCTCAAGTTATCAGCATTTTGACACCTAGCAGGCCTTGACAAGCAAGCAGGAATTTAAACCTGCCCTAGTTTTACCTTTATTTTCAGTAAGGTTATCTGTCTTCTATTGCAAATATATCTTTTTTTTATGCCTAAAATTAATCCTGGAAGTAGCAACATAGAGTTCTTACTAGCAGTCTTCTTAGAGCATCTTATTGTATTACAGATAGTTAAGGTCTCAGAGCCTCAAGTATGCAGGAGATAGTAGTTGGACAATCACAGTGGGAAGGCTCAGAGTTCTAGAATTAATTCACACTGCGCATTAAATAAGTGTTAGTTGAAACTGACCCAAGAAAACATGAAACACTACAAGTTTTGATGCTCAGACTCAAGGATGGAATTGATGGATGGCAAAGCTCACAGCCATCATATGAAGTAGACTAAAAATAGTTTTCCTGAAATTCACATGGTATAGTAAGACAGTTTCATGTATCTTGTCCGTATTCATTAACACCTAAATAAAGCAGAATATACATATTTGCTCCATCTTAATTCTCAGCTTCATTTTTCTGCTTATTGGAAAGTTGCCGTGGGAAATTCGAGAAGTTGCTTACCAGGACCATACATTGCTTGTGCGACCATGTGGCCTGAACAGTAGTAGTTTCAGCTACCTTGGAGCCTTGCAGAACAGAGTTATACAAGCTTCTACTATCATAAGCGTTGAGGGGATGTGTTTAGTGTAGTTTCCCTTGCCTAATCCTCATTTCTTTGCTCTGGGAAGAAAACAGGGAGGATAAGTTTTTGAAACAGGAGCGAACAATGGCAAAGTTGTTCTTGTGACAGAACGAAGAGCTTCTCATGTTAGAGCAATAGAGATAAATCTTCTTTTCTTGACTTTTGTTTTGGACTTACATAGGTGAAAATATGGACAGTCCTTGTAGTTATATTGTTTCTTTGAGCCTTTGTACTTTGACAGTTTCAAGAAAGAAATATTTCTTGGGTTCATTCAAACTTCTGGGGTATTTCCACAAGTTAATTGTGCTTTGTCCTCTGAATCAAAACATTAAACATGTTGCAGAATTGAGTAGCAATTGGACAAAAAAAGTCACTATTTTTTCAATGGTCAGAAACTGCATATCCTTAGGTGTCACTGGGGGGGGGGGGATTGTGACGAGATGATCTTTAAGGTCCCTTCCAACCCAGACCAGTGTGTAAGTCTATGATATAATCAGCCTAACTGGTAGCCATAGCTTACCAGGATTGTGTATGTGACTGTCAGAATTTTAGTCAATGAGCTATTTGCAAGTTTAAGTAGTTGTTTCCTTAGTAGCTGGGACTCAAGGGACTTGCTGAATGAGACTTAGATGTAATTGCACAAACAGAAGTCTAGAGGGAAAAGACAGCTTTTCAATATGTAACTCTTGAGAAGTGGAAAGGATAGAGCAGTATCTCTGCCAGTCTGTTCATAACCTATTTTTTTCCATAAGAACCTGCTTGGAAAAACCAGCATTTCTGCCACAAATTCTAATATGTAGTTTGATCTATTTCCTAATAAAATCTGCCAGCTTTAAACAGTATTTTTAATTAAAATGTGCTGCTGCTTTTAAATTTACTTTCTTTATTCTGTCTAAATCAAAAGCTGTTTAGGAACTCCCGACTGGTTTTAGACTTGCTCTCAATGTGAAGAGTTTTGCCTTATGGTAGCATAGGATTAGGATATAGAAGACGGTAGAAATTACTAAATTCTAGGTACAGTGACCATGAAATTACAGCACACTACCATGGAATTGAGTTCAGCATTTTCTTCATCAAACAGACCTTTTTTCAAAAGGCTTTAGAATGCCTTGAGTGCATTTTTCCCATTATTAACAATCAATTTGAAGAACTTGGAGTGATTGTTTACTTGTGAATTGAGCTATAAGTATCCACTGTACAGAATTTTATATATAGATAGGTAATTCTGTAACATTTAATTGATAAATACTTTTCAATTGAACTCCGCAGGCAGCCAGTGCCTTCAGTAGACTTCTGCAGGCCTACTGAGGAGCAAGTCTCAGTCTCACTTTCACGACTGAAAATATTTCATAGATAAAAGTATTTTTTGATTGATCTTAATTTGCACTATTTTCTTTTTCTGTTTTTTTGTTTGTTTGTTTATTCAAGAGCTGGTGACACAAGAGCAATAAAAGATAAGGCCATTTAATTTATTAATCTGTACATTGCCCAGTTAAAGGGAATTCTTGTTTTAATGTGCAGAGTTGCAGCAGCACTGCCTGCATCAAGACTGTGCTTTTTAATGTCTCACTTCAATATTTATTCCAGTCACTTAGCACTCTAGAAATACACCAGAATATGACCAGAAATCTTGTAAGGCAATTAAGCCATTTGCCATAACATTCCTAACTATTGAGAGTTTGAGTTATTAAATACACAGATCTAAATTTAAAGAAAATTATAGTGGTTTGGTTCAGAACTTTCAGACTGTTTCTCGAGGCCATGTATTGTGGGATAGGTATTTAGGGAATTAACCATTTTTTATTATTTTATGTTTCCCATTCAAATAAAGTTACTTTAGAGGACTGAAAAATAAAGAAAGTACATTCTGGGCTGCAGATGAGATGAACTGTGACTGCATGGCAACTTGTGACTTTAAATACCGCCCTCTGTGTGTGATGACCTGTACTGATTTGATGCTTAAGATGCTAGACATGCATGTGGGACTGGATTCTAAATGAGGTCTGGAATTCAAATACTTCTGTTTCTATATGTTCCAAATGATGAAAACAATGACTTTCCTGACTCTGTCACAGCATTCTCTAAAGATAATTCTGATCTATTTCTGCTTTGTATTCTCTGATCTGCTTCTGAAACTAGTATTTCACTTAAATACATGCATGCCCCTCAAACCTCTTTGAAACTTAATACTGTAATTTACTTTTATTTATGATGCAAAATGGTTAATAACATCTTCAGTCCCAGAAGAACTAGTGCTATTTCTGATGCAGCAAGTTTTAGTTGTATGTTAATTTAGTGTTAAAAAACAAACACCAAAACCCACATAAAAAGAAACAGACAAGTCCAAAAAAAGTCACTAAGCCAAACTTCACAATGCTGTAGCTGATTTCTCACCATGTTCTTTCTTTCTTTACCAATAACTGTCTGTTGCTTAAAGAAAAACAAGATTTGTTTATTTCAATCTAATGACACACAGAAATACCATATGGAGCTACCATCTATTGATGTGTTCCAAACAAATGTATTTTGTCAATACTACTACAGCTTCTTACTTTGAAGGCATGATGTTACATATTGAAAAAAAGTTTAAAAAAAGCAAACAAAAAACCCACCTAAAATTGAAGCTTAGTTTAAATATTGCTTTTTATTAAGGTGTACAATGATTGTGGAGGATTTTAGCAGAAACACCCAAATGATTTGTCAGAGAAGGAGTGTGACTAGGAGTATGTCATTGCTTTCACATTTTTTCAGTTCTTAGAAAATACTTTTTACATGTTTGCAAGGTAACACCCACTCAGTGACTGGTGAAGTGCTGTAGTTTTTAAGGCAACATAATGGGCAGCTAGTAAGGATGGTTTTCCCAGCTGCCAAAGGATTTCTCAGAGTTGTAATGACTGCCATACTACTGTCAAGCTGTCATGGACTACGTGAACGTTCTAAAGCATGTTTTGTGGGTTCGTGGGTAGCTGGTTTTTTGAATGCTGTAGAAATGCAAGCTGTTTCCTAAAGTGCCAAGGCACAACAGGTGAAATGTAACTAGATCTGTTCGCCTGTGCACAATAATTATGAGTGTGAGATCTAAAGGAGGAACTGCCATTTTTCAAGAGGATTGCATCGTTTAACTTCAGACTGAATTTCTACCTAGGGTGACTGACATACCTAATGTCCTTATAAGCTCCTTTATAGAAGCGTAGCCCTCTTGGCCTCTCTGAGATTGACTGTTTGGTGGATGATATAGAAACAATCATCTAATCAAGATGTTTTTATAGTTTATCAGTAAGAGGCATTTTTAGCAGTTGACAAAGTTTAGAAATTTAATGTGATCTCTTTCACTGAAGTACAGAGTGCTAATGGCTCCAGATGAAGACAAAGTTGCCGTTCGTTGTTGATTAGAAGGGATATATAGAGACGTTTGGAAAAGTAGATTTTGGTATGTCCAAGCAAACAATTTATGGACATGGTGAGATTAGACATTTAGTGTTCAAGCTATCATATCTGTAAAATTTGATATTTTCACCTTGAAAGATGTAATGACCCCTGTTTTTAAGAGAAATGTATGTCATATAGAAGCCTTCAGAGCAATAAGAAGTTTGCTCTGTTAAAGTTTGTCTCTACATTTAATAATTGATTATCCATGACATTCTGAGGAGAAAAAAAATAGCATTTGATCACACAGTTGTTCTGTCTAGTGCTTCCTACTGTTGAATGCTTTGTTTTGCAACTCTGCTGGTGTTAATGATATATGTGGCTTATGTATAGTATGCACATTTTTTTCTTTTTAATATGTGGCTCATTCAGCAGTAGATTATTGTCTGTTTGGCATGGAAAGAGAATAATCCACAGACCATAAAAGTTGAGCCACTGTTAGATAGCCCTCAATTAGTACTGCTTTGTAGAAGATGTATGAAACTTGGTCTAGTGGAATGCTATAAGGTGTTTGAAAGTAATCACTGGAGTTGACAAAAAACACATGAATACATACTATAAAGGCACATAAACTTGTCGTCTGCTCATGCAACTTTTAAATTGGTTTCCCACTCATTGATGTGTAGAGTTGCAGTAGAAATAGAACCTTATATATACCCTATATGTAGGTATAGATAAGCTTCCTCTCACCTCTACTTTATTGGGATTGATAGGCTTGGGTGCTTAGGCTATTGAGCAAGCAATGAATCTTTAATACTAATCTCACTTCTTAGTAATGTGTAGTCTTTGCATTTGAGTAGTTGTTCTAATTTTCCTGCTACCTTTCTGATACTGCATTGATCCTCTGTGTTCTGTACTATTTGACGTTTGGCTCTTAGTGCTTCAGCAGCCAATGAGGAAACCTCTGGAATCTGTTTACTGCATTCTTGTCAACAGTCTGATCAATATATTGAGTCCAGCTATGCTTTCTGTTCTAAAATAACTTCTTTAAAACAATTATCTGCCATGGGGAAGGCTAGTATCTCATTTTTCAATCATCTTTGCCTATTAAAATTTCCTTAGAAATTAATTTTCTGTTTATCAAGTTTAGTTCTTATAAAGGTGTTTGGACTCTGATAGACACACACGGAACTGAAAGTTTTTAAATTTGAGATACTGAAAAGAGCTTTTCAAATTAATCTGCATTTGCTAATCTATTCCAAAGTACATTTTAACATCAAGACACTGATTTGTGCATTTTAAAATTTTCATCCTAAGATGCAATATTGATTTTTTAACTTTATGGAATGATAGGGTGTCACATCAGTGTTCATTTAGTGTTTAACTGTGCTGCCTCTGGGTGCAGAAGTGCACACAACATTCATCTTCTGAGTGGGAAGCCTCTCACTTTTCCTAGTTATATGGGCAAATGGGGTGCACAAAAATAAGCAAACTTACTATTCAAGTCTTGATTATTTTAAAAGCCTTTTTTAACTGCCAGCATCTAAAAGCAGAGAAAAGTGACTTTTCCAATAATACTCTTATTTGGCAGACCATATGGATAAAATTATTTTTGGAAGGAGTTTAAGGAGAAAAATAGATGACACACCACCTTTAGTAGATTATGCAGTACGATGATTATACAAATTCACTTCACAGAAAGTGGAAATGTGTTTGCAAGTGACTTAACATACAGCAACAAGTAAGTAACATGTAAATAAAATGCACATTTGACTACAGCAAGTGTCTAAAACTGCTTATGAAACTTTCATGGATGTTAAAAGTTATACTGATTTAAAGAATATTTGTTTAGAGAAAACATGTAATATAGCAAGTCAGTTTTTCTGCTGTCGAAAAATTAGCTTTAATGATTAAGTATCTTTGAAAACCTGATTCTGACTTAACAATACACTAATCTGAGCATTTATATTGCCTTTTTTATTCTTTTCCCAAAGCAGAGCAGTCTTCCCTGGCTTGCTTCGTGTTTTATTAAACATTTTGTTTTTAATAAATAGGATCATTCTTATTTATGGTTCTTGTTTGTGGTACCTAATATTTGGGGGTGAGGGCATCAAGCAAACTTTAGTTTCTTATTTCTTATACCTGTATTTTTCATGGACTACTGTCTGACTCGGTGAATTTACTTTCTCAGTTTAGTAAGTGCATATACCTGTGTCTGTTGACTAGGAATTAAATGTCATAGCCATTGGTGGTGTTATACAAGCTTGACCTACACGTGCCATTTTGTGAAAAGACTGGAAAAACCTTTATTTTTTTTTCACTCAATAACATGAAATTCAGTATAAAGTAACAGGCTTTTTTTTTTTTTTAAAGGTACATATACTTACATGGTGATATATTTGAGGGGGTTTTTTCTGTGTTTTCTAAAATGAGAAGGAGAGAAAGAAATTTATAAGAGGGTGGATAGGAGAAACTTAAGCTAATTAGCCTGGGGAAAAGAGAACAGTAAGATAATTGATGGACCACCTCTCCTTTGAGGAAATTCGGAGAGAACTGGGTTTGTCCAGCCTGGAAAAGAGAAGGCTTTGGGGTGACATAATTACCCCCTTCCAGAGGGTCTGTTTATGAGAGCATGTAATGACTGGACAAGGGGGCATGGCTTTGAACTGAACGGTTTAGAATAGATATGAGGAAGAAAAAAGTCTTTACTGTGAGAGTGGGGAGGCACTGGAACAGGTTTCCCAGGACGGTTGTGGATGCCCCTGGAGATGTTTAAGGACCTGTTGCATGGAGCTCTAAGCAACCTGGTTCAGTGACACATGTCTCTGTCCATGGCAGAGTGGTTGGAACTAGATGATCTTCAAGGTCCCTTCCAACTCAGACCATTCTTTGGTTCTGTGATTGTAAGAGTGCAAATGGAAAGACTTGTGTTGTAGTTCTGGGGTTTTCACAGGAGGTTGGTAACTTAAGCTGATAGTGGCTGAAATATATCCAATTCCGCATGGTAGACAATAAGGAACGTGCTTTTCAGTATGTTATCCAGGAAAGAGAATGTGTTTTACTGTCAGAATTGGTGATATGTATTTACTTTGTGGGACATGATAAAAGATACACCAGCAACCCAGCTAGTTATAAGTGAAGTAAACAGCACCTTTCTGATTTGTAAAGCCCATTTCAGTTATGTTTTTTTATATGTTCAGTGACAAACAAGAAACCACCTCAAGCATCCATAACGAAGGTGAAGCAATTTGAAGGCTCTACATCTTTTGTCAGGAGAACGCAGTGGATGCTCGAGCAGCTTCGCCAGGTCAATGGTATAGACCCTAATCGGGTGAGTTTGAACAGTTCTGGAAAATGAAACTTGAGCTTTTAGGTAACTGATTTGTGCATCAGGCATTCTTTCACTATTCAAAAGGCATGCAGAAAGATAAGATACAGATTAAAGTACAAAGTGTCAAAAAAGAAATGGCGCAATGGAATATGTGAAGTAAATTTTAATGGGAAAGATGAGAGGAGGCTAAAACGCAGTCATATGGGATTTCTTCTTCCTGTCTTTCCGTACTTTTCTTCCTCCTTTCTCTCTTCTTTGTAAAGAGAAAAGTAAGAGCCCTTTTTGCCTTTGCTTCAGTGACTAGCCTCTTGGGGTCTACTTTGGCATGCAGCTGTGTTGTGAGATAGAGCAATAGGTAGACGCAAAGACAGGAGAGGGTACTGAAGTTAAAGTTTGTGAAATATTGTGAACCATGGATTTTTTCCAGGACAATCCTCTCCTCAGATACTTCTGCATTTCTTATGTTTTGCTACAAAGTTAGTAAAGTCTCCGTTAGTTGCCAATGTCAAGTGAATGCTGATTTAAACAAAAAACTATCAAAAATGAAATCAAACAAACCAACCCTGCACTAAATAGTTCTGGAATTATTCCTTTAATTTGGAATATACAGCCCATTTTGAGCTGCCTCAAGACAAAGTCATACTAATATGTAATAGGCTTATGAATACAATTCTCCAGTAGTAAAATAACATAAGTAGAAATTAGAAATGTGGCTCATACGGTGTGATCACAAAGTGACTTACCGTCTCCTTGTAGAGCAAAATATTTTTGTGACTAACTCCCTTGGTTTCTTCAAAGCTATGCATCTTAGCTATGCTACACCAAATTCTGTTACTACCCAGTACAGTTTTTTGTACAAAAAAAAGAAGCCTTCAGATACTGCCCTATGAATTGCAAGGAGTGAAATTACATTTTCTCTGGGTAAAGTGGCTATAAGAATGAGAGCAATGAAAAATAGATAAGGGGTACGAGTTTTAGACCCCTTTACAGCATCTGCTATGCAGATTTGTACATAACAGATTATAAGTCCTATCAAGTTCCTATGCTTAGAAATGTTCCCTTCGAACTTGTCTTCCTGTAAATTCCTTAATGTCATCAATTAAAAATGAACATTTACTAGATTAGATTGCAAAACTAGATTTAGCAAACCTGGCTAAATATATAGCCCTACTTCTTGCATAAAATGCCTTCATTTTGGCACTTGATGCATGGTATATAGCTGCACTTTGATTTGTTCTGGGAATGGTCTTTTGTTCATGATATCCTGAGACCTTTGCAACACTTTATGATAATGCATTGACTACAATAACTAGAGCTTTTTATTTGCGTAGCGTGTTTGTTTGGTTGAACATGGGCAGCAGAACCGCAATTTCTGTAGTAGTGTGAAAGTAGATTTTGTGTTGGGAGCCATAAATGCTTGCATAATATAGAAGACACAGATAACGATATATCTGTAGATAACAAGGGTTTCTTATGAGATTTTGACTTGGAATTTTTTGATCTAAAGTATTTTTGTTTTCAGGTATTTTTGTCATAGCTGAGTATTTCTCATTAAAAACAGCAGCAAGAAAAAAACTTAGTCCCTATTTGGTGTTTTTCATCCAAAAATGTGTAATAACACCAGGATGGTTTTGATTTACATGACCTTTCTGCTTTTTCCAATGTAATACATTTTAAAAAACAATAGCTCCGTATCTTTTTTCCCAAATCATTTATAAAGCTGGAATAATAACAGTATATTTTTTTTTCTTCTAGGATTCCCCAGAATTTGATTTACTATTTGAAAATGCTTTTGACCAATGGATAGCAAGCACCGCTTCAGAAAAATGCACATTCTTTCAGGTTCTACATCACACTTGTCAGCGGTACCTTACAGACAAGAAGCCAGAATTTATCAACTGCCAATCTAAAATTATGGGAGGTAAGTCAGTCGAAGCTGGAATACTTTGTACAGGTGGACATAAATTTATTTGCATGTGACTTATTCTGTGTTCAAATGAGCTTGTAGCCTAATGACATCTTGAAATTATGGGTCTGAATATGCTAGCCTAGCTAACATTTCTCCATCAGACACCACTTCACACTCTTCTGTTATCTTTGCTTCCCTGGTATCCGTTTCTAGAGGCAACATCCCCTACCCACCTTGTTTTTCTCCTCCTCTTTTTAGGCAATCTTGATTTTGATTTATCTCTCTGCTTTTGTTCATCCAGAAGTGTTTTTGGGTGGCCTGAAGCATCTCCTACTAAAAGCCTCTTCTGCATTACTGGTTCCTCACAAGTTGTGACAAAGTGCTTATTACTAAACTTCATATGGGGTTTTTGAAATTTACTTTCATCTGGACAGAAATCATTTAGTTTAGAGTTCTGTTATGTTTGTGACCTGGTTTCAACTGGAAAACAGTTAATTTCCTCTTAGTAACTGTTACAGTGCTATATTTTGGACTTGGAAGGAGAATGTTGTTGATAAAACACCGATGTTTTGCTATTTACTAAGTTGTGTTTATCCTAAGTCAGGGACCTTTTTTTTCCTTATCTTATGCGCTACCAGTGAGGAGGTATGCAAAAGAAGCTGGGAAGCTGGGAGGGGAGCATAGCTGGGACTGGTGACTCAAACTGACCGAAGGGATATTCCATGCCATAGAACACCATGCCCAGTATATAAACTGGGAGGAGTTACCCAGAAGGGTGTCGATCTGGGTTTGGGAAAGGGGGTTGGGCATTGGTCAGTAGGTGCTGGTGAGCAATTATGTTGTGCATCACGTTTGGGATTTTTTTTTTCTTTCCCTTTTTATTTTCATTATTTACCATTATTACTGTATTTTACTTTTTGACTACTCAACCTACAAGTTTGATTTTCCTCCCCATTCTACTAGGGTGGTGGGGAGAGAGAGAGAGAGAGAGGGGTTGAGCAAGTGGCTGCATGGTGCTTTATTTCCAGCTGGACTTAAACTGTGACAGTTTCATAAGTCACGTATCTTTAGGTGAATTTCCAAATTCTAAAAACTAAGCCAGACTTAAAAATGTCTAGTTATCAGTATGTGAAATCGGTATTTACAATCTACTTCATGAGTAAAACTATTTTGGGGAGAAGGATTTTCACATATTTCACAGAGAATGCTTTAGGAAAATAAAATTGTTGAGTTACTCATTAGTCCTTTAGTCTGAAATTTCTGAAAAGTCTTCTTTTTGTGTGCTCTAAACTAGAACATTTTTAAAACTTTTACACCTCCTGTGTTCTTCACAGCTGGAATGAAAATTTGATTTTCTCTTTCTTAATAAGCCTCCAAACTATAAAAAAGAAGCACGAGCTGATTTCAGGTTTCATTTAATTGTTGTTTCTTCCCCCAATTATAAATATAGAAAGTCTTCCTTAGGTTTGTTTTTTTTCCCCTGATAATTCACCTCTCATAAATCTAGAATACATACCTGTGCATTATTATGGGAACTATTATTTTGTGCCGTGACCTTTATATGTTCTTTTTTCTCATTGTTATTTTGCCCTGAGTCCCTCTCCTTTAAAACATCAAAGGTAAACTTGAAGAAAGCCATATACAGTTTGGTGCTTTCATTTTAGCTACTGACACTGATGTTACAAAAAATTTTGTCAGTCTTCGCTTTCCTTCAGCGTGTTCTCAAACTAAGAAAAAATGTACAAAATTTCTTGTAAGCTTCCTCTCTCGTTCTTTCCTTTTCCATACTAACAGGATTTCCTTTGTTTTCTTTTTGGTGCAGTGGTGAGGAGGGAGGAGCACTGATGGGAGATGCTACACTCTACAATTTTTCTATTTCATATGTAAAGTCTGATGTTTGTCCTCTGTTTGCTAATGTTCACTTCCATCCTTCCTGCAAATAAGTTGTTGTAATAAACACACATTTCACCTCTGAACTTGTATTACTTTCCTAAGCTTGGCCTGTTAAAACTGAGTTCCTGATTCAACTGACCCAATTATTAACTTTATCCTAAACAAGTGTCACCACAGTGGAAAACAAAATTGCCACAGATTCATAAACATCTGCTGAACTTCTGCTCTTTTAACACACACTAGACGCTACCACATTGTCCCTTTTACAACTTCCTAGATAAAACAGGAGTATTCAGTAATCCTCTGATACCAGATGGTGACCATTTCCATACTCCTTGCATGTTATTCGGACTGTGTAGAGATCTGGTCTGCGTCTACAGAAACAGTACTGAATATGGACATGGTACAGGGGCAAATAAATCTCCTCGTGGACACAGCGCTTCTGCTGTTCTTTACACTGTCAACTTTTTCCTCACACTGGGTAATAATGCTCTATAGGTAGGTTTAAATTTGACATAAACTCCAACAGCTGTAAACCAAGTAATAGTTGACCCTAAATTTCAGTCACTTGTTATGTGTCAGCCTCAGTGAGCAAACTCAAAACCAATTTAGTCCAAAACCTGCAGTATTGAGAGATTTTTTAGTGGAAAATACAGTGAAACGTGTGTTGATCTCAAATTCATCCTCACTGGAGGAAGTAAGGTCCAACTGCAGCGAAGTAAACCAAAGAACATATACCTAAGAATATAACTTGAAGTTTATTAAATTCAGTTGAGAATTTTAACTTGGGGTTTTTTTTTATTTGCTGTTACTATTTTGTTGGGATATTTTGCTAACTAGTCAAAGCAGTATATTCAAATTACGTTTAAATCTTAGTGCGGTCAGATTTCAGATGAGGCTTGTCACTTCATCCAGTCTACCAAGGTAACAGGTTTTAAGTGATATTCTGGTGAACTTTCTGGGGAATGTGAAAAGTAATGTGCGTTTTTTTGGTTTTTCTTTTTCCTTTTTTAAACTTCTAATACTCTACGATTTTTTTAAAAAATAAGTTTTTAGAATATTTATATGCATACTCCCACATGCTTTTGTAAGTAATGATATAGATATGCACATCATATATGTAATGTAAATCTTGTAGCTAATACATATTTCCAAAACTACAAGAAATGCCACCAAAGAACACCTCTTCCCAAGTGGAACTGAAGATGAAAGAACTTGAAGGGCTTGTTTACAAGCTTACTTATCTTATTGAGCCTTATTCCTTCCTGAAGGATAAGAGTGAAGAAAGTGAAATTCATGCTGCTCCCATTTCTGCAGGAAGTGCTTAGGAGTTTAGCTCTAAGTAAATAAGGATGTTCCTGTGGAACTGCAGACGCTCTTCATGGCCTTTCTTCTTTTACCTCCTCACATGCACACACACTTCCCCCTACAGACCAGAGCCCTGCCCCTGATTCTTCTTCAGAATAATTTTTTTGTCTTACTTTCATTAGTATCTTGTAAGGATATTGTCTACAAAGCTAAATAGGCTAAACTGTTTTCTGTAACTTGATTAATGACATCAGTAATTACAGCAATAATGAGAACAAATTGAAGGTGTGGGTGGTAATTCTCAGAATAAATAAATTCAAATTTAGGGAGACTATAACGAGGTTCTTCTCACTAGTGTCTTGTACTAAGTATTTCAAGCTTGTAGAGTTTTTTTTTAGAATTTAGGTGAGCCCTCTCCATAGCTTATGCGCATTCTGGATGTTACGCTGGAGAGGAAGGGCAGGCATTTGGGGCTAGAGGGCTTTTTTGACAGGTATTTTCCCCTTTTGTATCTATAACATAGGTTCTGATACTGAAATATGTCTAATTTGGAGTATCTTTGTGTTATGTTGTTATTTGGTGGCCATGTTAGTCAGGTTGTGTTGCTTTTACATCAGTAATATAAAAAGCAAAGTTGGAGATGGCTGTTATGTAGCAATTTTGTCACTTGGTGATTGAACTACTTGATACTTGACATAGCATTAAGATGACATTGAGGATGGATTTGACTCTCAGTTCTGGATAGAACCTTGAAATACAGCTTTTGAAGCTCTTCAGAGATTAGTTCTGGGCCTATAATAAAGAATAAACAATTGCTGCCACCTTTAGATACATATTAGAAATGCATATGGTTTTAAGCATTGTCCTACCTATATTTGGTTTTTAACAGTTGTTCTGCTGAATGAATCAAAATATTCTTGTAAGCCCAAAATAATTACATCTTTGCCTCTGTAGCCTTTTCCGCAGGACAGCTGGCAGGAGTTATTAATGGAACATTCTTTTTTCCTCCAAGGATATATTGCCAGGGCAAGAACGGTAATGAGAACTTTTTTCATACAATATTGACTCATCTTGGTTTTACCACATTTGGGACTTGGTAAGCATACAGTGGTGTTTTCCATACTGAGCAAGATTAATGACTGACTCGAGACGATGAATGAAAACTTGTGTAAGAAATTGCCCTGAGCATCTTGGTCTAGTGATTGGCATCCCTGTCCATGGAAGGGCAGTTGAAACTAGATGATCTTTAAGGTCCCTTCCAACCCAGGCCATTCTATGATTCTGTGAGTGAGGATGGGAAGAAAGACAATTGCTCCCCTCTCTCCTTCCTGTGGAATACTTGGTAGTTGGTTGTTTGTTTCAGTTCTTTCCTGATAGACATTGAAAAATGTGTGTAATTAAACATACTATCCTTGCAGACTTTCACTTGTAAATTAATTCTGATGCAAATGAATTTGGAAAAAAAAAAAGTTATTGTCAGTCTAGAAATAGAAATACTAGAAATTAGTATAATTTTCTGCTGCCAAAGGTGCTTGCTTTTATGCCCTGCATATTCATGTTGAGATGAATTCTGCTTTGCAGTTTTATTTTATTTAACTGTATGTATTTTAGTTATCTTAAGCATAAAAGCCATGTGTTGAGATCAGAATTGATAAGAATAGTTGAGTGCTTTTTCCATAGAAATATTGCATATAATCAGAGCTCTAAATTAACTTCCTAAAATGGGAATCTTGTTTTTTTTAAAAAAAGTACATTATGTTCTTGTAAAATCTGTAGGGGCACATAAAATGAGAAGGGATATTTATCATGATAAAGGTTGGTTCCTTTTTTGATCTGTAGAACTCTGAGACAAGAGAATGTAGAAAGCATTAAGCAATATATTTCCTTGCCTTTTCTGAAGAATTTATCGTCACGATGCAGAATATTGCTGCTTGCCATAGAAGAGGAATTTATTTTTTTTGCATCAAGTTGTTAGAATTTGATGTTTACAAAGCCAAATTGGCATTCTGTGCTTCGTTGAAATTACTGATTCTGAAAGTTCCTGGTTGGTTAGACCTCCATTAAGTATAACTATTAATTATTATAGAAAATATTACTTAGGTTAGCATTATTTTTGTCAATGTATGAGATTAGAATTTAAAGTTTTCAAGTTGAAATAAATTTCTCAGTTTGGAAATCAGGTAAAGGTTATGGTAATATGAAATTCATCTTAATTAGATACCTCCTTAATTTATAGCCAATATGCAGGGTACAGTAACATCCTGTCCTGGCATCAGTGCCAGTATTTAAGAACATTAATGTGAGAAGAAAAGTTTTTCTGAGAGACATTTGTGACCTGTCCATTCAGCTCATAATCCTTGTGCTATATATTCTCCAGACATTATTAACTTCTAATTTCAGTAACTTTGACTATACTTTAAACTTCTATACTATATTTTGGTGGCAGGCAGGCGGGGTTGTCAAAACTATATGATACTGTTGAAGCCTAGATGAAACCAAAGTGCGTAAATATAGCTGGCTTGGAAAACTATAGATAGCATCCATTTTTATTTTTTAATTGGATTATTAGCACTAAAACAAGGTCATGACAAAAAATACAGTATGAAGAAAATAAAACCCTTATTATATGAAAATCCTTGCTTCAATGTGTGGCTTATATAAAAAAATAAAATAAAATGTAGCTATCCATAGATATGACTAAAATAATTTTAGTAACTAAAGATTGGATGTAAGCTGATACTCTCATGTCCTTCGGATAAGCAAACAAGCTAGTAATTAATTGAGGCTTAGAGGATGACTTTGTGTAGTTACTCTAGTTTGCCTGTTGCAGTCTTAAGGCCCTTTGAGAAGGTGTTAATGCATGCAGCTAGACAGATCCCTAGCCTGATCCCTTGTGGCAATTCTATTTACTTCTCCACTGTAAATAAAATACAGTTGGTTTATAATGCAGTTCTGCTGAACTGCTGCCCTGCACTTCTGTGTAGTTTGTTTCACTGTGTCTGCCATGGTAAATTTTTTCCTAGCAAATTGCATTTAAACTGAATGTATTGTTTATTGTGACTTGAAAGTTATTGCACTGTGGGGTCTGGTGCATTAGAGTACTACTTGAAGAAGTGCTTTCGTGGATGAAAGTGAACAGCCTGTAAAAATAAACTTCATAGAAAAGTCAATTCCTGCATGTCAGTCATGCTGTGAATCTGATTCCAGGAGAAAGCACAGTGTCACAGTGATAGCTATGACAAGGAAAACTTGCCTGGGTCCCATGTTGCTTTATAGTGAATGAACACTAGGGATCACATCCTCCAGCTATAAAGTTACTGCAGTTAAGATGAAATACAACTGCCTGGACTCATAAGCTAATGATGATATTGATAAGTGATTTGCAATGTCTTTCAGATGTTTGCTACAGGTAGCTGATACTTGCTGATAAGTAAGCTGAAGAAAAGTTAGTTTTCCCTCTTTACTGATTGATTGGTCTTAGCACACCTGACTTATGACATATTCAGTTTGTCAGTCCTGTAAAGTAAGTAGCAGGAATTTCATTAGTGTTGACATTTTCAGTCTTTTGATCTGTATTGGTTTTTAAAACTCTGTGGAAAAAATAAGACCACTCTAACCACCTCCTTTTGATAATGGAGGGGAGAACAAAACTGAGAAAAACTTGTTTTCCTCCTGACTTATATTTTCACAATTCAAACTACTTTTGAATATGGCTGACCTTTCCAAGTTTCTAAACTGTTTAGATGTCTAACATAGAAGAGGTAAATTTAAAATACAAAATTGTAGACCGTCAGTCTAGGTAGAAGATAAAGAGGAAAATGTCTTCCAGGCTACTTAGCCATTTGAAAAATAACCCATAAAATTTAGTTGCAGTGACTTGATATTTTGATACTCATGGATTAGCATTATTGTTTAATATAAAACATTAAGAAATAAAACACAGTATGTAGTCTTGATGATGTCTTAGATCAGTGTTGGATTTTTTGCTGTTCAGTTACTTATAAAAGGATTGTTTCAGAATGCCCACTGTGGCATGACAGTAATTTTCTAAGTAGACAGTTTATTGATTTTCTGTCTTTCTCTTCACAGTATTTAAACTCACTCATAAAATGCAAAACAGATTGGATCTACGTCACCTTCACTTGCTGTAGACTTTATTGCATTGGATTACATCTGTGCAGCTGTAGAACATCTTGAGAGGAGAAGAGGCTTGGTATGGATACACTGTGCTGATTCCTGGGGAGGAATCAAATCTGAAATAATTCCCAAAATCACTTAATACATTATTAAAGGTTAGAAGCTGATCCAGGCTACTGAAAGACTAGTTATCCTGGCTAACTGTGATAGATCCTGTGCTGCTATCAGGCTATGAACAGATTGTGTAGAGATGCTTGTCTCATCTCTTCATTCTGTTCAGAATTTTTCTTCATTACCAGTACATACCCTCCATTTGCACTTTATAAACACTATTCTTTCTTTGTTTCCTTCTTCCCTCTTTTCTGCTTTAAAGGACTAATGCTAAAATAATGTTTTAAAGCTGACTATAGATTTGGGCTGGAAAATACAGTGGGTGAAGTTCTCCCAAGTGTTGATGTAAGGCTACCATGAAGAGAGTCATTGCTAGTCTGACCTGGACAGGTTTTTAGTAGCATATCTTCCACTCCTGACAAATTAAGGTCAGTAGTATCTTTCAGACTTCGCTTATCCCCGTTCCGGCACCGTAGCAGACTTTCCTTCAGTGCACTTCATCTCAAAGTTGTTTGGCTGTTGAGTACCTGTATACTGTGATTTCTTTACATGGTTTATGCTTGCTAGTGGTGCAAAAGTCAAGAAATTTTATTCCGTCAGTTGCTCATTTAGAACATTTTCACAAAGTTGTGATAAAAAAGCTCATCCAAATGAGTCAAGCAGAATTCTGCCAGTAGGAAAAGTACTATCCATAAACTAGTTATAACAATCTTGAAATCAGAGCATTGACTCAGGTCCTCAGGTAGGCTTTGCAGCCTCTTCTGTGTACACCTGTGACTATTATTTGCAAGACCCTGGAGAGCTAGCAGTCCACATCTGGAGTGGCTGTGTAGGCTACAGTCATTGCAGGAATCTGAAATACAAACAAATTCTTCAGTCAGTCAATCCAGAAAAAGCATGTAGCTTTATTTTTTAGCTTTCTTTATGACAAATAGGTTAAACCCAAGGGTGAAACAAAAAGTGGGATGTTACCCACTAGAGAGATTTTTTTTCCTGCCTCCTCTCCCCCCACTTAAAATGTACCTTGCAAGTCTAAGGAGTTGACATGGCTAATGAGTGCACAGGAAGAAACTGGTCTCTGTTGCCAATAAGGCTTATCTGATTTTGTTGCTTGCTGATGAAGGTACTGAACAGTTAGAATTGCCGTTTTGCCTCCTACATGCTCTATAATTGGTAGGACCTTTTAAAAAGTATAATGTTGTGATTCACAAGGTATTGTTTGTTATTGTTAGAAATAACTTGGAAACGTATGTTTAACTCATGGAGTATAGGTATTATTTAACTAGTAGCAGGAATAAAATTACTTTTTCTTCATATGAGAGATGAAGTATGATAAATTTGGCTTTTTTTGGCCTTAAAAACAGTACAAGATTCCAGATACATAAAAATAAATGTATGCAGTTGTAAATAACATTCAGAAGCAATGAGGTGACAAACTAGGGTTGTATTAGAACATGTTACAGTATAAAATATTCTGTATTACTGGAATGAATATTATAGGCTTTGTTTCAGATTTTGCAAGTGAGGAAGACCGAAAATTATGGGGTCAAATCTGTGGTTTAAAGAGTGACAATAATCTACGGGGTTTTTTTCTGTTTTATGGGCTTTGGACAAAATATCAGATGAATTTTTAATCTAAAAGTCTCTCTGCATCAAAGTAATATGCAATGTTTGCCTGCATTTTTATATTTACGCTGTTCTTGGTCACTATTGGTATCAATGGATATTAAAAGATTCAGTTGTATCAGAAGAAATTGCCAACCTTATCAATACAGGGGAAACTAGTGTAATCTCAATTTGAGATCACTTCTTACTCTGAAACTTGTGTTAATTCCCTAGGCAGAATCAGATTTTTACAAAGGTAGAACCATTGATCTGTCACGTGGAAGTACAGTGACTCTTAATTGTGCCTTATTGGTAAGAACTAAATTAAGTGCAGAATATATACCACTCTATATCACAACAATTATGAGACACGGTAACTAATGCTCCTTTTGAAAGCTATAAACTTTCCAGAGTCAGGTGCAAAGTCCTATAGAAGCATTTTGTTTACTTTCAAAAAAGATGGAAGTCCATTGAAATCCTTCTGCCAAGGATGAGCTAAGAGACTTCCAAATTGTATGGTTCAAATTTTAAGTTAGGAAGTAAGTTATCTTCAAAAGATAAATTGAGAAGTTGATGTTCAGATGTAAGTTCAGATTCAAGTACTCAAAGTTATAACTAAATTAATAAATCTAGTAAGTGTTATAGTTTTTATGAATATTCTGTCTTTCAGATCACTTACTCATCCTTTATGGATGATAATTTAAATATTGAAATTATGTAGAGAACGTTGCATTCATGTGATATGAGAATTCATTAAGTTGTAACAGGGTATTGTCTTACAGGCTTACAATCACAGAAGTATTGTTTCTGTAATCTACTTACTATCTTGAGCTGTTTAATAAGGCTTTCACATGGTTGTTTGAGAGGTCAGAAATCTTTTCTCTGTTTGGGTCTTTTTAGCAACCGTTTCTTCTTTTATTCAAAAGAGCTCTTAAATGAGGCTGTGAGCGTAGCACCAGTAGACATGAAACCATATGTAACAGCTGGTGGGGAGGTGAGAGGGATGAAAAAGGAGAGGAAGAATATGTTTGTCCTGTGGACCTTTATAATGAGCTGTTAGAAGTGATGGAAATCCTTGGACTAGTATTAGTTCAGGAACTGTAACTCTTGTAATGATAATTTTAACAAAAAAATGTGCTCAACAAGGAAAGGCAGCTTATGGATGTGTGAAATGCCACCATCAGCTGGAACTTCACCAGTCTAAACATGTTGATTTTGAAATACCTAAGGTTCCTGAGTTAGATGCCTAGAGTTCACCTAGGCCTTTATTAATATTATTGCAGTGTTTCTGGGGGATCATTACAGACACAGCTCTTCCTTCCTGTAAGCAGTTTTCGCGACAGCGTTAGCCGTGGAAGAGATTTGCCTTCATGTCTTTAATGCAGTGTTCCAATAATGAGCAGCTGTTAAGTTGGGGGGTTTTTTGTGGCATAATTCTTTATTCCAGCAAAATGTATTATTTTGATTGCTGAATCTAGCTAATAAGCACCTGAGCCTTGACAGTTTGGGGGAAACTTTCAGATTAGAAAAACTTGTAACTTCCTCTTTACTCTTTTCCTTGGGAAAAAATGATCCGTTTCTAGGCAGTTGAATTCCTGTCTGAACAAACACCAGATAAAGAACTTGAGCTTCCTCTGATCATTTGCTTCTTTCTGAAGTGTTGTTTTCAGTGATTCAGTACAGTGTTGGAGGGTGGAGGAAGAGGTGGGTTTTGTGAAGTGCTGTGTGTAAGAGTAACATTCAAGTTGATTTTTATTGACAGTAGCTGATCCAAATAGATGAGAGTATTGAGCATGGTTAGCAGAGAAAACATTCAGACTTAAAGTCCTGGATGTTGGGAGTGGTACTACAATATTGCCCTTAAATCTATAGCTCCTGCATTACCCTGAAGGCAGCTCCTGTGGCATAGCCAATTAGTCTCAAGCCAGACACTGCATTTGTCATTTGATATGTTCAAACCATTGCTCTTGACTGACTTCATCCTGACCTTTACCAGTTCTTACTTAGTCTTTATTCTTACTCATGAGCTACAACTTTATTTCAGCTTATGTGGTAATATAATTTGGCAATTTTAAATATGCTACTTAAATAGCAAGGACAGAATTTTTGAAGTCACTTACCTGATTAAGAAGTATGAATCTGTTGTCAAATGCACTGTGTTCCATGCCTCCATTGTAGCAGGTTAGTGCATTATGTTTCTCAGTAATAATTGACACTGCTTACTCAGAAGCTCAATCAATAGTATTAACACAGTGTCTGTAAGAAGTACCTATGTTTAGAAAAATCTTGTTTCATCTTCAGGTCATGTTGCTACCTAATTTTCCCATCCATCCTAAAAGAAATGTCAATACTTCGATGAATTCAGTTTGAAACAAAACAAGAAAATTGCATCAGGAGACATGTAAACCCTTTGAATTGCCTTGACAGGGAAAAAGTGTATTAGGCTTTATATTGGTTTTGGCTGGGATGAAGCTTGTTTTTCTTCATAGCAGCCAGTATAGTGTTGTACTTTAGACTCATAACCAAAACTGTGTTGGTAACGCCACCAGTGTTTTAGGTGAGGAGTGCTTACGTAGTGTCAAGACCTTCATGGTTTCTCATTCTGCCTGTCCCCAGTGAATGGGGTGGGAGGGAACAGGGAAGCTGACCAAAATTGACTCCATGGCATTTAACAAGTGTGCTTAACAATAAAACTGGAAGGGAAGCTACCTTTTTCCAAGGTAGTCATTGCTCAGGGACTTAGCTGAGCGTTAGGCCAGTGGTGAGTATTGGGTGGTGAGTGATTGTTTTTGCATCATTCACACAACAGGCTTTCATTCAAAATAGTTTGTTGGGTTTTTTTTTTTAATGAAATGTAACTCTTTATAGTAGTCACTGGGTTTTTTTGTTTTTATCTTTTATGAAATCTGTTTCATCTTCCTGAATAATTCCCTACTGAAAAATACCACGATTTTGAATAGAATTTGGTTGGATATTTCAGCTTGTGGTCATGAAGAAATGTAGTAAATACAGCATTTCACCTACTGGCAGAAGTTGCTGGAAGGTTTCAACCAAGAAAACCCATACTTTTTCGTTATAGGATGACATCAATGTCAGTAAAAATCGACATCAGAATTACCCCATTTTCAGTGATTTTACCAGTCAGCTGATGAAAATCAGCAAAGCTTGCAGGCTTTTTCAGTGTTCATAACTCTCACTTGTGACCCCTGGGGAACAACATTTAAGATGAACGTTTAAATTTGGCGTCTCATTCTCAAAAAGAAGCTTGCTGTGGTGCATAGCCACTGTTCTTTCTGCTTCTTGCCAGGTTGGCTGTAATAGTGGAATTCTTGAGATCCTGATGTATTCCAGAACTTTTCCAGAGTAAGCCTCTCTAACTCAAAATTGTCGTAATGGTTAACTATCATTGCACAGTAAGATTTTTAGCCTTTGTTGGTTTTATAATCCCCAAGAAAATTACTTTTTTTAGGGAACAAATTAGGGTTTCTTCCTTCAAGGTTCTCGAAGCTGTTGCATGCAAAGTCTTTCCTAGCTCAGATCTTCAGAGATATTTATCCCAAAGATTCAAATTTCTATGAATTTGGTCTGTATTTGGAGTAATAATATTGATGTAACTATTTGTCATTAATATAAGCCAAAACCAGGACAAGCAGTGATCACCTTAATTTATTACTTGCCGAATAAAAATAGCAACTTCCTAAACAAAACATTTACAGCATTTATCAGGTTAAAGCAACAAACAGAAGATCCAAGTATTGATGAACTGTATTTTTTTCTTTGTAATTTTATGTATAATTTAATTAGATGTTATATATTTGTATGGAGTCTAGTAATAATAATCGGTATGAAGGGTTAGAAAATTGTTTTAACTGAGCTGATCTGTTATATAAGTTGAAAGTACCATCATTAATTTTAAATGGAAATTAAAAATGTGATTTACATTCAAAATTCCCTTTTGAAGCTATATTTGTATTGGTCACCTCCATTTCTGAAAACTAATGAGATAACCTAGAAAGTAAAATTAATTTCTACGTGTAATTAGAACACAGCCTTAAGGTTTCTTTCACTATTATTTATCAGGAAATCCAAAATTTATATTTAGCTCTTCCCCTCTTCGAAATTTTTTTTTTAATACATTTGTCAATTTAAACTGGTATTTTTCAATGTTTTGAAGTAATTTGGAAAGGTAAATAGTGCTATACTATATAACGTCTTCCCTTTTTCAAGCCACTTTCCCAACTAGAAAAAGCATCTCTGTGGTGCTTCCTTCTTTCACAAGGACATGTTCATTCCTGATTTTCAGCACCTTTATCTTATCCCTAGAGTCTTTTAGTTTTGAATTGATATTTCAGTTGTTCAGTGCTTTTGGTTCTTCAGTGATGAGTGCACAGGCAGTTAACAAAACATAAAACAGAGAATGAGAAAAATGCCATTCTTTGTATTTACAGCCATTGCTTCTAAAAGTGTGTTGAACTTTTATTGGCACCAGTATATCCAAGTGCAAATAGTTCGTGCAGGCATATAGAATAATTATGTTGTGATGTAGATAGTCTTGTTAATGAACTTGAACTGATTGTCATCATACTTTTAATCTTTATTCAGTGACATAGATCCAGTTCTATGCATTTAAGTGGGATCAATACCTAATTTCCTAAAATAGAAATCAAGTTTTCATGTCACAGATTAAGCTTCTTAATTATCAAAGCTAATTGCATTTATTTCCTTCTCAGAAGTAAGTAGTTGTTAAATGTTTTATTAGTGCATGTACAATTAAAAAAATGAATTCTTGCATTTACAAATCAGTCACTGTAGAGTCTTATCACTAAAGTACAGACAAATCCCTGCATTGAACGGAAATATACTTGATTTGGGTAATAGAAAATGCGATGAACCGTTTATGAATGTGTGATAAAACAAATTGTGTAATCTAAATAATGGTATCTCTAGAGACCAATTAGTTTCTTTGCATGCTTGACTGATTCTAGCATTCGTATATCTTTCAGGTATTGGTTATGGTGGCTAAAGGATGTACTTTTCATAGTGCATGATAAAAGTCCTAAAGCAATGTCACCTGATTTCAGGGGGTGCAAGACCCTCTGATACAGCTTAAATTGTAGAATATCCTGAGTTGGAAGGGAACCCACAATCATCATCAAAGTCCACTCCTGACCCTACACAGGACCATTGCCAAGAATCACACCATGTGCCTGGGACTGTTGTCCAAACACTTCTTAAAACTCTGTGAGGCTTGCTGCTGTGACCAGTTCCCTGAGGAGCCTGTTCCAGTGCCCAGCTACCCTCTGGGTGAAGAACCTTTTCCTAATACCTAACCTAAATCTCTCTTGACCTCAGCCACTCCCTATATGGCTTCCTCTCTAGATCCTTCATCTTTGTTGCCCTCCTTTGGATGCTCTCTAATAGCTTTATATCCTTCTTATATTGTGGTGCCCAAAACTGCACACAATGCTCAAGGTGAGCAGAGCAGGACAATCTCCTCCCTCGCCCGGCTGGCGATGCTGTGCCTGATGCCCCCCAGGACACGGTTGGCCCTCCTGGCTGCCAGGGCACTGCTGACTCAGATTCAACTTGCCATGGACCAACACTTTTCCATGGTGCTGCGTTCCAGCATCTTATTCTCCAGTCTGTATGTAAATCCAGGGTTACCCCATCCCAGGTGCAGAATCCAGCACTTGTCTTCATTAAACTTCGTATGGTTGGTGATTGCTAGGTCTCTCTGCAGGGCTTTCCACCGTCAAGGAAGTCAACAGCTCCCCTCACTTTAGTATTGTCTGCAAACTTGCCTAGTATATGTTCAAGTCCTGCATCCAAGTCATTTATGAAGATACTGAAAAATGAACCCCTGAGGAACCCGACTGGTGACAGGCCACCAGCCTGATGTTACCCTATTCACTATAACCCTTTACCCCTGACCTGTGAGCCAGTTGCTCATCCATTGCATGACATGTTTATCCAGCTGTGTGCTGGACATTTTATCCAGATGGTTCCTGTGAGAGACCCTATCAAAAGCTTTGCTGAAATCCCAAAAGATTCCATCAACACAGAAAAATGTTCTATGGATATTTTGAATCACAATAATTAACTCCTGAAGAACAGCTTAAAAGTTTTGCAGATTGTAGATAATTTATTCATAGGAATGATTCTCTAATACATTCAGTCCAAGTGTTGCTATTCTTGCAGTGATACTAATATAAGGATGAGGCATAGTCAGTCATACCAGCAACCTCCTACACACGCTCTAGAAATACACTGATGAAATTCCATGAACTACTGACATGTGGGTTTCTGTGTTGCTCATAGATTGGAATGGATCTTTTTATTCTTTTACAGACATTCCACAGGAAAAGATTGTCTAAAAGCAGTTCTTCAGAACAGTCTCAGAATAGCAGCTTCTGCAAGTCAATGCCCATAGGAAAATACAGCATATCTTACCTGGAGAGAACACAATATTGTGTTAGCTAGAGAGAAAAACAATTACTGTCATTGTGCCGTACTTTCAAGTTTGTTCTTCTCTGCTGAAAATAATGTGAAGAAATAGATACCAATCTTTGGCCACAAATCTACAAATATTTCCAAGAGTATAGAGAATATTTTTGTTCTGCAGTTTCCTATTGACATTGACAGAAGGTCAGCAATGTGTTAAATTCTACTTTCCAGCACATTTTAAGACTTCAGGTGTTTAGTTTTATAAAGGCCTCTATGTACCCTACTTCCCTTGAATTCAGCAGAAGTTTTGTGATCTTGTAGAGCAACAACAGAGTTATTTCAGTGTTGTGAGCTTTTAAAGATCTTATCCTAGAAAACTAATGCTGTACAGGAGGCTAAATTTGTTAGATCACATGACCATAAAAGGGAAACTATTTCCAGTGCAGCGTTGCCCAGTACATGTGTTTATTGGAAAAGCTGCCTGAACAGAAGCCAAAGTAATCTCCTAAAAAAACTGCCTTTAAATGACCAAATTATGAACAAAATAGCAATCGACTGAAATTTTTAAAGTAAGAAAGTGTACAGTATATTAAGTTGTTTAGTTTTATTATCAAACTCCTCAGTGTCTGAAGAGAGACCACTTGAAAAAGATTAATTTCTGTCTCTGCAAAGTTCCAGCTCACAATACTATTAATCTCTTCAACATTAGTGCCAGCTGTTATGTTCCTTTTCTAAATGCAGTCTCTTTGTTCCATGCAACAATAGAAAAGAAACCCCGAACCTGTAGTTGTTCCACATCTTATGCATCCATTATTTTTAATTGCTGATGTGAAAAATGTAGCAATATTGGTAGATAGGTGGCCCCAGGGTGCTCTTTTATTGGTGTTTTTCATATTGAGTCATCATCTGTGAGTCACTGTGTGTACCTTCTTGAGTCCCTCCCTCACCTTCATAGTTTAATGCTAGTTGTGTTTTAGTTTAATAAAATTTTAAGGCAGTTTCCTTTATCTCGGAAATTCCTACCTGTGCACCTTGTACTGTTGTTCCACAGCCTACTTGGGGCAACCTTCAGTGTCACTATTCATTGTTTGTTTGCTGTTTCTAAGGAAAGGATTATTATTTGTAAAATGGGTCTGAATGGTTCTTTTGTTCTTCTTTTTTCTAATGAACCTGTGTGCTGGTTTTGGCAGGGATAGAGGTAATTTTCTTCACAGTGGCTACTATGAAGCTGTGTTTTGGATTTACACTGAACACAGGGTTGATAATGCATAGATGGTACTGCTGAGCCGTACTCACACAGAGCCAAGGCCTTTTCTGCTCTCTCCTGAAAGGATGTTGTAGTGAGGTGGGGTGTAGTCTCCTCTGCCATGCCTATGGTGAGAAGATCACAGGAAATTGTCTCAAGCTGAGACAGGGGAGATTCAGATTAGATCTTAGAAAAAATGTCTCCGCTGTTGGGGTGATGAGTCACTGGAATAGGTTGCCCAGGGAAGCGGTGGAGTCACCATCCTTGGAGTTGTTTTAGAGGTGTCTGGATCTGGCAGTGGGTGATATGGTTTCGGGGTTACAGAGTGGTAGTGCTGGTTTGAGGGTTGGACTTGATGATCTTGAAGGTCTCTTCCAGTCTTGATGATTCTGTGATTCTAAAGGCTCTGTGCTATTACAATATTTAAAGCCATTTAGAAAACTGACAGCAGCAGTGTGTCTAGTGGTTAATACTGTTATCTGTATTGACTTTCTGGCTCTTGCAGTGCCTTTGTGTGTGTCTAGACAACAAATTTCTAGGTAACTAATTCCTTGTAAATTAGATTAAGTTTTAAAGACAGTGGTTCTGAAAGACACCGGTAGCTACTGTATTGCAAACAGCTGAATTTTCACTAGTCCTTTCACTGGAAAGGTTAAAGGATAAGACATGATAACTTAATTTTTTTATTTCTTTTTTTTTTTTTTTTGACCTACACGTGTTTTAATGTGTACTGGTTTATACTAACAATGTGTAACTTTTTCTAAAGAGTTTTCAGTTTGTACTGGAAAGATAAATGCAGAGAAGAAATACAGTTCTGTTGAAAACTTGTGTAGCAGTAGAAGAAGAAACAGAGAAACTGCAAAGTTAATTTGAATGGTAGGCTAAAGTTTGACTTGGAAGACATTAATTCTTGATGGGACTTGAAATACAAATGTTTGAGTAGGTTGTCATAAGAAACATGGCCAGGGGTCCATGTGGAGAAGAGCCAAAGGTAGATAGGTTAGAACAGCATAAAATAGCAATAGTGATAGTGTTGGGGGTTAACTTGTAAATGAAATATTATTTAAATAATTATAATATGGGAAAAAATGTTGTTTTCGTACAGACAAGTCCTGCAGTGCCCATCAGTTATCCTCTAAAGAAACAGTAAGTTAATCTGTTAGCATTAGAATGTTGTGAAGAAGCTGTGTGCACCTGTGAACAGTTTTATTGATTTAGTAGAATAGTTCCTGATGAAATGATGTATGAGCATAAGACTTAAAAGATAATACATACCTAAATTATGTCCATTTTTTCCATATATTCCCTAGGTATTGTATTGCTTGTGGTACTTGTTTATAATTTACTAATAATACAGTTTGAGTGAGAAAACAGCAGTATATCCCATTATCCAAAATACAGCTAGATAGTAAGGTAGCAGATGGTACATCAGCTCTAGAACATAATAAATTAAATTAATTGTATTTAATAGAAATCACATATATACTTCAGTGCTCTGATGGGTTTTTTTGGTGTTGCAGGAAACAGCATACTCCATTCAGCAGCAGACAGTGTGACAAGTGCAGTACAGAAGGCAAGCCAGGCCTTGAACGAGCGTGGTGAAAGGCTAGGTCGCGCAGAAGAAAAGACAGAGGAGCTGAAAAACAGTGCTCAGCAGTTTGCAGAAACTGCACATAAGGTAAGATTTTGGCAGGACAAGACTCTCAGTAGGTTAGAGTCACATTGTTTTGAGAAGAGGAAGCTCTAGAAAGAATTTGTCAGTCACTGTTTACAAGCAACTTGCTGTTTTCCTGGACGGTTTCTCACCTGGCAAATTTCTCATTAATACTTCCTTTGTGCCTAGGTTTGAGGTCTGCTGCATTTCCGCTTGAATTGAAACTACCTGTCTTCACCTTCATGAGGCACATTTCAAATCCATCTTCCCACTACTGCTTGGTACTATTCCTTGTACCTTGTGCAGCAGTACGGTGAAATTGTTGCTAATCCCCTTTGATAAGAAGTCATAGGTCTATGGTGGCGTACCACTTTGCTGCCTTGGACTGCAGCTCATACTGGAGCTCCAACATGTCTGGCACAGCGGCACTCAGTGGCGGAGTGACTTCATTCAAGCCACGATAGTCTACAGTCAGTCTCCATCCTCCATCAGACTTACGCACAGGCCAGATGGGGCTGTTGAAGGGTGAGTGGGTCCTGCTGACCACCCCTTGATGCTCCAGCTCTCGGATCATTTTATGGATGGGGATCACAGCATCTCTGCTCGTTCGGTATTGCCGTCGATGCACAGT
>JAWWEU010000158.1:34693995-34710906 GCA_035583155.1 Acropternis orthonyx | reverse complement strand
TCAGATGGGATGAAATACCTCACTGGTCACTTAAGTCAGCTGATACTTGTCCCTAACCACATGACCCACAAAAGTGGGGCCTAGCTAAAACTAAAACCTTAATCTGAGTTTTTGGGGATTTATCAAACCCATCACACTATCTGTGTCTGAAAATGTATTTTTTTTTTATGTATGGGAATCTTATTTATGAGGATTTTGAGGAATTGTGCTTCTGAGGAATGTATGTACATTTCCTATTCTCAGTGGAAGATATTGATAGTACTTTATACAAAGTGCAACAGCAACAGGCAAACATGCTGAGTTTCCATCGTTGTGACAATTTCTAGGCATCCTCAGCATTCCATTTGGTGGCTGTATAGCACATTCACAGCAGAATTTCAGTGCTTTTTGAAGAAAGGTAAAAGTTTTCTGCACATGAGCAACTCTTACAGCTACAAGCTTGATACTTTTGCTGCTTAGCACAGGCATTAGGTTTTATCCTGCTTGTGTAAAAGAATTCTTGGCCTATTGCATTAACACTAGAAATCCTAGATTGGTATCTTGCAGTTCTGCAGTTCTCTGTCTTCTGTAGTCTTTAAAAAAGTCTTTAAAATATTTACTGGGGTAATCCATTTTGTTAGTGGTCCATTTAGATTAGCATGGTTCATCTTAGTGGCCTCAGTATGGTAAAGTATGAATTTGCTCTTGAACTCTTCCATCTGAGACCCACCACCTTTCCCCACCCCCCCACCTCCCTGCAATGATTATAACTATGCCAACTTAGAAAGCAAACTATAAGCAGCAGGTACCACTGCTTTTTGGAAAGGGGGCAAAGGATTTGCTGCTTTAGAGTGCTGCTTTGTTCAGACATGAAAAATGCCTCTGATATTTGGGCTGCTATAAATCTTGATTAAAATTTGAATAGGTTTTATTCCTGTGTGCCCTTTCATCTTCCACATATGCAGAACAGTAGTTCAGCAGATGGAGACATGCTGTGAACAGAAACAATCTTTTTCAATTTATTTTGTTAGGAGAATCTTATTTTAAAAATCTCAGAATTAAAAGATGCTATATTGTAATAAAAATACCATCATTGATAGCCTGTGGTGTACCATATTTGGAAATAAAACATTTCAAAAACTGTATGTGACACTCATCGTCCAGAAGGGTCTGAAGGAGGATCTGGGGAACTACAGGTCTGTCCCCTAGACCTCATGGCTCAGGAAAGGTCATGGAGGATATAATCCCACACCATGCCACACAGGCAGGACAACTGGGGGATCAGGCTCAGCCAGGATTGGTTCGTGAAAGGTGGGTCCTGCCTAACCAACCTGATCTTTGTCTATGACAAGGGTTGTTAACTGTCTGGATGGCAAGGCTCAGAGTGGTGTTGAATGGATTTACATCCAGCTGGCAGCCAGTCACTAGTGGTGTCCCCCAGAGCTCAGTATTGGGGCCAGAGCTGTTTCATATATTTATCAATATGGATATTGGATGAGGGCATTGAGTGCACCCTCAGTCAGTTTGCAGATGACACTGAAGTGGGAAAGAGTGTTGCTCTGCTGGAGGAGGGTAGGAAGATGGTGCCAACACCAGTGGTATGAAGTTGAACAAGGCCAAGTGCTGGGTCCTGCCCCTGGGTCAAAACAACCCCATGCAGCGCTACAGGCCTAGGGAAGAGTGGCTGGAAAGCTGCCTAGCTGAAAAGGATCTGGAGGTGCTGACTGATAGTAGACTGGACATGATCCAGCAGTGTGCCCAGGTGGCCAAGAGGGCCAATGACATCCTGGCTTTTATCAACAATAGTGTGGCCAGCAGGACCAGGGCAGTGGTTGTCCCCTTGTACTTTGCACTGGTGAGGCCACACCCTGACTCGTGCAATCAGGTTTAGGCCCCTCATAACAAGACAGACATTGAGGTGCTGGAGAGTATCCAGAAAAGGGCAGCAAAACTGGTGAAGAGTCTGGAGCACAAGGAGCAGCTGAGCAAGCTGGGGTTGTTTAGTCTGGAGAAATGGAGGCTCAGGGGAGACCTTTGTTGTTCCCTACAGCTACCTGAAAGGAGGTTGTGACAAGGTGGAAATCAGTCTCTTCTCCCAAGTGACAGGACAAGAGGAAATGGCCTCAAGTGTTGCCAGGATAGGTTTAGAGTTGATATTAGGAAACATTTTCTGACTCTGACAGAGTCACCGTCCTTGGAGGTGTTTTAAATGCGTGTTAGATGGCACTTAGAGACATGGTTTAGTGGTGGACTTGGAAGTGTTAGGTTAATGATTGGATTCAATGATCTTCGAAGTCTTTTTCAGTCTGAGTGATTCTATGATTCTGTGATTCTACTTCAGCTATGTGTCGGGTTATTTTAAGATATAAAACATATAATGGAGAGTCGTGGAAGATGCATGGCATCGGAGTACTTTTGCTAGCATTTCACTGATAGAAACAGTGAATGAGGGAATTATAACTGCTTCTACCAGTTCTGTTTTCTAGGTAACTTTCTAGAGGGTTCACTCATCTCATCTTTGTTAGCATGCTATTATCTACAGGTAGCATTTTTTTATTACATAGAACCTAAACCTAAGGTCTCTGCTTGGTTTGCAAAGTTGGTTTGTCTACAGATTTTATACAGGATTTAAGTCACTTCATCTTTCTTCTCCCTCTCATTTCTAAATTAAGTCCGTTTTTGAAGTATTTGAAATGGAAATAATAGGTAATCACAGAGGTGGAAGGGCAATCAGTTCTTTATTTTTCATCATTATGTAGTGGCACCGCCTGAATAGGTGTTTTCAATTACTTGTGTAGAATTTCTGATTGCAGTTAACAATCAAAATCCTTCGGTCAAAATTACCGTTTTTTAAGCATGTCTTTGTTTCTGATGTCTTGCTCTAGCCTTCCTCACAGATAGCAAAATAATGGAATACTGGGAAGCACAGCTATGAAGGCAGATAGATCCTGCCTCCTCAGCACAGCAGCTTTGCCTATATGTCACAGTAAAGGAAACGACTGCCTATCTGTGTGCAAAGAAGTTACGGATTTTAGACATCTTTTGAAAAATTAGTCATCCAGACTAGCCATATTAGCTGATACAGCTATCATTACATGTGATATCTCTAAGTTTTTCTTTCTTTTTCAGCTTGCCATGAAGCACAAATGCTGAGATACTGCCCAAAGCTGAAACCTTCCCAAGAGAAACTGAAAAGGCTACATTCAGCAACTTTTACAGGACATCCAGTCTTCTGTGCGCTTTTTCCTTCCAGTTCAGTGGAGATGCATTCTTTCAGTTTCTGTGCAGGAAAAAGTGTTGCATTTCTACCTTTCTGACTTACTTTTTTTCCTCTTTTGTAATATTGCTACACAGTCCTGCAGCACTTTCTACCTGTATTTCAGTTGTTACAGGAGTGAAAGCAAACAAGGGAACTGGACCAAATGACAAACTGATCAGGATTAAAATAGTAATACTCTTCCCTAGTTGTACAAAATTATTGAACTGATTGTGAACATGTGTGTGAAAATAAAATCCAAAGAAGGGGGTATAATTTTCTTCATTTTATGTAGCATCAACAGAATGTGAATGTTGGAATTAAACACAGGGGGTTGTTAGCTGTAGTAGAGAATACTGGGAAACAGAAAAACTTGTTTCTTCTACCTAACGTAGGACGTTTTGCATGTGCACCAGCATTCAGAAGCCCATACCTGAATTTCATTCATATCAGCGTTTTACATATCCCTATTTTCCCTTCCAGGTTGATTATTTGAATAGTATACTGAAACCTTAAGAATACATGCTTGAGTTTTCAAAAGTGAGGGGGAAAAGTAAGTTTTACATCTATATGCACATAGCTGTACCTCAAACACAATCTAAAATTTAGCAATCTGGTAAAAAATCACATTACTTTTTACCTGTGATTCTGTGGCTAAAGGCCTGGGAAAATGAGAATGCACTATTTTCAAGACATCTGTTTGTCATAAATTCTACAGTAAGAGTCTTTTGAAACAATTCAGAAATTTGATTAGAATGACATTTGTGTTAGCTAATTGTCTGATTTTTAATATAGTAGCTTTCAAAAAGCATGTCTTGGTACATTAGAATCAACTTCTAGTTTGGGTCTCAGCTTTCAGTATGCTGTCACTGGAAGGGTGACTCTCTACTTCATTCTGTATTTGTTATATGCAATATATGCACTGTATTCCCTTAAAAAAATAAGTAGGTTACCCTTTTCCTTCACGGCTGTTTACCTGAAATTTTTAAGATGTTCTAATACACCTTGAGAATGAAAAAAAAAAGATGCTGCTTTTTCTTTTTTAAAACGAGTAAGCTAGAAGAGAAATCCTTACAGAAGGTATACCCTTCCTTTTCTGAAAATGCCTGCTCTTCATTTTTGTCCTCATCTTACCAGAAAAACTGGCATTGTATGAATGTGCTGTATTCATTATAGAATAAGATTTTTGCATTATTAATGACACTTGTAACAGTCTAAAATCCTCAGAGCAGTGCTTGTAAGAGAGATAAAAGCTACTGCAGTAATTGAAAATATTTTAGTTACTGCAAGCTGAAATAACAGACAATCTCTTGAAAATACCCATTTTGTAAAAAGATGCTTGGCTTCAGGAAAACATTCTCATTTGAACTTAGCTAATTGCATTCAAACTTTACATCTGGTTGTTTTTGTCTTGTGTAACTTAAACAGTTTTGTATTTTGCTTTTTATTTAATTTCACACTGGGAATTGAGAGAATGGGTCATCTGTGTAGTACCACACAATCATTTAGATAAATTTAGCACCAGCTCCAAGTTACCAAATCTAGAACCATCAGCTGAAATGGAATTTGGCCACTTCTGTTAAGATCAGAACAGGTTCATTAACAAATCAAGTTCTGAACACTCTGTTGAGTTATGTGTAATTAATTCCTGCCCTGGAAAGGTTTGAACACAGTTGTAATGACTATGGGTATTTCTGCAAATTAATCAGGAAAAGTGTCTCATTAGAAATTAAACTTCTGCTAGATACAAAATGTTAGGCTATTTAAAAAAAGAAATATTAGAAATCAGTTAAGGAGTACATTTTTGACCACATAGCTAACTTCTGTCTTCGTATTTTCCACTCTTTTATTAACTGTATTCTGCTGCTAACCTCACAAGTCTTTCTCTTGAGAGAAAGAATGAGTAGGTTTGGAACTGCTGCCATCTAGCTGGTCTTCTAAGCTTGAAAATAATTAGAAGAAGTGTCTAGAGCCCAGGTCAGATAAAGCTGAAAAGAATCAGTTGTCTAAATTTGGATGAAAAGGCATATGTTGTCAAGTGTTTACATAAATATCATCTGGACAGGACAAGGTCACAGTTGCACTGCTAAGTTCCAGACCTTCTGTGCGTTGAACTGTACTAAAACATTTCTTTAGTCCCACTGACAGTTTTTCAGCATTTTTGATTTTTTGTGTCCTCCAGTTAAGCGTATTGGTTTTTATCATAACTCAGGACTTTAATCCAACCATCAAAAGCCATTTACTATGGGAATTCTAAGGAACCTAGTGTCTTGAATAAAGGAAAAGTGGTTTTTCCACTTACTTTGTTCTTGCTGTACATTAAACTACAGGATTTGGTAGTTTTTAGAAAAAAAATCAAGGTGTGTAAATGTTTAGCCAAAGGTATCTTACAGCATTGTAATTTCCTTCTGGAACTTAGCTTGTAGTGTATACAACCTAGTATTATTAGATAGTCATGTACATAACATATATTATGATTCAGGTTAATGTTTCATATGAAAGAATGTAATTGTAAATTGTAACAATATCAATAGTTTCTTTATCTTTTTAAAGTTCTGAACAGAAAATAATGTATTGTTAGACTTGACTGCTGTACTGCAAACTCTGTCTTAAAAGGCTACTCTTGTGTCTAGCAAAAGGTGTGCGTTATGTGAAATAGTAACAAAAATTGCTCTCTAAAAATTGATCTTATAAGTAGGTAGGTTTTGCTATGATTTGCCAGAATTGTAATACTTGCTGGTATCTATTGTAACCAATTCCTTGAAAGTTCTCAAAGATGTAGAAATTTTGTGCCATCCTGGGGGAGAAAACAAAATGGGACCTGCTCTCTTGAGTCACTACTGGAAACCCTGATTTTTGTCATTAAATACTTTAACTGTGATGAAAACTGTCCTTGGATTGAGTTGTCTATTCAAAATATCATTTGTTTGTAAATGACATTTTAATATTTCACTCTAGCAGAATTATATTACATTCTAGCAAAACTGAATAAAAATTAGTTTCAACTGTAATGATGAAAATTTTCTCTAGAATACTGTAATTAAAAAGGAAGTAATGGAAACTAGGTTGAAGCATTTTGTGTCCAAGAGGACTTCAGACGATTATTAACACAGGTTAAAGTTAGCACCCTACCTAAAGGCTGTATAGGTTAAAAAGAACTGTTTAATTTATTTTCACTTTGCTGTGAAATGCTTATTCCCAAGTTGTTAATGTTTTCTTTTGACCATCTAATTTTATTGATAAATATTTATCCAATCACAAGCAGTTTTAACTGCCCTGTGAGAATAAAACTGTAGGGTTCTATACACAGAGAAGCAATCCCTTAGATTGGAATGAGGTCTACTTGCAGAAGAATCATATCTAATATGAACTGACTTTGCTGCCACCTCTTTTTTCATTCTTAAGTGTGATCCCTAAGTTCCTATAATCTCAAAAATGTCTTATTGACAAATAACTTCAACTGGTTAAATTACTGTAGATATATATCTATAGATATATCTATACTGTAGATAGATATAGGTAAGTTTTGCAAGAATGTGTGTTATCCATCAGTTGAATGGTATACATGCCTAATGCTCAAACTATGAGCCTTTTATTAAAAGAAATTCGTCTCTGGTGGATCAGAAGCTAATTTGATCAGGCAGCATTTTGTTGTAGACTCAACATAACTGTTTGGCAGTTCTTTTCCATTATTGTACATTTATCCTATAAGATAGAAAGAAATGTTTGGTTCATTTTCTGAACATTGTTTTAGATCAGTTTCACTGTGTTGTCATTTTTTCTTGATGTTATGATTTTCATAAATCATAATCAACCCAATTTGCTGCTGTGTATAATTTATGGAAAAGCAGATGGGGTTTTGTTTGTCATCTTTAAGTTGTGGAAGAAGCTCAAGCATGAATGGTTGCTGATTCAATATGTTGGTTTCTAAGCAAAAGATATGCTAGTATATTGAGTGTTGGAGAATATTGTTGCTGCCATATTCCTGAAGGCATAATATTTGACTGACAAAATCAAACTAAGATGCCCCACGCCTTCTGCTGCAAGCCACTATCAATGAAAGTATGCACTACTTGAGGTAGGGAGCAGGTCAGTAGTCATGTCCAGTACTCATGAAGGATGGCAATATCTCAGATTAAAAATGGCTTTAATTTATTTCAAAATTAGTCCCTCATCGAAGTAATCCACTAGCAGTGGGCTAATGGCGTGAATTTACAGAAACAGTAATTTTTCTAATAATTCCAAAACCACAGCATCCACTTCATAGCACATCATTACAGCTTGTTTTGTGCATCATCTGGAAGCACTGCATGGTATTTGATGTGTGTTTCCTTTATACTTCTTTTATTGGAGCTGTTACTGTCTTTTTTTTCTGCTGTCACCTCATGTAGTCTGAATTGTGGTTAACATCTTTTAGTCAATAATTAATGTGATGGTGGCTAGCTTTGGCACAAGTTGATGTGGGATTACAGGCCCAAAAAGTGATTTATTATTTATTTTCAGAATGACTGAGCAACAATAAAGTGAGTGTAAAGATCTGTACACAGAGTCATAGTATTATCACAGATCTTCAGTGTTCAGACCAAGTATTCAGGATACAAAAGTAACCTTGTTAACTAGGCAAGTCAAGTTGTTCTAGAAGTGTAGAGAATAGATATATAACAAAATTTGAATTGATATTTTAAACAATTTCACTGCTTTCCAGGAGGTAAAAGGGTCATAACTTTTGCAGAGAAACTGAAGAAGCCTGTATGGTGTTGAAATTCTCTTGCTGCTAAAGATGGGAAGACAGTTTTCATCTGTCTTAAGTGTTCTTTTCTGGGCAGAATAGAAAGCAAATGTGGTAAAAATAAATCAGAAAATGTTGATAGTATTTCATACTATATCAAAAAGGAAATCTTCAACATGTGCAACTAATAATCAACATGCTGGTTTGTAGCCAAGTCCGTCAGGGATTTTTCCTGTTTCTTTGGATTAGCATGATCAAAAAACTAGGAAAGTGCCTTTACTTGTGGGAATTATTAAGATTTTAATGAGAATTCTTCTTTCCAAAACTTTTGCCAGTTCTATGAAATACAGCATCTGGAAACATTTATTTGTTTCTGTGAGAAAACGTACAAGAAGAAGACAGAAGAGCAGGCTGTGAGATCCTTAGATAGGGTTGCTGTTCTGATAAAAAAGGCATTTATCTTTCAGAATATATTGCTGCATTCATTTGTTTGAGGTTTGTAAGAGACTTCAGCTCAGCTGAAAGCTTCCCAGTATTGTTTTTTAGAGACAATGAAGTGTAACCACTGTTCATGATGCAAGTCAACAGCAACTAAACCCGAGGTGAGGGTGGGCAAGAAGGATGGGTTGGAGACTTCTGCATCACCAAGTGAACAAATCAGAAGAGGTGATGAGGTAATTTCTGAGAGAGACCTGTCATGAGGCAGCTCCCAGGGAAGAGGACACACATAACTGTTACTTGGGAGCATGCTGCCATCCCTCCAAATGTGTGTGTCCCCACTTCCTTCTTCACCCAGCTTTATAAACTGAGCATGAGGCCTTATGGTATGGGATATCCCTCTGGTCAGCTGAGATCATATACCCCCGTTGTGTCCCATTCCAGTTCCTTGTGCACCCTCAACCTCTTTGCAGGCATGGTGAGATGCAGAAAAGGCCTTGACACTGTGCAAGCCCTGCTCAGCAGTAACTTAAACCTCCCTCTATTATCAGCACTGTTTCCAGCACAAATTCAAAACACAGACATATACTAGCTGCTGTGAAGAAAATCCTCTCTATCCCAGCTGAAATCAGCAGACCGTTAGTGTTTTCTCACAAGTGAATAGAGAACCATCTGCAATTTTAGCAGCACATTACAGCAAAATTTCTTCAACAGAGTTCTGAGGAGTTTTAAATCTACACTAAGAAATGTGAGTAACCTTGGTCTTTATCTTACCTTCCTTTTCTGTTGCTTCACCATGTGTAAATGTGCAGCATTTCAGACAAAATGAAAACAGGTCTGTTCGAAGTTGAAGCACTGAAACTGTATGACATGTATTATTCTTCACTGGGGCCATGAACAATTGCAGAGCTGCCAATGTCTGACTGAAATAATAGCTTATATATAGGATCCTTTGGAAGACAGATGGCTGAGAAAGGTACCATTTATTTGCCAGGCAAGGTTTCATAACTCTTGGCATCATTTCATGAGGAAAGCATCATTAATGGTTAGTTATTGCTAATTAATTCAACTTAGTAGGTGTTAGATTAAAATCCTTTCTTTGGTGGTTTTTTTTTTTTTGTGTTTTTTTTTTTTTTTAACGTAAGTCTCTATTCTACATGACAATCTCTGCAATGGCACTGAAAGAAAAAGTAGGTGGGAAGGTGAGCTTATGTGTTTATGTTCACTGACTGGATATGTTTCATAGAGTCTGTTCTTCTGTCTCTGTCTTGCACAGTACATGTGCAAGGTTATTTATGGCTTCCTTACTACCCCAACTCTCTTTCCTACTCCCCACTTTTGTACAGTCTTCGGTATCATGTTTTTCTCTAATTGCTCGCTTGAAAGTATCTCATCATAAGGGGTGACTCCACAGCTGAATTCTAGGGATTTTTAAGGCCAAAATGGAGTACTATCTTTAGTCCTTGCCCTTTGGGGTTCAAACAGCTCCTGTTGTGTTATTTATTGACTGCAGATTGGTGCTGTTTGTACATGGAGATACAGACATGCGCTGCACGTAAAAGGAGGGTACTTCACAAGGGCAAAATTGTAATGAAGATGTTTCAGCATGTCTGAAAATATTTGGGATAAGATTTCACAGTCAGAAATTCATAGTGCTAGAGCACCAACCTAGGTGTTTCTTCCATATTCTTGCTAGAGGCTTTTCTCTAAAGTGTGGTGCAGCTGTAATAAATAATACAAGGTATTTATCTTGAATATAGGGGGTTTCACCCTCCTGTAGCAAGAATTCAAAGCAAAACACTGAATTTCTTTCATACATAAATAAGGTATGAAAAAAAGTAATTTACAGTAAATTAACAGACAGGAATAGAATTGAGATCTGAAAATATAAACCCCAGATTCTTTATTCCTAATAGAAAATATCAGGATTATAATGGAGGTATTTTTAGTTTCTTGATTTGTTAAAAGAATCAGAAACAAAAGTACTCTTCTTGCTGTCTTGCTTTAATCCCTGCCAGCAACCAAGCACCACACAGCCACTCACTTCCTCCTCCAGCAGGACTGGGAGAGAGTCCGAAGAGTAAAAATTAGAAAACTGATGGATTGAGATAAAGACAGTTTAATAGATAAAGCAAAAGCCATAATTGTGGGCAAAGCAAGAGAAGGAATTAATTCACCACTTGCCATGGTCAGGCAGGTGTTCAGCCATCCCCAGGACAGCAGGGCTCTAGCATGCCTAACAGTGACACCATCACCGAATGTAACCCCATTCCTCCTTCTTCCCCTGCTTTTATATGCAGAGTGTGACATCACATGATAATAGGATATCCCTGCAGTCAGTTTGAGCCACCCATCCTGCCTGTATTTCCTTGCAATTTCCCATGCACCCCCAACCCCCTTGCCAATGTGGCAGAAAAGGCCTTGGCTCTGTGTGAGCACTGCTCAGCAATAACAAAAACATCTCTATAATATCCACCCTGTGTTCAGTGTAAATCCAAAACAAATTCCGTATTAGCCAACAGCACATTGACAAAGACTTTTTGTTTTTCTTCCTGCTCTAGCTATGTAGTATCTTTCATCACGTGCAGTATATGCCATCTGCAAAGATCAATCTGTTGTTGCATATCTGGAGAAAGAGATACACCAGAGGAAAGCTGGGCAAAGGCGGCAATAAAATGTCATTGCTGCTCTGTTTGGATTTTACAGGCACTGCAAGAAGCTGTCAGCTTTCAGGCTGAATGCCTTTGTATCGATGCAATGAAAGAGCCCAGTTTAAGGTATTTGAGGGAATGCTGTGTATGTATGCCTTTTGTCACAGGCTTCAGCAACTGCGAGGAAAAAATATCTGTTGTCTTGTACTCAAACAGTTCTCTGACATTCTCTGGTTTAGTGTAAGGACAAAAGCATCTCTGTGCCAGAGTTACACAGAGTGCCTTGTAAGTGTCAGCTTTCATTAAACTGCCCTTTTGAAACACAGCTCCCTTGCTCCTAAAAGCATGGGAAAAGTAATTCAAGGAAAAGAAGATAAATCCTAATAAAGCATCAGAAATAGTCTTCTTCTGCAATGGTATTTGCTATATGAATTCATACTGCAAACAGTATTTTGGTTAGCCAAACTTGAGCAGTTTTCTTATCTCAGCAAAATTAAATTCAAACACTTTTGAAGGTGTTTTCTGTCCCTGCATTTGGAATTTAGAAATTGAGCATTGTGATTCTCACTTGAAGTGAATATTACTAAAGAATAACATGGTATAAATAGCATGAGAGTGCTTTTAGAAACAAGACTTACAACTACCCATGGATGTCACCCAGTAGGAGAGTCATGCAGTGAACACAGGAGGCACAGAAATACCAAAAAGTCATGCTAAATAAAGGAGGATAGACTGGGCCACCTTGGCCTTCAAAGGACAACAGAACTCAACATTTCAAGAAGTGAAAAGGATGCGATTTTTGGCTGTCATGAAAGAAATAAGCAAGGCATTCAGTAGAGTGCATGATCTTATGCAATTTAAAAGAATTAATGAACAGAAAAGAAGTCAGACTTGGTTTTTTTAACACAGAACAGTTTAGCTGTCTCTGGTGACCAACACAGGGTTTTATTTTTAGGTATGTTTATAATGCCTTTAACTCAACAATTTTCAAGTCTCGTGTCTAAGCTGTAAGCAACTTTTCCATTCCTAATCAAATGCTAATGTAATAAAGCTTGGTTTAACCCAAATGAAAGGCAAACAGATGTCCTAATCTTCATTCTAACTAGTCAGAAAATACAAGAAGCTGTTACTTGGCCATCCCTTCCATACAAAAGATCTTTGCAGTGTTGACAGTTTAATATTGCAGCACCCCTGGTAAGATCCCTTGTCCTGTAGTAGGACTAAATGAAAACTTTCTGTATCTGCTGTCTTCAAATCTGGAATTTTTCAGTTCTGAGATTTTTTTTTAAATATTCTTACTAAAATAGCACAAAGCCTTTATCTCAATTTTGTTATTATACAGCATCTGAAATACATCATAGTGGGTTTAGTGGCTGACAGCTCATGCTATGAACTGTAGTGACTTGTCAAACCAATGTAATGTTATCAAGTTCTAATCAAATTCTTTATACTGGTAAATATTAATTCCTATCTGACTAGAAATTGTATTAAAATCTGTCATACTTTTGATGTTCCAAGGATTGTAAGTCAACAGAAGAGCATTTTGCCAGGCAGGCATTGATTCCCAAGTTAAACTGCAAATGCAGATACTTGTGTCAGGGGAATCTAGAAATCTCTCCAAATAAAATAGCTTCAGGACTCTTCTTGCTGAGAAAGTCAGTGTAAAACAATGGTGGAAATGCACTGGGAATGGTAGTAATAAGGTATTTTATTTTTTTTAATTGGAGAGAATGAAAAGAAGGGTTGGCTGGAATCCCTAGAGAGCACAGGGCAGAGGCTTTCTAGGAGTTGATGATAGGTAAGGATTGTTTATATAATCACAGGCTCCCTAGGTAATTTTTGTGCCTCAGCTTCATCTCAGAGGTTTTTATAAACTGCAGCACAACACATTAAGGCACTTTCTGAATGGGATGTACAGAAAACAGCATGCTGTCCCGGAAAACCTTCAAAGATTTCATGATATGTCCAAAACAAAGAAAACATGCAAGTACACCATGTCTTCTCATGATGACTAAAACATACATAGAGTCAAGTATTAACAACATATTTAATGAAGCTAGTTAGCAAAAATCACATTAGTATATGAAAATCCTTATTGCCAGACGTATCCAGGTAATAACTATTCATTATAAAAATGTCATCATGTTTGAAAGAAAAAGAACATTTTCCAGTAAGAAAATTCAAGTCCATCTCTAGCTGATTCCTAGAAAAATTATATAGGCACATTATCAGAGACAATTCAGATACTAGGTTGTAGTGAGCTCATTAGTTGCATTCTGAGAATTGTCTGGGTTCAGGCTTAGCCATTAAAGTAAACTTGCTTAAATTACTTTAATAGATACCCAGTGTTAAGCAAGCATGGTTTGTTTCACAAATATAAGTCTAAGAGAACCTAAATGATCAGTTTTTCTAGCCTAAAAAGTTAAGCTTCCTTGACGCAGTATGGCAGGAGTCACTTAGCCATAATTTAATGCTTGTCATTTTACTTATTGCAAATAATGTAGTTTGCATTATTATTTTTTCCCTCTTCCGAATTTCCCCCTAATACAGTGTATCTGTTCTCTAAAAGTGCAGATAGCACATTTCTTGCGTTATGTATATCCTTTTTAGACAGTAGTACCAGAAATATAATCAAAATAAATACTAACTTCTTTTGCTCCAGTAAACTCTAATTTTCCATGTAAGCCAAGTACTTCTGTGGGTTTTTCAAGATCCTCTCAGAAAGGTTTTGACGAATGACGTTAAAAACATTCTGTTTAGGAATAATGTGAGGAAAAGCCATTTCTGCTGTCAAAAGGCACTTAGTGAGCTAACCCAGCTATTTACTAAAGATAAAAGGAAAGTAAAATTTCTTCTAATTCTGGTTAATGCTGTCATGCTCATTAATATAAGCAATAATAATGCTGTTCCTTATTTGTTGTCTATTGTGCAGGCAATAGATCCTAGAGGAGATTCAGAAAAGAATTTAAATCTCTTGACTTGAAAATGTAGCACATACTGCCATAGTGACTTTTAATGTCCTACATGAACTGTTCTATAGAGAAAAAATAATTCTTTATTGGTGATGCTGAAAGGATGTGCAACTATACTCAAACTTCTGAGAGTGTGGAAGGGATGTTTTAGAAGTTTGTAATTTATCAGAGGTTGAAAGTTGTTTGAGCCAACTCCATGGTAGAACACAATTCTTTTGTGTGAGAGGAATTGCTGAAGAAACTGATTATTTTCTTGATGGATTGTCAGGGGAAGGGGAAAACTTCACAAGAAATTCTATATGTTCTTTACTATGTTTTTATGTGCCTTAGATAAAATTCTTTCTCTTTTTTCATGGTACTAATTTATCATCCCACTCTCATCATGTAACAATATATACCCTCAGGCATATGTGTGTCAGAATTAGTACAAGTCTCTTCCTCTTCAACAAACATTACAAATTTTCAGATTTTTTCAAACTCTTTTTAAAAAGGAGCATTTTATTCTCATTGCTACTTGTGCCAGTAGGCACTCATGTTCAGCAATCACACTTGTTTTGCTCGAAATTCCCTGAAATGTTTTTATTTATTGCAGTATGTGCTTAATTGGTTGGTTTTGATGCTGCTGTTCTCTGTGTATTAAGCATATTTTGTCAATCTTGTGTATATGTCTTAGTAATTAAGACACAAGTAAGTGGTGCATTTAGCATTATGTCTGCCTTGAAGGATTATTTTGCTAAAGCACAAGGAATTTTGCAATGGTCTCATATGTAGTATTGTGAGTTCATGCAACAATATAGAAAATAATTTTCAATTTATTAATTTGGCCTCTCAAGTGTTATGAACAACAAATGTAGTACAGATTTCCTAGTAAAATTTATTATTGCTGTAGGTGTTCTTAATCTGGTAGTTAAAATTAATTTATGGTCAAGGATACCCTTGGCCACCTCTGGTGGACTGGAACATTAGCTTGGATATATGCCTTGAATTAGATAACAAGCACTGCTGCTCCTCTTGTTTTCCCTTTGTTTTCCTCTGAAAGAACAAAACCTGGCCACACAGGGTGCCAGTGAGCCACATGCTTTGAAGGCTTTTTGAGATGCCCGGGGAAAAAGAGAGGGTGGGATAAGTGGCAAAGCACATCTTTCTTCAGTGTTGACAGAACAAAAAGATTGAGACTCCCCTGCCCAATATGATAAATTGCATTATTTAGAGCTCCTTTGAAAACATTGAAAAGTTAATATTCTTTAGGTCTCAAAGTGTGAATTACAGAAGTAGAATCTGAGAAATAGATTACTTTTGAGAGCACCACAAAATGGTTTGTGAAGTGTGTAGGCAAGGAATGCAAGAAGGAGTAAAAGAATAGGTCTTTCGAGTGTAGGATTAAGGTTTGAATGATAAGGGGTTACTGAAGTGTAGTTGTTGTAAAAACAAAAAGGGGCTTCCCAAACTTTCTGGCACATTTGAGGAAGAGACATGAAGAAATCTACTTTCTTAATTGTTGTTAAAGTTAAAATTCCAGTGTCAACTTAAAATCAGAGGAATTAAATATTCAGGTTTTTTGGTAAACATACCTTTGGGCCACAGTGCAGTTAGACATGGCACTGCATGCACTGGATCAATTTTTCGTGATCATTAATCTCTGCAGTCACAGCAGTTAGTTTCAATTTCCAATAAGTGACATCTTTATCGATTTGCAAACAAAACAATGCTGCAATGGCACTGGCCTGGCACTGCAGTGAGGGAGCCTCTGTTTGGGGGATTGGTTTGGGGTTTGTTTAGACAGGGTTTGATCCCCATCTCCCTGGTTGTGTACTCACACTTTTCAGTAAAAATAACATTGGGGGTTTTAGGCAAACATTTATCTCTCCAGCACTGTCCCTGGAGTTTGGAATTGACTGCAAACTTATACATGTCTCGTTCACACCCAGCTAGGACTTGTTCATGGCTTTGTATGGAAAGGTAAACAACTTATAAATGCACAAAATGAGTACACAGAAATTCTATTACATGTGCCCATGCAACAGTCAAAACATACCCCAGTATATTATATCTCTAATTTGCAATATGCATATACAATGTGACTTATTTCTCACTTAAAAATGCTCTGTTTTCTGCAGTTTTGTATCCTGTATCCCAGTTTTCCATGTGTATCTCAGTAAGATGAATGGTAAGGTTGTCTGAACCAGAAAACTATAAAAAATTAGAAGATTGTCTAAGAAAATTATTTCTGAGACACGATGGCATTTGTCTATGTGGTAATAAATCCTTAACAAATAATAATAGATAATAATAATAAATCCTTGTGTTATTAATGTGCTCATCTATTAAATAATTTTGTTTGCCTATTATAGTGGCATTAAATTTAATTGAAAAAAGCTTTAAAATATTTAAATGCTCTTGGATAAATGGTCTTAGTTTTTAAGTGCAATATAGGAATATCTAGTATACAGTTAATGCATTACTAATAATAAAAGGTAGAATAAAATGGAGCAGTTTCTCCATCAGAATTTAATTTCCTATTTCAGGTACGTTTCTGAACTACTATGTTTTATTAATTATTCTTTAAACTGAGGAAGCTGGTCAGGCTATATGGGAGATAATTTACTCTTTTTCCCTAAACATCCTTCAGAAATAATGTGCCTTCTCACCTTGCTCCAGTACATAACTGCTATTGATTACCTGCTCTCTGTTCAATTCAGCTTCTGTCCAGCACTGAAGGGAACATACAGGAGTTCTGACAGATTTATCAGGACATGCAGAATGAAGTTTAAGGAGATGAGTGCTCTGACCTTCAACCAAGAAGCCAATCCAAGCTGTTTTGTGAAATGTGTTCTTTAATTACCCAAGTCATTGTATTGGTATTTTCTTTGGCTTTAGAAATATATA